>ML779673.1:107472-162874 GCA_009831015.1 Picea engelmannii
CTTCATCTTGCATACTGCCAACAAATTGTCGGTATTTTCTGTACATCATAATTCAACATGTACAACATCTTATGCAATAATCTTAGAATTTCTGCACTTGGCAATTCAATCACAATTACCAAACAACTTGACCAATAGAATGAATCGTCATTCTATGCATATGCATGTCCACAGTTAACAACAGTAAGTTCATTATTTCAATTTTATGAACATAAAAGTTTATGTAGTCTCCATTCTTGTGACTATCTGGCTTGTAACTTTCCTGTTGCAGTGTTTAACAGTTCCTAAAATGTTCTCAATTTCAGGGGTTAGCAACATTTCAGCCATCAACATAATTATTTCCATGCAATAATATATATGCATGTACTTACCAAACATATTCAACCATTGCACTTAGTATGCAATTATATCACTTATTATGCATGAGTGTGATTCTCAATACATTCTTATTCAGTGCACCTTGCATTGAATTACATAATGCTCTCTATCTCAGTTATGTATCTCACCATCCATGGGTTGGAATTCTGGCCAACATGTTGCCACATTCTCCATACACTTCCTATTATCTTTCCAATTAATTGGATGCCTTCCTTTCCAACCCGAACACTACACCAAGAATATAATTCTGCGGTATTCATTAGTGTTAGAAAAAGGTTGCAGCCCAAGTTTATTTAAAAGTAGGAAGCTTCTGGTACCTGATGTGGCTCATAATCTTTCCATATATGTACCTTGCCATATCCAACCATGTCATGGTCTCATACATGACTAGCTTTTTTGCATTCATTCTTGTAACAAATTCTTATCTTTTAATTCTTTGGTTATTACCCCATAACCAAATGAACATGACATTCTACTATGTCGATGTGTGCATTCAGAAGCTAAAAGCTTTGAATTAACACAGGCCTACAACCTTTACCACATATGGTGGTATGCATTCAAATAATATAATCATGTGATTTAATAACATAGCTCTGGATGAGGAAATTCTTACCATAATTTTCTTTCAACAATTATGCAAAAAGAGTGATAAAACTCATACCTGCATGACTGCCATTAAAAATTATACTACCTGAATATCTTATAGCAGTAGAATCTTTCATGCTTATTTTATCAGACTTATAACCAACTCTTTAGCTCTCTGTTGCTTCCTTCACGAGGTAGCAAAATTACCAACAACACCTGCGACATGCAAGCATTCTTTCCTTGGGCTAGCCAAACAAGCCATAACATACTTGCTGCCACAAATTGCAGCAACTTCTTTCTCCCTATGACCCTTTTTATTGCGGATCCCAGAAGCATTCAATTCTTCCAGGATTCCTACAAGTTTCTTCTACATGGCCACTGGCTATGACCACGCGCCTATCCAAAAAGGCGTTTCAGGATTTCGCGTATCGGGTGTTTCAATATGAGTCACCCTCGACTCTCTCTATCCCCGAAATATGAAACAAGAGTCTAGCGCATCCTAGCTCTTCCTTTAACTTCCACCGATGTGACCTCTAGCGAAATTAGAGGATTAGCTCTCCTCCTTTCTCCCGAGGTCCGAACTCCCGAACCCCTATTGCCTCAAATCAAAGGTCCACAGCTTTCAGGGTTCGACGGTCCCGGTCAATTCCTCGCGAATCGACAATTCGCCTTTCGGGGTTTCGAAAACAGTTTCCCCTACTTTTCTTCCGGTCTTTAGTTTTCCGAAATCTACGTGAGTCAGATCCAACAACTCAAAGCTCCTCGTAATCCAACGGTGTGGATCCTTTTTCTCGTGAATCGGGACTTCACGGTTCGCGAAATTAGAAAGCAGTTCTCTTCCCTCTTTCAACTTCCATCTTCATGAAATTCAAGTGTGTCAGATCAACAGTTGACACTCACCGTGATTCAATGGTCTAGATCTTTCCTCGTGAATCGTAAGTTTGCGTTTCAGGATTTTTTAGAACAACTTCCTCTGTTCTCCCAACTTTCGATTCTCCGAATTCCCGATGAAAGGAATCAACGGTTCGATCTTCCCTGAGATCGATGGTTCAATACCTCCCGTGAGACTTCGAGTACTGAATAACTCTTAGCGTTATCTTCCTCGCATTTGGCTGGATCCGACGACTCACAGGTTTTTGGCACTTCTTCCCGGAAGTACTCCACCGTCCGATTCTATCCTTGTTAACCTCTTTTCGCGATTCGGGACTTGGAGTGACCAAGAATTTGGCCTGCGCTCCAAGTTCACGATCCCTGAATTTACGAAATGATCCAACAGTTCAAACCAACCACGATCAACGACCCACTTTATTCTGGATCCTAGAGTGACGAATTTATCCATCCACTAACCACCTTCCAACTTCTGGCTATCTTACGATCCCCGCGATTTCGCGAGTTCTCCACGGAGAATTCTGACCGTTCGTTCAAATTCTAAATGACTTCTTTCCAACTATCTTGGCATCAATTCTTCTAGAATTGACTTCCTCCCTAACTTGAAGGATTTCGAATAATTCGAAGGCTTCGATGGTGTTTTCCCTTCCGAGCTTCGGTTAGTGAAATTTTAACTTCACCTTACCGCGCACTTGCGCTCGGTGTGTGAACTTTTTCTATTTCTCTTAGAGCTTTTAACTTAATCAGTCTCAAAGGGACTTGACCCTTCAGAGTTTTCCAAAAGACTTTCTGGTGTCTTCCCGGCACCCTCTACGCTCGTCTCCTGGAGTCTTTGGAACTTAAAAAAGTTCCCTCTATAAGCACTCCTTGTGCTGGATATGCGCACTCTTCATACCAAAAGTTCCATGCTATCTCTTCTGAGCTTCATTTTCTGAACTGGAAGAATTATGTGTTTCTTCCATTTCTTTTCACTTTGTGGCAATTCAAATCAGTTCTGGCACTCGTCAACCTTATGCAATACAAATGCGTAGACGATTAGAATTTGTCAGGCATTTGTTTCTTGACAATTTCTCATCTTTCATAACAATCGATATTAAGAAAATATTTCAATTTCACGACTTTTCCGAGCTCTGCTCGGCTCTGCAATTTTCGGGTTTTCGAAACTTTTGTTTTCAGCATTTCGGGATTTTCGGCCTTCGGGTTTTCGATACCCGGGACTTCGGGTTTTCGACACCAGGGAGTTCATTTGCAGTGACTCCCAACCTTTTATCATTTCAATTCCCGAATTCCGAAAATTTTGTTTCCTTATTCCCCGGGCCCACAACATAGTTGTCGTCCTTAAAATTCGTTATGATTCTTCTGTCTTCGGAGATTTCAGGAATTCGGGACTTCGGGTTTCGGTCCATGAAGATCCAATAGTTAGATATTCGTAACCAGAGTCACCCTTTTTACAACTCGCAATCTCGCGAGTTCGTGAGTCGAAGACCTTTGACTCATTTCCTCTAACCTCTGATACCCGAGATGCGGCACGGGTATGACTCCCTCCTTGCTAGCGTCTGCTACACATGACCGTAGTCTAGGGCTAAGTGCTAACACCCTTCGCTATTCGCACCTTCATGAATTGTGGCATCCAACCCTGGTGCCTCCCTTTCACGAAACCCCGAGAAGCGATGTTGAATTTTCTCCTCTCGTTCTCGCTACTTCGTGACTTCGCGAGTTTCAATGTCGAGCTCCCATGCCCTTATCTCGTGAGTCCCCGAAATCGCGAATTACTTTATTCTCCGGGCCCACAGCACAGTTGTCGCCCTTCACCACTGTGGCATGTGGTACGTTCAAGAGGGTCCACGTCGCTTTTAACGACGTCATCGGGTCCCACCACTCTTGCATGTCTCCTCGACCCACTGGCACGTGGTACATCTCCATGTGTCCACGTCCATTCCTAGAAAAATCCAACGGTCAGATCTTTCTTAGATCGACGACGCAGATCCTTTCGGCATTTTGGGCTTCCAAACGTCGATGCACTCTAACTCCTGTTAGCCCTCAGGGCTAGACTCGTGGTTCACACGACCTCCCCTTATATGACCACAGTCATACCTCCTATCGGGGTTTCAGACTTTCCAATGCCGAAACACATATGTCCTCAGGATTCGCAATTCCCCGAACCCTGATTTCCCGATGGATGACTCTCATTCCGAAACTTTCCCGACTGCCTCGATCTCGGCCACGCATCCCCAAGAATGGACGGTCCTCGCCGCTTCTCTCTATTTCGCAATTTCAAATGCTCCGGGTGCCTTGTCTTCAGGATTCGCGAAACGCCGAACCCCGATATGCCGATGGGCTCCCAATCTTGCCCACGTGTCCCAACTGACGGACGGCTCAGATCCAATCTCGGGATTTCCCAACTTGCGATTCTCCGATGAAAAATTTCTATGTCAACTCAAAACCCCAGTAGCCGATATACCGATGGGTCGCTCGATCTCCGCCACATGTCCCAACTGTTGGATGGCTCGGATCAAATCTCGGGACTTCGTCTGGTGCAAGGTCAAAAACAATCACCTATGTGAGTCTGGGTGTCCGGATCTCCGAATTGGATGATCGCGCGACACGCGTCCTTCCTTATACGGACGGCTCAGATTTCCTCTCGCCATTTCGGAACTTGAAATGTCCCGACCTTCTCGACCTCGAGAACTATGATATCCCGATAAGCCAACTCCTTTCGGGACTTTCACCCTCCTGTTCACGAAGCTTTAAAACTCTGTGCAACTCTCTACCAATTCGACGGCTGTCGGGTAATTTTCTCAAGATATGATGGCTCACAAGGGTTCGCCTTCCCTCCCGAACAGATCCTAGAGCTTCCACACCACCGGTGTGGAGTCCTCTCTCCTTGTGGACTCATACCACAATGACTGCGGTTTCATAATGCCGCTATACCTCCTGAGCTTTAAAAAAAATGCGTCAAGTAACTCCTTGACATTTTGGAGTAAACCAGGGTCTGAAATTGGCCTTCTAGACCCAATTTCCCCTCGCATTCTCGGTCCAAAGACCGCTCCACTGGCCCATCTAGGCTCAGTGTCGAAACCTTGGCTCTGATACCAAACTGTAGCACACCTTTCTGCTACTTTGTTTAATCGTTCTGATACCAAACTGTAACACACATTTTCTGCTACTTTGTTTTATCACTATGAAACAGAAACTTTAACACCACTCTACACAGATGTTATACAATCCACATGCATTTAAACAAATAAACACATTCAAGCTCAGAGTAAACTTATTATCTACTGCTATAATTAACCATCCATAGAGTTTCATACTAATTCGTATACACAACGGAAATCATGATAACATAATAAGTAGAGTCATGCAAAACATGATTAAAACATAAACAGATACTTATCTTTTGAATAATGGTAAATTCCACCAACCAAGTGCAGGCCTTCCACGAACCTCCCAGCCTTAGACCGCACTGTTCATCAGCTCAACAATGGGTCACCCCCGAGCTGGGACTAAGCTCCACCCCAAGGCAAGGAAATCTAGGCTAGGCTGAGGTTACAGGGAAAAAAACACACAACCATAAGGAAGGGATTCTCTCCAAGGAACCTCCCACGCTCACTGCCCATAGACCCTCATTCCCCACATCCCTGTTCCACCCCAGGAGTATACACCTTCTCTGTCACCTGGACAGTCCTTCGGCTTCTAATCTTCCTTGCCTTGGGTTACAGGAACAGGCCGGACCGGAAGTCTCCGGGCTCTCTGGCAGCTACAGGGTTCCTTCCAGGAGTTCTCTCCTTCCGCTGCGCACTCTCTCACCTGGAGAGAGTCGCTCACAGGTCCAACAACCTGTTCTTCCAATCTTCAACCACCTCTCTCACCTGGAGGGAGTGTTGTACAAACTGGCCAACAAGCCACACAGGATCAAACAATACATGTCCACCACAATCCACGGGATCCAAACACGAACACCCCAGGGCAGCTCTAGACAGGTGCAACAATATAGCCAGGCTTAACAGGGACGAGACACTTCTGTTTTCTCAATTTGGCAATACGGAATAGACTCACATTCTGGATTCTCAAGGATGCGTGACGAGTTGTCCATGCAGGGGTCGACTCAAACTTAACGGTTCACAACCGGAAGGGTGTCCAGCCTTCCGGAAGCAAATACAGACACTGGCCTTTTGGTTCAGAGTGCACAAGGGTATCTCTTGCAGATGTCGGACGGGTTCCCCGTTCTGACGGTTGGGTAGAATGGAGGAGCCACCCCCCCAGCACGGCTCGTCTCAGCTTTTCATTGCATGCGCCAGCATTGACACTTGTCCCCCATGCGACTGCATGCCACCTTCAGCATGCGTTCCTCCCACCATTTGGGAATCACATGTCCTTCCAAAAGGACTTAGGCTAAAAACATATAATGCACATATCTTTTGGGATAATATTAAAATATTATTCCCAGGCTTAAGCCCCCTAGACTTATACCCTAGGCTCAACACTTAGCCCCTTTTTCCACCTTCCAGGCTCTAATTCCTTGCCCACCTTATGGATGCTTAGTCCCCCTTCACTCATTCATCGTGGTCAGTCTGCACATGGCGGTGTTTATGTTTTATTAATTGTTCTGTGTGATTACATATGCAACAGCAGGCTCCTGGCCTTCAACACTCAGGCTCCCTGGCTTGACAACACATAAGCCTCCAACTTATAAAAACTTGGCTCACCAGCCTATAAAACATAATTACAATTCCTTCAAAACATGGTTTACAATGGGGCTCGGCCTTGGGGACACTACACTACGCCCTATGAAACTACACACTCTAGAACTATGTCCTGTGAAACTACGCCCTCTGGAACCTCTGGAACTACGCCCTTTGGAACTATGACCTCTAGAACTACGAACTCTGTAACTATGCCCTCTAGAGGGTGTAGTTCCATAGGTCATAGTTCCAGAGGGCATAGTTCCAGAGGGCTTAGTTCCACATGTCAAAGTTCCACAGGTCATAGTTCCAAAGAGCGTAGTTCCATAGGTCACAGTTACACAGGTCACAGTTCTACAAGGCATAGTTCTAGAGATCATACTTCCAGAGGGCGTAGTTCCACAGGTCATAGTTCCAGAGGGCATAGTTCCACAGGTCATAGTTCGAGAGGTAATAGTTCTAGAGGGCATATTTGCATAATATTTTTTACTATATTGTATTTTCACTCTATTGAAATTATAAACATGTTGTTCAACCACAATTTGTTGGGATTTGAACTGTGATTGCCCTTCCTTGCCCTCAATAATTCAACTTATAGGTTTTAAGTCAACTCATAGGTTCGAACGGATGAAGCATGCATGTTTTTTATCCATTTGGAAATAGGTCATGTCTTGCTACAAGATTCAATATTATGTTAATTTTCTTATTTGACATAATGGGTTGTTTGAATTGTATCTTATAACTTTCAGTCTTTCCAAACATATTCTTCAGTGGTTTGGGACGCTTATCTAATGTCTCTCCTAGAGTAGCCAAATTTTGAATTGATCTGTAAGTGGTTTGAGAGAGTGATCTGTAAGCAGTTTGAGAGAAAGTCATAAAACATGGACTAGACAACGACCTGGAAAGAAAAAACATAAGAGTTAACTAGTTTTTTTGGCAAAAACTTGTCAAGAACTTGACATACTAAAAATACATATAAACCATTAAAAAATTGGCAGAAAAAATAGGAGACAATGCCATCCCATGACAAATCCATCATCTAGACATCAAAATAGACATACGCTTGTCTGAATAGGGAAATTGATACTGTAAGAATCATATTTACATGATGGTTTATGAGGCGAGGCCACACGGTCATAATCCACAAATTTCTAAAACTATGGAACTACACCCTTTGGAACTTTGAACTATGGAACTATGGCCCGTGGAATGACCCCAGGAACTATGACCTCTGTAACTATTACCTGTGGAACTATGACCACGTGAACTATGACATTTGGAACTATGACTCCTAGAAATATGTCCTCTGGAACTTTGACCTATGGAACTATGACCCGTGGAACTATGGCTCTTGGAACTATGACCTCTGGAACTTTGACCTCTGTTACTATGACCCTGAAAAATATGACCCATGGGACTTTGACCTCTAGAACTATGACTTCAAAAAATTTGACCTCTAGAACTTTGAACTTGGTAACTGTGACCTCAAGAACTATAGCCTTAGGAACTATGACCTCAGAAACTATGACCTCTAGAACTATGACCTATGGAACTATGACCTATGGAACTACGCTCTTTGGAACTTCGACCCAGGAACTATGAACTCTAGAACTGTGACCCATGAACTATGACCCATGGAACTATGACCTATGGAATTTTGAACTCTGGAACTATGACCTCAATCACTTTGACTTGTGGAACTATGATCTATGGAACGATGACCTCTCTAACTATGACCCAAGGAGCTATGACCTCTGGAACTTTGACCTCTAGAACCATGACACGTGGAACTATGACCTATGGTACTTTGACCTCATGAACTATGACCTGTGGAACTTTGACCTATGAAAATATGACCTCTAGAACTATGACTCGATGAGCTATGACCTGGGGTACATTATAATTCATTATAATGAGATAGGAAAAAGATTAAGTGTAACATATAAATGATAATTAAAATATAAAGACTAATTTCAATAAGGGCTTAGTGGCTAGGTGTAATCAATTTACACATCATTCATCTTTTTTAAAAGTTCTTATGTACTATCACAAAAGTGATGTTACTGAATCTTAATGACACTTAATTGTTGAATGTTTAAGAGACTCGTCTTTATTTTCAAAAATCTCCATCCAACATAAACATTTTGAAAGAAATGATATGACTTACATCACAATTACGACACTTTAAATCATATGTCCAATAAAATAAAATTATAAAGAGATAATTCCTATATCAACTAAAACATTGTTGAAGCAACATTTCTAAAAACTTCTCTAAATAGATGTTTGCAAATGTGAAAACTTGCCAATAAACATTAGTGATTTTAATAGAGAAATGAATGTTCACCTTGAAATGTCACTTGTACACATAAGAAAAAATCATCACTTTTAAACCCCAAATGTAGTTGTAGTTGCTCCCGTGAGTTCAAGAAGTATGATTGTTAGTAACTAAGAGAATTACCACCTATATATATATATATATATATATATATATATATATATATATATATCACATGTTTTAATATAGGCTACATCACATCTAATGATAGATTTTCTACACTCCCATACAAGAATGGATGTTTCATGCTCAAATGAACATTGTAAGCATGAATGAGGAATCATGTGAACTTAATCCATTTGTGAATCAACTTATCAAACCTCCTTAAAACATGGAGTTTCTACACTTGCTCAATTACAAATGCCATGGTGTTAGGTAGAAAGCACTCCACTTCTCTTAACCAATGGAATAAATGCATTTTCTCCATCTTCCCCTAAATACTTAAAAAAGAATGTTGGCATAGAGTTGTCAAGAGAAAAAAACCTCTTTGCAAGAAATTATTATACAAAATCCCAAACATAGAGTATTAAGAGGAGTTTATTAGTGAAAAGAGAAGAGAATATTCCAAAGAGGATCCATAAGGTATGATGATACTTAGGGAGTGAAATGTAAATTCTAACCTTGTACAATGTCTATTGTAAACAGATATTCAGAAAAGAACAGAAAATATACAATGGCAAATACAAACATTACATAGAGATTTTTCCCCTGGAAACCCAAACCGGTAAAACCAGCATATATTATATTCATTCATAGTGTTACATTGTTTACAATACAATATACATATAGGAGACAACGGCATCCAAAACCCTAGTTCCTTAACCGAAAATAGAAAACCATCGGCAAAAACCATGTGCCAAAAAAACCACCTAAATACATGACACATTTCCCGAGGTAGGTGTCAGATTTCTCGAGGCATAATTTTTTTTTCCAGGGGAACTGCCCCCGGACCCCCGCGCAAAGGGCTCCGCCCCTCTACACCCCCCCTCTAACCCCCTTGCGCACCCGACGCATATGCTCAGACACTACTACTCGTGCAAAGAATATAACACATACCCAACATGGACAATGTTAGTATTGGATTTAAGGATCATGCTCTCACATCAAGATATAGACTTGCTCCTTAAAATAAACTAATATACATAATGTTGTGTAAACCAACTCTATCGATTTGAACCCAAACCTAAACAAAGATATGAAAGAGACATTGCCAATTCCTATTAAGTCTTAAAGGTTATTAATAAAAAAAAAGAATATGCCAAAGAGGATCCATAAGGTATGATGAGACTTTAAGGAGTGACAATGTTAGTATTGGATTAAAGGATGATGCCCTCACATCAATAGATAGACTTGATCTTTAAAATCAACTTTTATATATTAGCAAAGTTAAACTATATACATAAGGCTTTGTAAATCACCTCTATCAATTTGAACCCAAACCTAAACAAAGAGATGAAAGGGACATTGCCAATCCCTGTTGATTCTTTTAATAAATGGTGGATGGGCCATGATTTATTATTACATGTGATTATAAAACGAAATTGGTTTTCAGTAAACATGAATGGGAATCATACCTTGTGTCTCACGGTAATAACATATTTCCCAATATTGATGACCATATACACTGCCTGGAACTTTAATTAACAAACTCATGGCCAACTCGTCATTGCAAATGTTTAATCGACTTGTATTAAAACCAAAAACAAGATCATCATGTAGTTGTTGTCTTTTTGGAAGCCTCGTTCTTACTTTTAAGACAATGAGACGTAGAAAAATATTTCCATACAACTTCATCTTCTCTTAAATTTGCTCGACATTTCATTGTCATAGAAATACACGGTTGAATGTTGCGTAGAGTTCCTTGAGGCCAAGTTACAATTCGATTATTTGAAATGTTTACCTAACACGTTATGAAGAAACGAAAGAGACAAGTTGAGCCCCGTCTCAGTGTTGATATCATTCACAGAAAAATAATAAAATCCCAACACTTGCGTCGAAAGGCACTCTTCATTCATTCGTAACACCGACGAATGACTTGATAGGAGAGGAGAGGAGGTTGTGAGAAAGAGCGTCATAACAAGCTATCGGTTGTTTTGAATTGAAAAATACCTCAATATGCGTTACTTATGTAATGAATAAGATATCGGTTTATTAAATCAATTGTATATATAGTTGCATCTTGCAAGGAAGATAATCAGTAAGTACCACATTCTATTAAATATGATGTAATGTTCATCATCGATTTGTCTAGTGGCATTTAAACATAAAGAGATTAATTGTTCTCAATATGCCGATAATTATGATCGGATCATGAGAAAATGCATCCAAAAAAACATGTCACTATTGTAAGATATCATGGTGAGCCAACAATCGCGCTACACAAAGGGTGTGGAAGGAGATTGAAAAGTGAATATATATACTTGTTTCAATAAACTAAAATGAGAAATAATAAAAATACAAAATTTCTTGGTTTCTCTCTCTTCCATTTATTTGAGATTCTCAGGTTTTGAGAAACCCAATATCCTTTGGGCATACTCAGACCCCATAAACAAAAACCTTTGGACATGGGATTGAAAACATGGTTGTAAAATGCTATTTTTTAATTGATCTTTGACTAATCTGGAATTCTCAGACATTTGATCTGAATTATCTTTCTTGGACGTATTCACTTTCTCTGCTTGCCTGGTGGATCCTTCCAGCGCGTTCATGTGAGTCGTCCAGGGGTGATTGTGGTCAGATGTATAAGTGATCACCATCATGTTTGGATCCGTTTGGCTCCTTTCTACATGTTTCCTCGCTGAGCAACCTTTGGAGCTACTGCATCTGTAGTACCCCTGTTCAACAAAAATTTAGACTACAGTGAGACTTTCCACCAAAACACTGTCAAACCTGCACAACCTATGACTATGAGTACTAATAATAGGTTGTTGCCATGGATTTCATCTTCCAAAAGATGAAGAGGATATTTTTTTGGCTATAAAAGTAGTTTTATGATGTAACAACATAGGCCTATAAAACAAGAGAAGAGGACGGTCGAGCAATGAAGCATATACATCTAACGACCACTAGATTACTACCTAAAGGGTTTAATATTCAACGGAACATCATCGTAACATGAGGATTACATTTTTAAGGATATTTTATAATGGTAAAAGCCATACCAAGATGTCATAACATGGACTATCAGACTATATACTCATAACATAGGTTTATCCTACTTCAAAAAATATAAAAAAAAACCATCTTATAAGCAAATAACCATTATATTAGTAAAACACCACTGCCTGGTTGTTACCAAAATTTCACCTAAACATTATTCTTTAAAATTTTGCAACAATATTTATCAATACACCCCATCATAGATTGATAAAAATCTGTAACAAATTTGACAATATTTGATCTGACAAAATTTGCTTACTATTACACAAAGTCTCCAACGATAATGGAGTCCCCGCACCATCCATTCGCAAGCACGCTGCTAAAAAATTGAAAGTGCATCACAGATTCATGGGGTTGAGAGCTTCATGAATGGAAAATAATCATGGATAACGATCATAAGAAGAGAATTAAAAAAAAAAACAAGAAAAATGAGTTCCATCACATTCCAATAACATAACCAAACAGAGAATCACATGGAGGAATTATGACTACACCATTGCACGCTGAGAGGATTTTTCTTTAGTTCAGAGTCTCTGAAATAAATTGAAAGATTTTAACCACTGTACCTCGGATACGGAGAGCCTTTGATTGTATTTTAACCATATTTATGCCATTCCCACAGATCCGAAGGAAGGTCTTCGTCGTTGGTTCTGTTGCTCCCTCCTGCTAGATTCCTTCTAGTGTCCTTCATTGACACTTACATTTTCAATCGACCCGACATCGATTCCCAGGGCCGGAGGAGGCTGCCAATTGTAGGGATTATTATTCAAATTCAAATTTTAAGCCCGCTTGGTAATTCAAATTCAAATTTGAATCCCGCTTTTTACCAAATTCAAATTCGTATGCATGGATGGTTAACTATGGCATGCATTACCTCATATGATTGTCACATTAGTTGTTGTGATTGCTCACTTTTTGAGGAATGGCAGAGGTGACACAAGGTAACAACAGTTTGGGTCGCGGCGTTTGGATGAGTGGAGGTGTCGGATTTTTAATGCTGTTGATCGGACAATCTACCCGTTGGAATCAAGAATTCGCGGGAGTCATAAAAGGTTCAAAACGCTTGGGTTTTATCTTAGGCCGATACTTCTTATTAAATTGAGAAAGAACTTTACATGTACCTCACTTTCATTGTTCCACAAAGTTCCCAAGATCGGTATCGAGATTCCCATATACCCGACAGGTAATCCTGATCTACCAGTGCTAAGACTCTCAGATTCTTTATTGGAATCCACGAAGGTAGGGAAGAGTCTGAATTATTTATTTGAATCCACGAAGGTAGGGAAGAGTCTAAAAATATCTCACAACGAAGCCATAAAAGATATGGGTGTATCACCACCTTGAATAAACTTTCCAAACGATCACATGGAGCTCTCAGCGGTTGCAACCCGCTGATATCAACGATATGATCGCTAAACTCCGCAGTGCTTTGGAACAATTCGCCAAATATTTATTGAACCACACTAAATCCTCGCACCTAAATTGTTACAGGAAAGTGGTTAGAAACAAGATCGACATCTTTGCCAAGTTAAAGAAATCACACCCTGAAATACACGATTCTCTAAGAATAAATTTTGAGAACACAACATGATGTCCAGAGCTTCAAACACCTACCGTGGATTGAGTGGGCGCATTACGAAAAAGGTTTATCAGTTGGGAGCCAAAGATGACGTGGACATCCAGGTGGTTCTTTCTCCACCAAATCTCTGCCCAAGGCTCGGAGGTGATCGTGCATTCTTATACGGTTTTTTGGTCGAGCGTTACAAGACAATTGGTCTCTAGCGTCCCAAGACCCAGCAATCCTTTCCAACCAGATCCGTACCATAGTCTTATGGTTGTATCCCTCTTTATTCCTATAAAGAAACATGCAATATCTAAGAATATTTGTTTTTCTTGTTTATCAACACTGTCATAGCTAATCTTGAGTCTATTTTGTATTTCCGTGGGAAGCACTTGGGATAGTTTGTGCGACTGGTCTTCCCAATACTCGGGGCTTTCCGAATGAAGTAGTGCCCCAATCACTTTGAGAGATAAGGGCAATCCTTGGCACGCGAACAAAAACTTGCTAACTAATTCTTCATATCCCACATGCTGGTGAAAGGCATGCGAGCAAAATAGATCTCTAGAAGATTCCCAGCTCAGACCTGTCATATTGTAAATGGATGACTCTTAGATCCTTGTAGATTTTCTAAGAACACCCTTATCCCGAGACGTAACTAAAATTAAACTACGAGAAGGGAGGACGTCCTTCACAGGGAAAAATAATGCATCCAGAAAAAACAAGAGCACTGGTAATGTGATCTTTTTCTATTGAAGAATTCTTTTGCCAGGGTGGTTTTCCCCACCCCACCAAAACCCATAATCCCCAAAAGGACGGTTCCCCCTCCCTCTGTGTTGTTGCTTCTCCAATGACACTGTTCTTTCAAAATCTTGTAGTTTTTCATCCAATCCAGTTGGATGCTTGGCCACATGCAATGGTGATTTTGTAACATTTTTCTGCACTTGTAGCGCTACCTCATCCACGAGCTTGCCTTCGTCACTGGTTATTTGCAAAAGAACAAGCACAACATAAGTATTTAAAGCTTTGTTTATTAGTACAGTTACGCTTATACAAAGAATTAAAGATAGAGTTCTAACCCATTATAGGCCTCCAGCTCGAAACTGCTTTGAGATGAAATATCAGACAATACTTTTCTTCAAGCCGCAAGTCTTTCCTGGTCATATCTCCCTTTTTTTTCATGAATCAGAAGCGCTTCAGTATACACTTTATCGCTCCTCGTCCAGCAGTAGAATCTCAAGGCTTGAACACACAGGCCATCGATGTATTTGTCGTTGTCTGTCGTAGATCGAAAGGCTAAACATTGTAAAATACCGGAATAATAATAGCACCCCACTTCTTCAACATTAGAATGAGCTCGTCGAGACTCAATTCCGTGTATCCAAGAGAAAAAATAGCCACGTGAACAGAGGTTGTTTCTATAGCTCTTTCTATTTGAGGGTTTATTTTTTCTCCCCGCTGCATTTCCAGCTAGTCGAGAAAGACACTGAATCCATAGGAAAGAAGACGGCGGTAGAGATGGCAGGGGAAAGTTTTTTAACATCTGTGTCATGATGATTTAGAGAAACATTTTAGTTGTAATTGTTGTGGGCAGAGATGCAAAGGTGGAGGTGGAGGTGGAGGTGGAGGTGGAAGTGAGTGTGTGCGCCATTATTATGAATGCAGGGATACACAGAGAATCAGATGATAAATATGAGGAGTGAAATTGACGAGTGAAATGCACTAGTGAGTCTCTCGCTCATACAACGAATGGTTACCTCCCCTCATGCAATGAATGTTTAGCAGTAATCACTGCCCCTGCTACTCGCCCATGTTTTAAAGCACGCCAAGAGCTATAACGAAGTCGACGAGTTGGGCTCATCATTTACAGTGAATGGTCAAGTTGGAGACGTATCAAAGGGGTCTGCAAGATAAGGCGTAAGCTAAAACCCAATCACAACTTGCTATCGACCTTGAGCAAGATACCAATCGTTGATTCAAATTTCAACCAGCCTTTGGAGCCCGCCTCTTTACAAGTCCAAATTTTTCAATGGATATGCATGGATCCATTCCATGGCGCATGGCATGGCAGTTGGATGGCTAACTACGCCATGCATTACATCTCATTGTCATCGAGCATTTGGATTGCTCATATTTCGTGGGACGACAGAGGTTTGTGGTACAGTAAGAACGTTTGGGCAAGTGGAGGGGCTCTGACATATCGAAGTCTAGACAAGGAAAACGGTTTCGGACAAAAGTTCAAAACGTTTGGGTTTTAGCTTAAGCCTCCATGTATTTCTATCTTGCGTCTGTTCTTACTGTTGTCGTTGAGTACATTCAATTCAGATTGTATTTAATACACATTCAAGGGGAGGTTTGGGAAATCTGGTTTTGTCCGTGCAACAGTCATAAGCCATATAGTTTCTCCTCACCCATCTCAGCTGCCTCATTTGTTCTGCACTCAATCCTTTGCTGCCTAAATCCTCCCACCACTCTAAAGGAGAGGATGGACAAAAAGAAGAGGACTGAGAATCTCCCTAGCACTTGTGTCCTTCAATAGCGAAGCTTTAGAAAATGGCTATCAAAGGGGACTGCTTCCAGTTTATCTTTGACCTTCCTCCATCGGTCACCCAGTTTTCACCATTCCAAAGACTCGCAATAACTTGCATAGGCTTCGATGACGGGTAAGAGATTCCCAGAGTCTTCTTAGAATTTTTGAAGACTCTCACAACTACTCCAGCCACCGTGAACTTGCGTGCCAGAAAAACAAGGTTACACGAGGATTAATAAATAATAACCTGGCGACTACAATATAGGTCAACAAATCTGACTTTTATATGGAGGCGGCCAGAAAGATGGAACATACAGGATATGGTGGTGGTTCCAAAGAAGAGAATAGCTGTGGAAGTCTGCAGTGGGATCGAACCAAAGCCTGATTTGGCTCTCCCGGTTACCAACGTCGTTGACTAAGACGTTAGTGCGGAGATAATGAGGTTTTCCGCATTTGTTTCCCAGAAACTAGAAGTCCACCTCGTCCTGCCTAGAGGTTTGTTGTGTAGAAAGTTGTAAATATTTAAACAAGGTCACAAGGGAAAATAAATTAATTATTGTTGATACAAATAATCAATCATAAGCTATAGCAGAAGCATAATGATCAAAATAAGTTCACTGGCATAGAACGCAGTGACTGTCCCGGATGAATCGTCTGTTATTAATTTGATTTCTGTGTTGAAGTATCTGTTACTGGAAGTGAAGCCTGAACCTGCAAAGTTAATGTTATCAGCTTATGAATGAATTAACACTAGCACAGCGGCTAACTCGGCTTGTGAACGCCGAAAGAATTATGGTCAATAAAAAAATTCTCATTTTAAAATTCTCATTTTGAAATTCTAACTGAGCCAGATAATTAAACTCTGAAGAATTCCAAAAGTTAATCATTTAAGCATGACAATCATATGATGTTACAGTAATTTCTTAATATGATTAGGTAAATGTTAAAAAGTAAACAGGGTAACTGATGCATTTATAAATGCAAAAAAGTTATCAACAATAAATCTGATCCATTGATTTTGGAGGATGACTAAGAATATACCAGCATCTTCAATGCATAACCATCAGATTAGAATTTAAGATTAAAAGATCATTAATTATGCCCATCTCCAATAGGTATACGCCTTTCGGCGTAATTATAAGTAACAGCTAATTACAGGAGAGCTTCAGGTAATTTGACATGTGTGATAGAATACCAAAAGATTGATCCATACAAAGCTCCACCAAGCGACGGTTTACACGTTGGTTACCCCATGTGATATCGTAATTCTAGTCGAAATCATCGCTTGTGGCTGTGCGGTTCTGGTACTTGAGCAGAGATCCAAAGGAAGATCTTGCAGCAGAAGACGAAGATACTAGAAAAATGGCCATTTCTATAACTATTCAAATTCCCATGAACGCAGAGACACAGTGCTTAGAGCCACGCTTTCAAATACCCAAGCAAGATACCAATGGCCGATTCAAATTTCAACCAGCCTTTGGCGCCCGCCTCTTTACAAGTTCAAATTTTTCAACGGATATGCATGGATCTATTCCAGGACGCATGACATGGCAATTGGAGGGCTAACTATGACATGCATTACAGCGTTGTACCACAGAGGTTTGTGTCACAGTAACGGCGAGTGGAGTCGGTAGCCAACCGGAGCTGTGACATGATCGAAAACAAGAATCCGGACACGAAAACGACTGCCTACAAAGGTTCAAAACATTTGAGTTTTAGCTTAAGCCAAGAATGATTATTAATTTTTCTAATTAAATTCAATTCTCACAAATTATATCAAAATTCAATTATCAAAAATGACAATTAAACTCTTAATACATCAAAATTCAATTACCAATAACAATTAAACTCTTAATAAATATATTATTTGAGTATACAAGTTTTCATATTAAATCATAATGCTATTAAACTCTTAATAAATTTATATTATTTGAGTATACAATTTTTCATATTAAATCATAATGCTATTGAAACTTATGGATCAAACTCTGTGTGGTGGTTTCAAACTCCACAAACAATTTAAATCCAAAAGTTTCTATACCAAATATATTGTTGTTATAATCTTTAGAAAAAAAATTCTTTTAACATGGAAATTTTAAAATTCACATCAGTTTTGCTACTGCTAAAATTGTCCACTATCGAATAAAAAATAAAATTCAAGTGATTAACCTGGCTATGAATGGTACACATCTAAGTTAACAAAGATGCTAGATTGAAATAAAAGAGACCAGAAATAATAACAATCGTGAGCTATAGTATTTAGTTCATAAAAGTCTGAGAATTCAATATAGCCAGCCGACGAGGGAGTCGTACTTTTATCAAGCATAATCAAAACATTTCGGCATACATTCTGAAACTTTGGATGCTATGCCTTTTCTCTAGGGGCACAGTGGTTAAAACGTTTATACAGTGCCACCAGTGGCATTCCGTTAACCAAAATCAAAATTCCTAGAAAACTACACATTAACGATATATTAATTTCGCTGTAACTAGTAAAGAGGGAAACTTCATACAGTAACAAAACCAGACTCCACCAGCTTCAGTTCAAGGTCTTGAGAGAATTCATGTTTTATAGTCTGCCAACTTCCAAAAGAATCTTCCATGGGCCAATATGTCAGCCATATCGAGCCGCTCATGTGCCATTTCAGTGTTTGCCCTTGTAAATCTTTCTTCAGCGTCCACGTGATGGGATGCCCATATCCATCATCCTCTGTGAACACCACACCCCCTTTCTTAGTAAAAGGGGAGCACGATACCCTACTGTACCCATTTTCGAACCATTGACCAGCTCTACTCGGTACTGTTGGGGTTGTGGACAGCACCTCATGTCCCGTGAAATTACTATAAAGAGTCCAATCCAGAGTTCCAACATTTGTTCTTTCTTCTGACTGCTCATATTTCCAGCAACTACCCCCGAGGGTTTTTAAGATCTCTGGGAAACTGTCGTTACGGTGACTAACACTCTCTGGACGTAATTCACATCGAGGAGGAACATTGGACGACTGAGAGAGTGAAAACATGAAGATATTAGATTGATCAAATTGGGGGCCAATTGAGAACAAGAGCCGAGATGGGAAGTGCCGTTCATCTTCATATTGCCGCTCTCTTATTTCCTTTTCAGGCAATAAGGCAATAACGTCACATCGCAGATTACGGATTCGGACCTGCACTTCTATCCAATCTGGAAATATTTTAACGCTGTAACGGAACTGGATATTGGCCTGCATCTGGTGATGAGCTAATGCATACTTCTGCCAATTTAACATGTTGCTGTCTCTGGCGAGTACATTCATTAGAATAACAGGAGTGTAGATTCTTACGATCCAGAAGCCTCGAATATTGCTGTTTGAGTACACTAATGGATTATTGCCTTTAGCAAGTAATTCGTCAGCTGTGCTCTTGTAGTTGTTTTCAGTGAAAATGGATGCGACCTTCAACATTAAGCGATCTATACCATCATTGCCGAGAGCTGAAATAAACTCAAGTTTGCTTTCCCTAATGGCATTCTCTAGTTCCTTGTCTAGGAACTTGAATCCATGTGACTCTGTAATTTTGATGACATTATCTTCTTTGAATATGCGGATGTATGCAGCCAAAAACGCAGTGGTAAATACATCCTTGTATTTAGATGACTTTGCAAGGTCTAAATCCACGAGGACTTTCGCTAACTGTGTATTTTCAATTCTATAAACATCTTTAAAGGCAAAATTGATCAGCATGGCTAAAATGTGGGACATCTTGTTATCCTCCCAATCACTAAAAGACATCTGACCCAAACGACAAGAAAACCGAATGTATTCACTTTCCGCATGGTAGAATGACGTATCAAATTGGTAGTCCAGAACCTTCTTTACAACGTTTTCACTGATAACAAATTTACTAATCAGTATTTCGCCATTGCTGTGCTTATAAAATGGTGCGCAAAGAGTAACGCCAGGACAATCGTAACAGACAACCACCGCATCCCTACACCAGGGAGGTGGAAGAGCAGAAATCCAGTCATAAATGGCTGGAGAAACAAAATTCATCGTCGATTAACCAGATGAGTGCAGTGCAGAGAATAATTGATTGAATTTATAACCAACGGGGATTGTAGAGAACTTATGGCCAGCAGATCGATTCACTTAATTTAGATGCGTGTCATCGAAGCCATCGATCCGAAATCTTTCCATAATCATTTCAGCATCTTTCCGTAAATTATTTTTATTGTTGTGCGAGTTTATATTGCAGCCCTTAAATCATCTCTCAAGCGTGAGAAATAAATTCAATTTTCCTAAAGAGGAAGAAAAAGCCTGAAGAAGCAGTCGAGGTTCATGGATTAGCATTTGGCATTTAATACCTCTTCTTTAAGAGTAGCCTGAGGAAGCAGTCGACGTTGATTGATGAGCATTTTGCATTTAACAGCTCTGCTAATATGATCATATTAGTTTTGAGGTGACATAAGGAGTAAGATAGAAATTCAATATTCAAAAAGAAAAGGCATGAAAAGGCACTCGGGTTGATGGATTAGCATTTCGCATTTAATGCGTCTTCTTAAAAAAAAAATGCTCAGCAAGCAGCCGACGTTGATTGATTAGCATTTTGCATTTAACAACTCTTCTAGTATGATCATATTAGTTTTGATGTGACTAAAGAGTAAGCTATTCTTGTTCTATTTTGGGAACCTTGGGATCATAAATTTCATTTAAAGTTTTACAATGAAAGTTGTATGTATAATGGAATGGTAGTGTGAGGAGTTTGTCCAATTCCAATGTACAAAATTAGAATGTCCAATTAATAACGAGTGTGAGGAGTTTTGTCCAATTAATAACGAAATGAGGATAATTTTATATCCATATTTTTAGCGATTAATACAAAATGGTATAATATATTTGGTAATTTTTAAGTGATTTTGTAATTCAATATATTAGGTACATTTTAAGTGATATTGTAATTCAATATATTAGTATTGAATGTTTAATAATAGTAGTGGATATTTAGTATTATTACGTCTAAAGGTGTACACCTATTGATAATGGGCAGATTTAATAGGGGTTTAGTGCTTAATAAGTTTTCTATGGACAAGATTAAATATGGTTGGAATATTCTTAGTAGTCACACAAAATAAATGGTTGTGATATCAATCATTAACTTCCTAGCTATTATAAAGACATTAGTTTATGTGTTTACTTTTTTACATTTACCTAATCATATTTAAAAATTACTTTGATAGCTAACTCATTGCCACGTAAGTGATTAACAGAAATTTAAATATTAACACCAGATAAATGAAGCTCAACAGTTTATTTGTTAATCAATAATAAAATTTAATATATTCTTTTAAGGATTTGTTTCATCTTATCCGCGTTTCGGCGTTCACCAGCAGATGTTGTGCTAGTTTATGCTATAGGTGGATTTTTGGATTTTTATTTGTAGTGAAAATTAAGATTTAGTGTAACATTGTATTTGATTATTTATTGATCATAGTTATTAATTTAAATTTAATTAATTATTAAAATAAATTTAATGAGTCTTTTTACTATTTTATGGTAGGTGAGGGAATTAATGAGGGGATAAGGCAATTGGGGAATTAAAGGAGGGCAAGAGATTCAAGAGAGGAGGATAAGGAAGAGGGGAGATGACTTGGAGAGGGGCTTTTGTTTTGGGGAAAATTGGGAAAGAAGAAGGAAGGAAGAAATTTTGAAAGAGAGAGGGAAGGAGGAGATTGGAGGACAGAGATTGTTTTGATGAACTTTTACAGGGGTACTGCTGTCGCTGAGAACTTTGGGCTTGGGGGCCAAGAAACCGCAAGGATTCCTAGAGCTAAGTAGTCGGAGAGGTTGTTCCTAGTTGGATGGGAGGTAAATATTCATTTTGGGCAGTTTGGGGCAGTTTGGGCAAGAGCAAGAACAAACAAGAAAGGGGCTAAATCAACCAACCTGCAGGTCGATGTATGTATTTTACTAGTTGGTCTGTTATTATTATGTCGTATAATTTATTATGTTGTCTATTTATCAGTTTATTCCTTGCCTAAAGAAAATTCTAAACTAAATTGCAGTCATTTCAGTAGGAGATTCGAGGACATTTTTTTTTTAAGCCCTGAAACAGGAAGGTCTTAGAAATTGTATCAGAGCCCGGTTTCAAAACTAAAACCTAGGGCTTACCCATCTACAACCCTGGAAACACAACTTGAACCCTCAGACATGAAGCTACCCCTTATTTACAACCCTTAAATAAACCATAAATAACCCAGGAATGACCCTTGAACCCTAAAGAAACTACCCATAAAAGTATTGGAGAAGAGGGTGAGTGTAGCAGAGAAAAGACCCTGCCACACCTCTTCCAGTCCAATTTCCACATGTTCCTTGTCCCACTAATCCAACCCGTGTACCTGTAAGCATCCTCACCTGCAAAAGAACAAGAGGAAATAATTATAAGGGTTACATGCAAGCAAAAACAAAAACAAAAAAAAAAAGTAGAAAATATATGTATATCTAAATAAATAAAAAACATGTTGCAACTTCGAACCCAAACTCCAAGTCAAATTTCACAAGCCACTAATTAACGCCCTTAAACACCAAACAGAGCACTCTCACATGGTGCACCAAGGGAGAGGTTTACATTGTAGTGCACTACGCCTCAAGAATCAAGGGAGAGTCCACGCCTGGACTATACACCATAAAGCATTAGGGAGAGTCCACACCTGGACTATACAACATAAAGCATCGAGAGTCCACACAATGCACTAAAGAGGAAGCCCACAAAGGGAGACCACTACACACCAACACCTCCCAACCCAGAAACCAAGCATCAAGCCATGAGGAAGAGATCCCATGAGGGGCATTTCTTTTTGCACCACTCGAATCCAAGTGTGAGGCACCGAGTAAGAGAGCCCACAAGACAAGCACCCGAGAGACATACAAGTCACATGTCATAAGTCGCATCTCGAGACCAAGGGTGTCTCAGTTTGTGCCACCATCGGTCCAACGTTCGATTCCTGCAACCTCTCACTCTTTCCCTTTGTGAACGATCCACAGTGTATTCGTTGCAGCGACAACAGAGCCTGAAATAGTTTTCTCGGATAGCAATTGGCCTTCAAACCCCATTCAAACCCTCAATGGCATGAGAGGCTCTGAGTGGCACTTGTTTCGTCACTCAACAGACGGAAAGGAGACACACAAAGGTGAAGGAAGAGGCCAACCATGGCTATGCCCTCTGATCGGTGGACCATGGTGCCAAGGGTCGTGCTCATTCACCCCATGCAGAGAAGAAACCCTAAATGAGCAAATGCGAAATGAGAATGAACAATGAAAGGGTTTATTAAAATTTATTTTCTCCATGCCTAAAATGAGGAGGTGGAGGCACATGTGCCTCATGCAAGGCCCATGCGTGCATCCTGATGTTGACCTGTGTTTTTTTAATCGAGTAGGTTTATTCTATACTAATTAATTTTGTATTTTTTTATTATTAATATTTTTTGGTTAAGTATTATTTTATTGTTATTTTATTAATTATGTTATATTAGAAATTATATTTTACTTAGAAAGTTTTTATTTTCATCTATGCAATATTATTAAATGAGGAAAGGTGGTTCTTTCAGATTCATCGCATTAGTTTTTTAATTCGACATTTCAGACCAAACAAATGTGGTCCATCATGAGGAAGAGTTTTAAGATATGAAGGAAATCTGAAAAATCATCAAGTGTATATATATGAAATGTTTTTTAGAAAAGAACCAACTTATTAAAAATATAAGACCTAAAAATATTGCTAATAAATTTATTACTAATAAATTTCTAGAATCTGTCCTTGTCATTAGTGTTAGGATCCACTTTTGACTAATCTTCTAGCCATCATCTTTGTTTAGATTGTTAGGTTGTTTTTCAATTTCGATGGCTTCCCTAAATTTCCTATTGTGATAGTGATCTACCTTGGCATGAATTTTGGCCTCTTCAATACAAATATTATATTTTGTTTTGTCTGAATGTTCTGCCAAAGATGAGGGGCGAGTGCAATTGTGCTTGATATCAACGACATGTTCTTGAATCCTAATTCTAAAGGAACGACCTATTTCTCCTATGTATTGTTTACCACACAAGCACATGATCATATAGACACCCTTCTGTTCAATGGGATCAATAGGTTCTTTGACCGACCTAAGTGAATTCCTAATAGTGTTTATGGGTTTGAAAGTTGCCCCAATATTTTTCTTCTTCAAAATCTTAGCAAGCTTGTTTGTTGTCCCTTGAATGTATGGTAAGAAAAATTTGGACATATCATTATTTGTTTGTACCTTATTTCTAGGTCTTATAAAGGCATTCTGAAAGGCTCTAAACACCTTATGTTTTTTATAGCCATTATCCTTAAAAACCTTTAGGAGATGGTTTTTCTCTTCGTCAAGGTGTTGATCATGAGAGATTCTGAAGGCCCTAGTAGCTAGGTTGTTGAGTACCCCTAATTTTTGGGCAGGGTGACGATGGGATTCAACATGAAGGTATTTTTCAGTGTGAGTTTTCTTCCTATAAACTTGGCGGGCCAAGGATCCATCGGGTATTTTTGTGACCCTGACATCTAGAAAAGGAAGACTGCCTTTATTTTCAACCTCCATAGTGAATTTGATGTGACCAGATTGTTTGTTGAGGTGATTCACAAATTCATTTAATTTGTCACAACCATGGGGCCAAATAAAAAAATTATCATCGACTAACCTATTCCAGTATTTGGGTTGAAAGGGTGAGGAACTAAGGGCTTTTCTTTCCAAATCCTCCATGAATAAATTAGCTATGATGGGAGAGAGGGTGGATCCCATAGCAACCCCACAAGTTTGTTCATATAAGTCACACTGGAAACTAAAGAATGTGGATTTCAAATAAATTTCAACTAAATCAATAGTACCTTGGTCAGTGACTCTCTTGATGACCTCCTTGGCTCCATCAATGGGAATCTTAGTAAAGAGAGAAACAACATAAAAAATTACGAGGGTGTCATCCGTTTCCAATTTGATTTCTTAGATCTTGTTTACAAAGAATGTGGAATCTTTAACAAAAGAGCTAGTATTGTCGACTAAGGGTTTGAGTTTATGAGCAAACTTGTGGGGTTTCTATGGGATCCCCCCTCTCTCCCATCATAGAATTAGGATTCAATAACATGTCGTTGATATCAAGCACAATCACACTTTTCCCTCAGCTTTGGAAGAACATTCAGACAAAACAAAACATCATATTTGTATTGAAGAGGCCGAAATTCTTGCCAAGGTAGATCACTATCACAATAGGAAATTTAGGGAAGCCACCGAGATTGAAAAACAACCTAACAATCTAAACAGAGAAGATGGTTGAAATATTAGTCAAAATTGGATCCCAACACTAACCACAAGGACATATTCTAGAAATTAATTAGTAATATTTTTAGGTCTTATATTTTTAATAAGTCGATTATTTTCTAAAAAGCTTTTCATATATATACACTTGATGATTTCTCAGATTTCTTTCATATCTTAAAACTCTTCCTGATGATAGACCATATTTGTTTGGTTTGAAACGTCGAATTAAAAAACTGATGTGATGGATCTGAAAAAACTACCTTATCATAACACTAGTCACAAAAATCTCAGAATTAAAAAAAGGTGGTTATATATATATATATTCTTTTGATGTTCTTTTTATAATGTAAATAATTATTTTAAAAAGCTATAATATATATATATATATATATATATATATATATATATATGATTTTATGTAAAATAAAAGTGTTGTATTCCCCCAAAATAATAATAATAATATAAGAGAATCTTTGTTACTAGGAGACAGATAATATCATATAAACTAATTATATGAGTTTTATGAAAAATAAAAATAAAAAGCGTTATATATTATAAACGGGTCTTTATCTTAGTAGGAGTATAATCATGAGTAGAATTATAGAAAGTATAAATGATGAAGTGTATAATGAAAGTAATGGTTTAATAATAAAGTAAAATAATGAATAACGTTAATTAAAAGTAATAAGGAGTATGAAATATTTGTAAGAAATTACAATTTTATATTTGGTAGAATGAATAGAGGTGGAGGAAACAGAGTAAAAATCAGATATAGTGGAGGAAACACAGTAAATGTCGAAATATGGAAGGCCATTATAATAAGTGTGGGAGGTAACCAACATTAATACTATTTTTAAGTTGCACAAGTCAGTAATAAGATGGTAGCATTATATGGATTATTTAATTATATTAATGATGTGATTACAAGTTATGCAAAGTGTAGTGTAAAAATAGATATGTATAGTATGGTAGGGATTATAATGATATGTATGAAAGTATTGATATAAACTAAATGATGGGAATACAAGAGAGAATATTATAGTAAAAAATAATATAAATAAATACTTGAAGGATATGATATAGTAAAAAGTAATATAAATAAATACTCTAAGGATATGATAAGGATATGATAAGTAAAAGTGTAAAAGTAGTTTCAAATGTGATGAGAAAGTTAGTAGCTTACTCAGACAAAGTTACTAAGTTTAGAATCTTTTGACCTTGATCTAAGCCACTTACTTTATTGGAGTAATGTATGTTTATATATAAGTATAAATAATTTTATGCTTAAACCCTTATGTTTGCAAGTATAAGTTGAGCGAATATGGAATGCTTTAAAATCTTCCATGATAAGCATTTGGTTTAATGCATATTTAGTTATTCAAGATGGTCAGGACTCGGGGAAATCAAGGCCGAGGGGCATCGTCGCAAAGACCACCACCGTTGGCGCTGCCACCACCATCGCCTGAATTAGTTCTCATTATGTGCTCCTTATAGGCTATTAATGAGACATTAAAGAGATGTCATTCAACAGATGTTGAAGTGGAACCCTCACCATTTAGAGTGGGTAAAATTGAAGCGTGGAGGGACTCAGAAGGAGGGCCTCCACCAGGGGAAATCACCAGAGAACTACAAAAGATCAAACTCCCATAGTTTGTTGGGGGTCGTGCAAGTGAATGCGTAGAGGCATGGTTGGAAGGAATGACGCGATGTTTCGCCTTAAGAGACTATGCTTCCACATCAAAAGCGAAGATAGTGATATTTTAGTTGAAGGACAATGCCTTGAACTCGTGGGGTAATCTAGAGAGGCAATTGCACCTTACCCCAGACACCGTCTCATGGGAGATTTTTTAGGAAAGGTTCTGGAGGAAATATTTTCCTACTTACTATGAGGAATAATAGGTAGGAGCATTTCATGCTCTAGTTCGTGGAAACAAGACTGTGGAAGAGTACGAGATCATGTTCATCGAGTTAGTAAAATATGTCTCGTACATGGTGATGCCAATCCCCCTTCTCCTTGGGCTGAGCGACCTCCCAGTCAAGGATCTTCAATTCACGGAGTTGAATTACCTCTCTGAAACCTTAATGGTCTCACTTGTAAATAACCACAGGTCTCTTCAGTCTTTCGGTGCAAGTTCTATGACACTCGCGACCTCTCCCTTCGCACTATCGGACAATTAGTGTTCAGGCACTAGCTCCTCCTCTGTTAGATCCTTCCCACATATGACCTTGGTTTATGTCAACACACAATTGCGGGCGCGGTCAGAAGTGGTTTGGGATCAATCCATTTTTCTCCCCACAATTCACTACCAAACGCCACGAGTCCAATTTGAAATACCACGGTTTCTATTGCGGCCCACTATCAAATTTTTCACATCCGAGTACTTTCCGTCCCCACAATCCTTCGTGATTGTCAATATCAAGATCTCGACGACGCTTCTGAACCTAACGGTTCAGATCTTCCCTTTCCCAATCTATGGATCAAAATTAACCCTTCTAAATCAACAATTGTGATTTATTCCGTGATTCGGGTTTCGGGAGTTTCAAAACTCAACTTCTTCTTTCTCCACAATGGATATCTCCCGAAATAAAAGATCTATTGGCATTTGTCTTCCTCAAATCGACGGTTATAATTTACTTCGGACCTTTGGGGTTCAGAGATTTCAATTCTCAACTTCCCAGAGTATTATTATCCGAAGTTCGCGATCTATCGCCATGTGTCCCTCTGGATTTGACGGTCCATATTTACTTCGGGTCTTTTTAGATAGATATTAACCCTTTATCTTGTCCAACTTCCGTAAATTATTCTTCTGAAGGATTTCTTCGACACTTAGTCGATTTCTGGTCCTGTGCACTCCTTGCGACTGACCTCTGCACTTTCTTATGAGAAAAACCCGAGTTATTTCTCCAAGTCAAAGACTTCACATACGCACTCCTTGTGCTTAATATGCACACTCTGCATACAAAAGTTCCACGCTATCTCTCCTGAGCTTTGAGTAAAAAAAGACTCTCTCACACACACTCCTTGCGTTCGGTATGCACTCCTTGCATAACTTATAGAAGAGAAAACACTTTAAACTTATTCAATTCTTCATAAATTCATTCCTTCACCATGAACATCATACATCCACAAAACACATAACGACAGTAAAACTGTAAAACAATATCAACACTGTACAATTGGATGAATTTCCCGTGTTCTATTCATTTCAGAAATAAATACATGATCACAACTTCTGTCTCTTACAAAACTACAATGAAATTTTTTCTAAGGACCTAGAGCCTTCTTTGCTCTTCTTCCCCCTATCTAAAATCTACCACCTTCTACTCTAGCGATTACCTACTCATCTTAATTAATGCAACCTAATGACTAACACGAGCTAATATCCTACACCTGTAATATATTATAGTCGTGTAAGGATTTACAATGATCCGTCAGTTCAAAACGGTGGCTCAACTTTACATACAACTAATTAATTAACGAGAGATTCGAAAATATCTCTACACCGCTACCAAGCTGGTTAAGAGTTGGTTTTGGCTCTTTCAATGCGTTGAAGTGTCGACTATGCTTTCACGTCTGATTTTCTTGATGTGATAGAGATGCTCCTGCATCACATGGATATCGATCAACAACAAGAAGTATGTTTTGTGTACGGGTTAAACCCTAAGATAAGGGCCATGGTACGGATGTGGAAAGCATTGTCAGTAGCTGAAGCAGTTGAAAATGCTCGTTACACGGAGGAGCATATGAGCTTAAATGAAGGTATGAGGTCAACCATTGCACAACATTCTGGATTCATGGGGAAGGCCCCTAGGACTTTCTCCAGAGGAGGAATCTCTAGGCCAACTCCTTATGGAAATAGAGTCGCACCTAGAGCAGTTACAATAGATATTTCAATGGCAATGAGTGAAACATCCCACTCATTGCCAACCGCGACGCAAGAAAGTCCATGAACTTCTCGAGGAACATTTAATAGGGGTAGGGGTTCCAGTGGAAGGAACTCATTTCAGAGACTGTCATATGGCAGTGTGCAGGTTCCAACTCGTGTTACTTGTTGGGGGTGTGAAGGACCCCATTACCAGCATGACTGTCTAGAGTCAAAATCAGACTTTGTGCATATAGAAGGAAAGGCCCCGATGGAAGATCGAGTAGTAGACACTATATTTATGCAGCGGTTAATAATCGTCAGGTAGAACATCAATCCATAGTGGTGGAGTTGTCAGGTATGGTAAATCATGTCAATGTTAAAATTTATTTGATTCTGGTTCTACAGATAGTTTCATTTCACCTTGTGCATTATAAAAGTGTGGGTTGGAAGCCTACAAGAAAGATGACTTTAAACAAGTCAAGATGGCTTCGGGGGAAAAACAAGTGGTAGGACCCAACGTCGATAATTGTCTAGTAGACTTGGGAGTGTGTACTACTAGTTTGAAGGTGGACGTCACTACTTTAGGGACGTATGACCTAATCATTGGAATAGACTGGTTAGAATCCCATCGAGCTATGGTAGATAAAGGGTGCTTTGTGTTGACGATGAAGGAAGGTCAGTAGAGATCGATGGTGTATGGAGGATAGTGTCTCTACGCTTCATCTTGACCATGAAGGTTAAATATTACATGAGGAAAGGCTGTCGATTATATGCAGTGGAAACGGTCAATGAAGGGAAATGACCTCCATGGATCAATATCCAGTATTTTCGGAGTTTGAGGATGTTTTTCCAAAAGCGTTTCCTGGGTTACCTCTTGAGAGGGAGCTTGATTTTATCGTTGAGATAAAACCTGGTGCAGAGCCAATTTCCAAGACTCTGTATAGGATGACAGTGCCAAAACTTTGTGAGTTGTAGATGTAGTTGAAGGAACTACTTGACTTAGGGTTAATAAGGCCTAGTGTCTCACCTTGGGGTGCACCATAATTTTTTTTCAAGAAGAAGGATGGTTCCTTACGACTATGTATAGATTATAGGTACTTGAATCGTGCTACAGTGAAAAATAGGTACCCAATGCCACATATAGATAATCTCTTTGATCAGATGAAAGGAGCAACAATTTTCTAAAAAATTAATCTACGATTAGGGTATCACCAGTTAAGAATTAAGGAAGGAGATATTCCTAAAACTGCCTTTCGAACTCAGTTTGGGAATTGCGAGTTCATTGTAGTACCCTTTCGTTTGACCAATGCTGCAATAATATTCATGAGCCTCATGAATGGTGTATTTAGAAAGTACTTAGACCGCTTTGTACAAGTCTTTCTAGATGATATCCTCATCTATTCCAAGAATGAAAGGGAACACGAGGAACACTTGCGAGTGGTGTTGTCATGCCTTAGAGAGAACAAATTGTATGGAAAATTTTCGAAGTGTTCTTTCTTCCAGAAAGAGATTGACTATTTAGGTCATATCATTTCTGGTGAAGGAATCTCTGTGGACCTAGAAAAGGTGAAGGCCATTATGGAATGGCCAGTGCTGAAAAATGCTCATGATGTGAGAAGCTTCATGGGGCTAGTTGGTTATTATCGAAGGTTTGTGGAAGGTTTCTCTAAGATAGCGAAACCCATCACCACCTTGCAGCGCAAGGGGGTCAGGTATGAATGGACAGAGGAATTTGATATTCCATTCATCGAGTTTAAGAGGTTACTAACTAGTGTGCCAATTATATGAGTGCCAAATATGGAAAAAGACTTCACAGTATGCATGGATGCCTCGAAGCAAGGATTTGGGTCCGTGATAATGCAAGATGGGGGAGTGATAGCATATGTGTCAAGAAATTTGAAGCAACATGAGGAGCTTTACGCTACTCATGATTTACAATTGGCAGTTGTAATGCTAGCTTTGAATCTTTGGAGACATTATCTAGTGGGGTGAAGCTTTGAGCTCAAAACAGACCATGAAATCTTAAAGAATCTCTTCACTCAAAGGGAGCTCAATGCCAGGTAGAGGCGATGGAGTGAGTTTATGAGTGATTACGATATTGGAATTTCCTACATCAAGGGAAAGGAGAATGAGGTCACAGATGCCTTGATCTGGAGACCACGTGTCTTCTCATTGGTACCCTTAAAAGTTAATCTAAGGGAGCATGTGTTGGGGCAACTTCTTGGAGATAGTTGGTATTTAAAGGTTACGTCAACCCTCCAGAGTGGGAGGCAATTAGATCCAAAGTATGAAGGATATATCATGGAAGCATGTTGGCCCTTGGGTATGGAATCAAGCGAAGATCAAGGAAGAAGAGGTAAAATGTGAACTTCACGGGAGACACAACGACTGTTACTGGGTCGAAGTAAGCAAAAGAGCAGAAAAGAAGGAGTGAAGCCCAAGAAAGCTAGTCGTTGGATGAGGAGATCAAGGATGATAGATAAGCAAGGTATAGGGATCAAGGACAACTCAGATAGTGGGAAAAGTCACCATTAGCACCGCGCAAGAAGAAAGGAGAGAGGCTGGCGAAGCCCGAGAAAAGAGGGTCAAGTTGACCTAGGGTTTTTATATCTAGGGTTTTGACACCTAGGTCTCGACCTAAGGTTGTCGGTGAGGGACTATATTGTATAAATAGAGGTCGAGAGGACCTAGGTCGTGTCGGTACTATTGTTGAGCATTGTTATTGATTGTGGTTCATTTAGAGAATATTGTATTGTGAGTGAGAGAAGTGTTGAGAGTAAGAGCCTTCTGGCATTGTAAGATATTCAACTGGGTGTGAAGATCAAGTCCTGCAGCTGGGTGCGCAGGAGGGGGAGAGAAAGAGAGAAGAAGAAGAAGATTTGCTAGCAGAGAGCTCGACAAGAATTGTAAGCTTTACCTTAATATATCTTAAGCACAGTTCTATGGACGTATCCCTAGGGAGAGGGTGAACCACATATATCTGGTGTTATGTGTGTATGATTGATGCTTTATCTTTGTCTTTGATATACTGTTATCACATTATTGTATTAGATCATATCTATAGAATTTGGAGTAGATTTTAGTGATAAGTGAGCTAGGTATACTGCGATGTACTATGTTAAGATCCACTTGATATTCCCATAGTTGTATACATCTCTATCCTGCAACCCCCCATAGCTACTTTAGTTGAGAATGCATCTGCTTCGTAGGTGTTATCGAAAGGGCTAGTGGTTAGGGATTGTTGGTGTGCCCTTGGAGTGAACCTTGGGTTTACCCCTGTGCCAACAAATGGTTCTGTTGCCGGGACCTGAAACTGTGATTGTTGGGAATTGAGGAAGAAGAAACTTTGTGCAAAAGAAAGCTCTGTGCTTAGATCTGTCACCCTAGTGCGCAACTTTTTACTCGACCGGTGAAGCTTTGTGCCAGGAATAAGGTCAGATATGAGGAAAGGAAGATCATATTTGAGGAAAAGAAGCGATATCTGAACGCTCTGTGCTCGAAGAAAAGTAAAAGTGGGAATTTTTGAAAGAAAGAGGTCAGATCTGCAGAAAAGAGGTAAGATATGTAAGCTATGTTCTCTGATAAAGGTAAGAAAGTTCTAGATCTGAAATCTTTGTGCTCTGTAGAAGTAAGATAAGTAAAATTTTTGTTTCTAGAGCATGGATCTAGGTATATTTGATAGATTCGGTCCTAGCTTAAAAACTAGGGCATTAATATAATAAAGAAAGTTTGATATGAATAGATCTGATAAGCATAATTATAGATATGTTATACCTATGCATAGAAAGAATGTTTGGACTAACAAATAGCTACAGGATCCTAGAAAGAAGTTTTGGTAGGCTAACTAACATGATCCTGGTGCGCAGTACAGAAGAAGTTGGGGATCATTTAAGAGAAAGAGAGGATTGACCCTATGTTACGATTGAAGAAAACCAAGCCATCTAGCTAAGAATTTCCCGGGTGGAAAATCTAGTTGTCTCTGTTGCAAAGCTTTGGACCATGAAGTAATGGATTGCCCCAGAATGATTGCTAAGCTTGAAAGAATGAATCTGCATGAAGAACACCCTAGGACAGCCCCAGAAATAGAGAAACCCCAGAAAGAATTAGAGAAAGTATTAATACAGATGAAAGAAACCCTGAAGGAACATAAAGATGTACGACTACCAAAGATCTTCAAAGAAAAGGAAAAATCGAAGCAAGACTAGGGGACTTCAACATTCACTGTATAAATCAAAGCTATTTGACACTAGAAGCTTAGATGTCAAAGAGTTATGGGACTCATAGAAGATTGGAGTATCTGTACCAGATACAGATGAATTAGTTCTCCTAAGTCTTGGGAAAGAACCTCAGCAACGCGAAGTGATTATGCCCAAGGAAAATAAGAACCAGATCAAGAAATGAACTACCGAGACAAAGCTCACGGGGAAGAAGGATAGAAAGCTCAGTAAAAAGAGAGCTCGGATCGACAGGCTACAGAGGGTTCTAGAGGGAACCTCCTCGAAAGAAACTTTGCACAATTAGAGCTTCGTCGAGATAACAAAACAACGACATGGGTCACTTCGTCGTGGTGAAGCAATATAGCCGTTAGAGGCCAATATATCCGTTCGACTGCCACCTCGAACGGATCGAAAAGCATTGATGGCTCATCACCAGATCGTTAGAACACACCATAACAGATAGAACCAGAGTTAAGGAAGCCCCATACCCGTTGTAAACAATTCGTTATAGAGTTACTTACTTAATCCATCACGCCATGCATGGAATACACTTTTACTAATCGTGAATTTGAGTCCGCAGACTACCTAAATTGTGAACTGTGATTACTCCGCCCTTATTCTCTACTTTACTACAGTATCTACATTACTTTGAGAACCCAAGCTATTGATCTTGAGCGTATATGTCCGACGAATTTAGCGCAGCTGAAGAATCTGTAAGAGAGGTACTCGCTAGCCTTAGAGCTGAAAGAGTCATGTCGGAGCGGGGATTGTCTACAGGTTTACAAGCGTCATCAACGAGAGGAGTGCAAGCCTCCCCGTTGACTGCTCGAGAAGGAATATCCCAAGCCAACGCAGAAAGAAGAACCAAACATAAGGACGATATGGCCAATGCGAAGTTGGTTCAATCCATCCTACATGCTTACATACCACCTCTGAGCGCTGTGATCAACAGAGATAGTGTGTCTAGAGACTTTTAGTACACTCTAGTCACGACGTACCTTTCGAAAGGAGTACATGCAGTACGCACAGATCATGACAAGATCGCAGCCTTGAAGTTTAGTGACTTCAACCTGGGGGATCGTAAAGTTTACAACACATTTGCCCTGTACAAGTACCTAACAAGAACCAAGGGTAAGAATTTGAAGATCGTCCCTCAACAATGGACAATGAACCTCGCGCAGTATACTCTGCTCAATGTTATGAAGATACCGCACTTCGGCAGACACCAGGAGATGAATACTTGTGTGAAGCTGCTACTGGCAAGTTACCATGGAGGGTGTTTATGGTTGAACCGTTGCATAACAGTTGATTGAGTGCTGATCAGCCAGATCACTGGGCTTAGCATGCAGGGCCTTGATCCCCATAATTACTATCTTGGAAAGACCTCAGATCGTTCTCTTGCTCAGAAGATCAAAGAAACCTATGTCGATGTTGAGAAAGGTGCACGAGGCTATAAGGTAGCTTCTATTGAAGGTGGCGTAGTGCAACTCACCTGCCAAATGATCGCAAAGAAGTTGGTACACAAGAATTGACCCATGCAAGTATCCGACTTTGTAGTCAACCTCGCAAGAAAGTGCGTAGAGGGACTGCAGATGAACTGGGCGAAGTACCTGGTGAATCAACTAGAGATTGATTGCAGAGAAGCCCAGGATCAGGGGCATGAGTTTCATTTTATTTGGCTCTTGATACTTATAGATTTCGTTATATGGGAGATACCAGAAGGTGCAACCTTCCCCGACATTGACCCCTTTGAACCACTGGCTACAAAGTTCAGTACCCTGGGGTACTCGAATGGCATGAACAAGCAGTGGCAATCCAATGCCATATTTCATATCTACTACAACCAATTGAAGCTCACCATCCATTCCGAGCCTCGCATGACCCCGAATATGTTACACAGGTTTCGACCTTTGATAAAGTTCAGTGCAGACCACCATTTTATATATCTAACAGCACGCGCTGATGAGAACAAGGAAAAACTTCAGTCTTATTACAAGCTAGAAGAAGAAGACCTAGAGGAAATCACCATGGAATGGTCGACGAACCTCCTTATTCCAGCAGACCCTGTAGAAGTGTCCGACATTGACAGCCTATAAGCTACACATAATACACTTGGACCCAGTAAGACAAAGAAAACAAAGCAGACAAGGAAGGATGAGGATATCCAAGATGTAGACAGGAGATTTGTAAGAACCACATCCGTTACACTAGAGCAAGAAGGTAATGGCGAAGACTTAGAGGAAGTCGAACAGCGGCCAAGAGACGAAGTAGAAATCATAAATAAAAGGAAGGGTTCGCCTCCAGAACCTTCCTCTCGAAAGAAATCAAAAGCACCCGTGACTAAGCTGAAGACCACGCTCACTCCAGATGACTTCAGTTTTCTCATCGCAGCTATGAACGAAGCCATAGAAGAGATAACAGAAAAACAAGAAGCTAAGCAAGAGACAATGTACAACAGAATAGAGATCGAACTCCAAGGAGTACAACAAGCTCTCCAGTCTAGCTGCGCAATTTCCTCTGCGCCCATACCAGAAGGAACAACAGAAGAAGGAAATGAACCAGTTCAACTCCGCAAGATTGTTAACACGGTCGAAGTACGCCTTTGGAAGGCACAGGAAGAAACAATGCAGGCCACCCATGCCTTAAAGCAAGCACAGGAGGAAATCATTGAGCAACGCCGAGCTGTGCAACAAGAGAAGGACACTCTCCAAGAGAAATTTGAAGAAGAGAGAGAAAATATTCAAAAAGAGAAAGAGCAGCTACTCAAGAAGCAGATTGGGATTGAAGAAGGAGTCAACAGAGCATTTCTCTCTATGACAGGCTTAAAATAGAAGGCAAAGGACCCCATCGAACGCCAAGTGATGACACTTGCTGAAGTTATTCAACAACTTCAACAAAGGGTCGTGGACTTAGAGATTCATACCATACCACATAGCCCACAAGAAGTGCGTGACTAGGGAGAAATAACTACCTGGAGCACCGTAGAAAGGATTAAAGCACTCTCTAAGGAATGCAAACAGTTAAGTAGAAGAAGTGCGCAGATCTATGAGAACCTAACCGAGAACCCAAAATTGCATAAATTGGAGTCACAACTCCAAGAGGTGAAGTACGACGTTGAAAAGCTACAGGCGCAACTGAAGGTCCTGTCACTCGTAGAGAGAATGAAAATCTTTTCAGAGCAACGCACAACCCAATAACATATTCACACGCTTTAGAGTAAAGTAATGGAAGTCTCTCAATGAATTGAACCAGTGAAAGAAAAGGCATGCCAATTGTTCAATGAAGTTGAAAGCCAAGGAGTAGAACTTGAATAGCTTGTGAATACAATAGAACAATGCCTAGAAGGGCCGGTGAATGAGGCACTCATCTAGGAGTTCGTCGAGCAAGAGGCAATAGAAATACGGTAGGTCGAAGTAGTTCGAGGAATTCAAAGAAAAATTGGTCAGACCCGAGTGACTCGGGATGAGTCACAGGTGAGTGTTGGGGGCATGTTGACCCTTGACCAAGTTTTGAGGAACACTTGGTCATAATTGACCATTCTTGGACTTCGACACCCTATCAAATATGGAGCACCAGGCGAAGCAGATATCACGGGATCTGAGTCCACTTTTGGGCCTCTTTTAGGGTTTTGGGTTAATGTAATGGGAAAGGGATGTTGGCCCGTGCGTTTACCCATGCTTAGGCCCACTTTTTTAATGCATAAATAGAAATATAGGCAATGTAAGAAGTAGTAGATGTGATTTATTAGTGCAATTTGTGGTGCATCTATGTGATGTTGAATAAGTGTTCTGTGCGAATTGTGTAAGGATTGCAAGGCTAAGTGCAAGTTACTGTGTGATTGATATTGTAATGAAAGGAAGAAGGATCTAGCGAACTGCGCAGATATTCTGTCCTCTGCGAAGAAGAGTTTCGAAGGCTTTGTTCTTGTAGCAGCTTGAGGATGATAATAAATAAGAAGATATTATGGACGTAGCCCCGGGGGGGGTGAACCACGTAAATATGTGTGTTATGCTCTGTGCTTTGGTTCAATACGTTTATCTTTGCTTATGCTACGTGATTTGATATATCCACTTATGCTCTGTGCTTCTTAGATATATATATATGATTGTTAGGTCTGATGTGTATAAGGATGCTTAGTGAGGATCTACTAGATATGATATGGGTTACTAAGGGTAAATGATGAAACAATGTGCATCTGAGTATTCACCGCGAAGCTCTGTGCTGTCTGCGAAGTATAATAAGGGTTAAATACTGATGAATGATCTATGCTAAGTGCCCTGTAAGGATAGAATCACAAATCTGTGTCCCAGCTAAGGTTGCAGACATCTGAGTCTTGCAACCACCCCTACCTCTACCTCGAGTGAGACTTCATCTGCTTTGCAGGTGTTGTTGAAAGGGTCGTAGTTAGGGATTTGTTAGTGCTATCTTGAGCGTTGAACCCTGGGTCTACCCCTGTGCCAACAAATGGTTCCGTTGCCAGGATGGGAATCTTCGTGAGGTAGTGTAAAGGTGGTTCCCATCGAAGACAGAGATTCAAAAGTGGATGGAATATCAAGAGAGGGACTTTGCTGAATCCCAGAAGAAGAACCCTAATCTTAGTACAGAAGATTGGTTGGAGAAATATATCTTTACCGACATTCATGAGATATTGTTTGGAGGGATCCATCAAGAGCTACATGAGTGGCTGGTTAGGTTAGCTGATACCCAGGTCGAGATTAGATCTAGACCCCCTGTGGTTTGGACGCCAACACTGATTCAAAAGGTTAAAAGAGTTGACAACACTATATCCAGAGCAGTAGATCATTGGTTTGATAGTACCATTGGAGGGTATATCACTGAATTTGCTGTCGACATAGTAGAATCGTATATCCAAACCGAGAGATACTTTTTCAAAGGACCCAGAGGGAAATGTTTTCATTTTCTGAAGTTAAGAATCAAGATGCTCTTGCATGAAAACCACATCCTGAAGATACAGTAGACTGGTTGGATCTGAAAAGGTTGATGTTCAAGAATTCAGACAGCAACAGCGACACAGAGGCAGGACATACGCACAGTGGAAGAGTATTTCAAGGGGTTCACCTTGAGAACCTCTTTAATAAAAACTACGGAGAAGAGGGTTTCTACATCGGAGAAGAGGCAGATCTAACAGACGAAGAACGTCAAAAACCCTCTAGGCCAAGGGAAGGAGCAACTGAAGAACTTCGCCAGGACGAGCCAGAAAACTCAGAAACTGTGCGAAATTCTGAAGTAAGTATCATTAACCCTCCTGTTGTTTCAACAACACTAGGCATTTAGAGTAATAAGAGTCATCAGAGTCCTCAGAGTGTTACTACTAGCAGGTCAACATCTACTTAGACAGGAAACCCAGGCAACTCTATGGAGGATGAGATGAGGTTCCCTATATTTAGAGGGGATTGATCTAAAGACCCAGATCAACATTGGTTCCTATGTGAAGCCATGTGGAATATTAAGAACGTCACTGATGAGGCTGTCAAAAGAACCCAGTTCATCACTACTCTTAGAGATCACGCACTGAGCTGGTACATGAAGCTTGTCCAAGGACTTGCACAGCCCCAACCATTGAATGAGATCAAGAACACACTGATTGCAGAATTCAAGAAACCCAAACCAGAGTCACAATGTATTATAGAGTTGAAGGAGATCAAACAGAAGTTTTTCGAACCTATCTCGGAATTTGATTAGAGATTCAAGACCTTAACAAGCCGATTAACTTTTAAGATCCCAGATGAACAGAACAAAGAATGGTTCATCGTTGCGCTGTTACCACACATCAGAGTTCCTCTGATGCAATAGAAAATTTCTTCGTGGTGTGAGGCGTTGGAGATCGCCATGAAGCTTGAATCAACCTCTATGGGAGAATCCAGCTCAGGTATGAGACAGATCTTGAGCCAGATGACCAGTTTGTCTTTACAGGTCGAAGACATAAAAAAGGATAAGAGAAAGGAAAAAAGAGAAGACATCTGATGTGTCAGATGCATATCATAGGGCCATGATAAGGAACACTGCCCTGTATTTCATGAATATTTGGCCTCAGGAGCTCCGAGCCCCTTGAAGCAAGTCACATTGCCCTAGTGCGAAGTATGCAGAAACCGACATCGCCTTGGTGAGTGCTATTACATGAAGAAGTATGTTCAGACACCTGCAAACCTATATTGCACCTTCTGTAAGTTAGTAGGGCATGATGATAGAGACGGTAGGGCCTATGACCTCATGCATGAAAGGTCAAGAGATGTATACAAGATCCAAGGCGAAGTACAACAAGAAGGAAAAACTACACAGTACAACTCCCCGGGAAGAGGAAACTTCAATCCTCGCAGTGGATACAGAGGAGGAGGAGGAGGAGGAGGAATGGGCCAAGACCGAGGATAGATAATTTTTTATAACTGCGCGTAGCCAAGACATCTAGCAAGGGATTGTCAGAACCCTTGTACTACTTGCAGTTATTGCAACTCCTTTGAACATGTCATCGAAGATTTCCCTATGCCGTTGGCTAAGATTCAAGAAAGACGAGGACCTCAGCAGAACCCACAAGTGCAGTTAACATATGATGAACCTTGTGGAGAAGACTCGAGAGTCTCTATTATTACTCGAGGAGGCGTTGTTATAGGAGAAGATAGAGTGACCCAGGGAAAGACTACAGAAGACTCAGGAGTCAGAAAATTTGTGGAGAAGACTCAAAATTCTGATGCCAAGAAAGAAAGACGAACATTTGAAGATGGAGGGAAAGAATTCAGAATATATCAAGGCTCATCATAAAGAACATGGCAAGAAGTAAGAGAATATGGAATACCGCCGGTATTCAATCAGTCTGCTTCACTGAGAGAGGGAAAAGAGGTAAGCAAGCTCATGGAATTTCTATATACTTGTATTAAGCTAATCTAGGATGAAAATGTTGTAAGGGAACTTCAGAATTTAATCAAGCAATATGAGTTAGGAAAGATAGACCCCTTGCTGAAAAGGGCAGTACACCAAATTGGGAAAAGGAGAAGGAAAAACAAAGAATTACACTTGAATGCTCAGATAGGAGAGTATGACATAGACTATGTGGTCCTCAACTTAGGGTCGGAGGTTAATGTCATGAAAAAACAAACTTGGGCACTGATGGGAAAACCAAAGTTAGTCTATTCCCCTATAAGGCTTAGGATGGGTAATCAACAAGCTGTCAGCCCATTTGGATGACTGGAGCATGTCCCTGTGGACATCGAAGGAGTGAGGACCTTTGCAGATTTTGAGGTCATTGAAATTGTTGATGACAACTGCCCTTACCCGGTGCTGTTAGGAATTGATTGGGCCTTAAACAAATCTACTGTTGTTGATTTGAAGAAGAGACGTATGACATTTGAAATCGACAGCCTAAGGGTCATTGCACCTTTAGATCCAGATGAAGGTCATAGATACATAGAACCCATCAGAGAAGAAGACCACACATTTGAATTGGAGAATATCTAAAAACTGACAGCCAGACAACATGATTACATTAATCCTACGATTGATGGGAATCTCAACTGGTGAAGTGACAGTGTATGCTCATCGGACTCAGAAGAAGCACTGGAAAATTGGAAAAATTAGATGTATGAATTATCCATAAGAAGGTGTTCTAGGCTAACCAGAGAAGTTCGTTGGATTGGTACAACGGTGAGTAACTTACCCACCTTTGATGGTTTGAATCCATTAGATACCTTCTTTTTGGAATTTGAAGAAAGTGTACCAACGCAACAAATACTATTGGCAATGGATGAGGCCCTGAAAGCTACACTAGCAAGATGGTGGGGGACGCACAAAAGAAATATTACAGACTGGGTACAATGTCGAACCTTGATGACAGTGTGGTTCTCATCCCAAGTATAAAGCTGCAAAGTGAGGTACACAGGTCGAAGCTACCCAAAGGATCATGTGCGAAGCTGTGAAGAATCCTGGAGTGATATTCCACAAGAGAAATGGGTGGACAAATTCATCAACACGTTGGACACCACACCTATCAACTGGTACCTTCAAGCGGAGTTGTGCCTCATCACCACAGATTGGAAAGGTATGACTCAGAATTTTGTAACTACATTTCTATTTGAAATTCAATATCCTTCAGTAGACCAGACACTACAGATTGTGAGACAGAAATTATTTGAAGAAGAATCTATCCTCCCTTTGGAACAAGAAGAGGATGAGTGGACTGCGCCTCTCCAGAAACTGCAGGGCTGTTACAACATTAATGCATATGATGATGATGATCCAAGGATGGTCAACATCGCTGAGACAGAAGGCCAAAGAGATGTGAAAGGACCAAGAGTTGAGCTACCATTTATTGTTCAGCCAATCAAGATTACAAAAGTCAACATTGGGACAGAGGAAACACCGAAGCTTGCCAATGTCAGAGATTATTGGGATGCTGCTACCATTGACAAGATTACAGAGCTGTTGCATGAATATCAAGACTTGTTTTTGACCAAGTTCACTGATATGATGTGAATCAAGGGACCTATGGGAGAGATGAGGATACCTTTGAAACTAGATGCGAAGCCAGTCAAGCAAATACCTTATAGCTTGAACCCGAAGTATAAGGAAAAAGTGAAGCTTGAGCTCGACAGAATGATGGAAGCAGGTATTATCGAACATGTCGAAGAGTTCGAATGGATTGGTCCTATGGTGGTGAAAGACAAGAAGACAGGAGAAATCAGGATCTGCGTAGATATCAGGAAGCTGAACGATGCTTTCCTGCATGACCCCTTCCCTACACCATTCACTGACGAAGTGCTAGATAATGTGGGAGGCCAAGAGGTGTATTCTTTTACAGATGGATTCTCAGGATATCATCAGATCCAAATTGCCAAGGAGGATTGCCACAAGACAACATTTGCAATAGAATGGGGATCTTACCAATATACAGTGATGCCATTTGGACTAAAGAATGCCCCAACCATATTCTCCAGGGTGGTGGCTAAAGCATTTAAAGAATTTTTGCATAATTGTTAGAAGCATATTTTGATGACTGGACTGTGTTTAGTTTGTTGAAAAACCATATTGAATGCCTAAGACTAATGTTGGATAAGTGCAGGCAGTGTCAAATTGCTTTGAATCTGAAGAAGTGCATCTTCTTCTCACCATTTGGAGTGTTGTTAGGGAATATTTTGTGTAAGCAGGGAATGCTGGTAGATCCCTCTAAAATTGCTATTATTGTTGACCTGCCACCTCCTACTTCAGTCAAACAACTGCGCACTACACTAGGACATACTGGATATTACATAAAATTCATTAAAGGATACGCCCATATTACAACAACTGTGGAGAAGCTGTTGAATAAAGACTATCAGTTTAGCTAGACAGAAGAATGCCAACAGAGCTTCGACACACTGAAAAAAAAGATGGTTATTGCGTTGATTCTGGTTTTCCCAGATTGGACTAAAGAGTTTCATGTGCATGTTTATGCATCGTCCATTGCATTGGGAGATATGTTAGCACAGATGGGAACATGAGACATTGATCACCCGTTAGCCTTTGCTAGCAGGAAGTTATCCACAACAGAAATTAACTACATCACCACATAGAGAAGGATTGGCCATGATGTATGCGATACAAAAATTCTGCCACTACTTATTGGGAGGACACTTTAAAATGTTCACAGATCACTCCACACTAAAGTACCTAGTCAACAAGCCAGTGTTGGGGGGAGAATATGCAAATGGCTTTTGCTGTTTCAAGAATATGATTTTGAGATCATAGTTAAGCCAGGAAGAATGAACAAGGGCCCTGACCAGTTGTCGAGGTCGGAACATGGAGAATAACCCACCAGTCTGGAGGATACACTTCCAGATGCACAGTTGCTCACCATAAGAAAGATTGATGACCACTTTGCAGAAATAGTCCAGTTCCTATCAACAGGAATGGCACCTAGTGAGTATACAAGTCCCCAGAAGAAACAACTAGTAGTGCGTGCTGTAGACTTTTCACTGATAGCGGGTCAGCTATACAATATGGGACCTGATGAGATACTAAGAAGATTTGTTATGGAGGAAAAACACCCACTGATCTTCGCAGAAGCTCATGAAGGCATCGCAGGAGGACATTATTTAGGGAAAGAAACTGCACATAAGGTTCTCCGAGCTAGCCTTTGCTAGCCTACCTTACACAAAGATGCTAAGGATTATTCTAGAGCCTGTGATGTGTGCCATAGAGTTGGGAGACCATCCAGAAGAGATGAAATTCCATTATCACTGCAGATGACCCTACAAGCATTCGCAAAATGGGCCATTGACTTCGTGGGACCTATCAACCCACCAGGGAAGCACAGAGGAGCAAGGTATATCATTACTGCGACTGAATACTTAGCCAGATGGGCTGAAGCTAGAGAATTCAAGAACTATAGTGCAACTAAAACTGCGTGATTTATATTTGATGACATAATAACCAGGTTTGGATGCCTCAAGATCCTTATGAGTGACCAAGGCACACACTTCATCAATCAGACAGTTTAAGCATTGACTAAGGAGTTTACCATCTACCATCAGAAGAGAACACGTTATAATCCTCAGGAAAATGGAACAATCGAAGCATTCAACAAAATATTGGAGACAACACTGACGAAGGTTTGTAATGTGAACAGGGATGACTGGGATTTAAGAGTACCTGCAGTACTTTAGTCCTATAGAACCACTTGCAAGAAATTGACCATGCAAACCCCTTTTAAGCTAGTCTATGCTCTCGAAGTTGTTGTCCCAATGGAATACCTGGTGCCAATCTTAAGAATTGTTGCCTTTATAGATATGGATGACACTAGAGCTGTTCAATAGAGGCTTTCATAGTTGGTTGAACTAGAAGAAGACAAATTTATTGTAGGATTTTATCAGCAGGTTCATAAGGACAGAGAGAAGGCCTACCATGACAGGCACATCAAGAAGAAGGCATTCAAGCAAGGTGACTTAGTACTGGTGTATGACAGTAAGTTTATAAAACACCCAGGGAAGTTCAGAACGCATTGTATTGGACCATATGAGATCACCTATGTTACAAAAGGAGGAGTTGTGCAACTGAAGACGCTGAACAAAGGATGGAATGAAGGGTTGGTAAATGGGAGTCGGCTGAATTTGTACTATGAAAACCAGCTACCTCACAACTCTTAGTAAAAACAAGAGGAAAACGTTCTAGGTATTAGGTGCAATTGAAACTGGGTAAGACATAAAAAGGACAGTCTGCACAAGGAGGAAGAGGAGGCATAAAGTAGAAAGTAAAGGTTGCACTGCGCAGTCCAAAACCGAAGAAAAACAAAAGGATCAAATCTGAAGTGCCTCGGGACGAGTCACATGTGAGTGTTGGGGGCCTGTTGGCCCTTGGGTATGGAATCAAGAGAAGATCAAGGAAGAAGAGGTAAAATGTGAACTTCGCAGGAGACACAGTGACTATTACTGGGTCGAAGTAAGCAAAAGAGAAGAAAAGAAGGACTGAAGCCCAAGAAAGCTAGCCATTGGATGAGGAGATCAGGGATGACAGATAAGAAAGGTATATGGATTGAGGACAACTCATATAGCAGGAAAAGTCAATTTTAGCATCGCGTGGGAAGAAAGGAGAGACAGGCTGGTGAAGCCCAGGAAAAGAGGGTCAAGTTGACCTAGGGTTTTGACACCTAGGTCTCGACCTAAGGCTATCGGTGAGGGGCTATATTGTATAAATAGAGGTCAAGAGGACCTAGGTTAGGTCGGTACTGTTGTTGAGCATTGTTATTGATTGTGGTTCATTGAGAGAATATTGTATTGCGAGTGAGAGAAGTGGTGAGAGTAAGATCCTTATGGCATTGTAATATCTTCAGCTGGGTGCAAAGATAAAGTCTTGCAGCTGGGTGCACAGGAGGGGGAGAGAAAGAGAGAAGAAGAAGAAGATATGTTAGCAGAGAGCTCAGAAAAGAACTGTAAGCTTTACCTTAATATATCATAAGAACAGTTCTATGGATGTAGCCCTAGGGAGAGGGTGAACCACATATATCTGGTGTTATGTGTGTATGATTTATGCTTTAACTTTGTCTTTGATATATTGTTATTGCATTATTGTATTAGATCATATCTATAGAATGTGGGGTAGATTTTAGTGATAAGTGAGCTAGGTATACTGCGTTGTATTGTGTTAAGATCCACTTGATATTCCCCTGGTTGTAGACATATCTATCTTGCAACCCCCCATATCTACTTTGGGTGAGACTACATCTGCTTCATAGGTGTTTCTGAAAGGGATAGTGGTTAGGGCTTGTTGGTGCACTCTTGGAGTGAACCTTGGGTCTGCTCCTGTGCCAACAAAGAAGATGGATTATTAAGATATTAGGGAAGGATGTATGTCCCCAAGGGTGGGGATATTCGAAGCATTATACTCAAGGAAGCCCATAGAACACTTTATTTTTCACATCCAGCTGTGAAGAAAATGTACGTAGACATGAACAAGCTTTTCTTCTAGGTAGGCATGAAGAGTGATGTAGTCCATTTCATCGCAAAGTGCCTAGAGTATCAATAAGTGAAGGTTGACCACCACGACCCGACAGGTCTCCTACAACCGCATGATGTTCCTATGTCCATGTAGGAAGTCATTTCTATGGATATTGTTGTGGAGTTGCCACTCACATCGCACAAACACAATGCCATTCTTTTGATAGTTGATAAGTTGACCAAGAGTGCTCATTTTATTTCAGTTAGAGACACTTATGATGCCACCGATGTGGAACACGTGTTTATAAGTGAGGTCATTCATGTGCATGGGTTACCCAAGAAGATAATTTTAGATAGGGACTCTCTATTCACATATAGGTTTTGGACAAGTTTCCAGTCAGCGTTGGGAACTCAGTTGAACTTAAGAACAACATATCATCCCAGAACAAATGAGAAAATTGAGAGAGTAAATCAAGTTATGGAAGACATGCTTAGGATGTATGTTATGCATTATCAAACCCATTGGGAGAAGTACCTACCTTTGGTAGAGTTCGCCTACAACAAAAATTTTCATAGCTCCATTGGAATGCCACCCTATCAAGCTTTGTATGGAAGGCCATGTAGGACATCGTTGAGTTGGGAAAGGTTAGAAGACCGAGTGACAGTTGGGCCAGAATTGATTCAAGATATGGAGGAATAGGTGATTTAGATTAGACAATGACTAAAGGAAGCACTTGATAGATAGAAAAGTTATGTTGATGCACATAGGATTGATCGAAGTTATAAAGTAGGAGATCAAGTTTGCATTCATATCAGGCCTAATAAGAGTACCATTCGGTTCAGGAAGGGGACAAAGTTGTGGCCTCAATTTATAGGACCGTTCAAAATCCAAGAGAGAATTGGATCCATTGCCTATCATTTCGTACTGCCACCCCACTTTCATAAAAATCATAATGTTTTTCATGTATTTGTTCTACGTCATTATGTTGTTGACGAATCTCATAAACTGAAATGGAAGGAATTGTAGGTATTAGACGCATGAACTCTCATGGTCGAACTATTACGCATATTGGACCATAGGGTCTGACAGCTCAGGAATTGTCTGGTAGACCAAGTTAAGGTCCAGTGGGACAAGTATATCCCATGATCTACTACTTGGGAGGATGAAGATATCTTACGAAAAGATCATCCCTCACTTTTTTTACCACCTCGGGAATATTTTTTCCGAAGGTTGGGTGTATGTGATGCCACCTTTTGACTTAGATAACTAGAATTACTTAATGACTAATCATATTTTATTTTATATTAATTGTGAAACTATTAATGATACAATTGAAATTTTAAGACATATGAACCTATGTGAATGCCAATTCTATGAATGTTTAACGTTATATGAATTATGATGGATATTATGCAATCTATTTCTAACTTGAAAATTTTGACATTTAAAGTTGTTGGTACGTGGATATCGAATTGAGGATATGATTAAATGCATTTACATGATGATAATGCATGGATATGTATGATTTTGTGTTATAGACTAATCTCCAAGTCAATGGGCTATGAAATAGCTAAAGGATAATGATAATAGAAGGTTGATGTCGTGAACATTGACCGATAAACAATATGGTATGAATCTTTGTATGTGAAATTATGTTGGTTCAAATGCATTGCTATGATATGTGGACAAGTGCAAGTTTTTTAGTTGACGAGACTGCCTGAAACTAAATATACGAAGACAAAATTCCCATCAACACAGTGCCATTGTATGGTCCATGGTAGGGTGTTGACCATAGTTCTATTAGGAGGGGTGGAGGAATTTCCCACCGTGTATCCTATATAACCTGGAGTCATGGGAGGAAGGTGTTATCTCACGTTCCCCTATACTTGTGATGATGACTTTGAGTTTCCTGCTGGGGAAGCTTGATCAAGAGAGTTGACACTTCTTCTTACAGGTTCTATCTCGAGTTAGATCAATATAGTTGACGCTCTAAGATAGTTCAGCAGAGGAAGGATAGGGATGGAATATGGAAGTAGGTTAGGGAGGAAGGATGACTAGAAGTAGTGAGAGTGTGTGGAGTTTTCACCTTATAGAACAATTACTTGATTTCCTCTTTTCAATATATATATATGTGTGTGTGTGTGTGTGTGTGTGTGTATTTATATTTTCTTAACTGAACTACAACTAAGTGAATGTTCCTTGTGATAAATTATTATAATTGAGGGGTTTTTGCGAATATTTTAAACGATTTACTATTCTTTATGAAATTAATGGTGTTGTTGATTGGATTGGACACATATAAGAATTACTTTAGGTGTGATAATTATAGTCATTAGTACATGTGTAAGTCTTGTATGTGCTAGCTACACATGCATGCCTTGCACATGTACACTAGTATGTATAAGTGTTTTAAATTGATTATGTTGTTTAACTGATATAGATGTATGAATCATATATCTTTACCCTTGTATTTTAAATTACTCTAACTTCGGGACGAAGTTTCTTAAAGGGTGGGTGTATGTAGCAACCCAATTTATTATTTATTGATCATAGTTGTTAATTTAAATTTAATTAATTATTAAAATAAATTCAATGAGTCTTTTTACTATTTTATTATTTTATGGTAGGTGAGGGAATTAATGAGGGGATAAGGCAGTTGCAAAATTGAAGGAGGGGGAGGGATTCAAGAGAAGAGGATAAGGAAGAGGGGAGAGGACTTGGAGAGGGGATTTTGTTTTGGGGAAAATTGGGGAAGAAGAAGGAAGGAAGAAATTTTGTAAGAGAGAGGGAAGAAGGAGTATATTGGAGGACATAGATTGTTTTGAGGAACTTTTATAGGGGCAATGTTGTTTATGGGAACTTTGGGCTTGGGGGCTAGGAAACCGCAAGGATTCCTGGAGCTAGGGAGCCAGATAGGTTGTTCCTAGTTGGCTGGGAGGTAAATATTCAGTTTGGGCAAGAGAAAGAACAAACAAGAAAGGTGCTAAATCAACCAACTTGCAAGTCGATGTATGTATTTTACTAGTTGGTATGTTATTATTATGATGTCTAATTTATTATGTTGTCTATTCACTGGTTTATTCTTTGCATAAAGAACAATTCTAAACTAAATTGCAGTCATTTTAGTAGGAGATTAGGGGATATTTTTTTGTTTTGAGGCCCTCAAATAGGAAGGCCTTACATTTAGCTTTGATTTATATCACCAGATTCAAGTAAAAAATGTGAAAAAAAAAGAATGTTTAGACATCACCTTTTTATCTAGCGAAGCAAGTAAATGATAATTAAATGCATCATCATTGTCTATGTGATTCATAAATAAAACCACATGACAAGTCTCATGGATGGCCAACATGTCCCATGCATATGACTTAAAAAATGGCTCGCATGTTATCCCAAGGCAATGATCCATCTTTCCAGCTTAAGACATGCTGCAAGGAACAAAGATTATGATGGAATGTCAACCCTGAACATTGTTGTAGCTGGTTATATGGTTCAAGTGATGAAAAGGAAAGAGTTGTTCAACAAATTTGAAAGAGTTTTAATAGTTGTACCTATCTCAGGGATCAAAATCCTTAGTTTATATCTATTGGAGCAAGCAAGGAATGCATTTTTAATACATATCCTTACAACACGAACTTCGACAAGGATATAAAATGGTGCACTGAAGTTGAATTAGTTCCTATTCCTTCTTGTAGTACCAAATTTTTTAACATAACAATCCTTTTGTGTGTGGGGGGGGGGAGGGGGGGTGTGTTAGATGGGATGCACTTTTGAAAATCCCATCACTTGTCCTAGGGGGTTCTTTGTGGGCGTGTGTGTCACGCGCTTTCTTGGGGGGCGGGGGGAAGGATCCCCTGCCCCCCACCCCGGTTATGCGGAGCCCCAAATTTGTTTTTAGCGGTTTTCTAAATTAATCACAAATTAAGGGATTAATTTTTTGTAGCTGCGAGGTACATAAAATATTGTATATATTGTATTGTGAATGGTGAAATTAATGCAATGAAGAGTTGAGAGGTGTGGCACCAAGGAAGGTTGGTTTTCTCTCGGTTAAGGGTTTCCAATGTAAATCTCTATGTACTATATGTGTGAGTCATTAATTAATTTTTATTTTTCTTAGAATCTATATCCATTGCTTTACTTCATAGGTTTAAAACTTACACGTGGTATCATTTTTTGATTCAGGGGGACACCTTTGTTGTTGAGGTTTTGGCTCAGTCTTAATATATCAAGTTTATCTTGGGTCTATGATAAACCTGAGTTCAGTGATATCTTTGTAGTGGTGATTTGTGTGTTGAAAGATAGTGGAGAGCGGTTCTAGAATCAAGATTGAGAAGTTCAATGGTAAAAAATTTGAGCTATGGAAGCTCAAGATGGAGTACCTTCTTGTAGACAAAGAAAAATGGATCATTGTGGATCCTAGTACATGACCTACTGTTACACAAACTACTAGTACTTAATCTACCGCTATGTCACAAGAATATTGGGAGAAGCTGGATAGAAGAGAAAGGAGTATGATTTTACTTTGTCTGGATGATTCGGTGTTATTGACTGAGTTAGGAGAATCTACATCCAAAGAACTATGGGAAAAGTTGGGGAATTTGTATAAGTCAAAATCCTTGGTAAAAAAATTGTTTCTTCGAAAAAGATTGTATCATCTTAGGATGGAAGATGGAGATTAGATCATCATGATGGGATGCCCATATCCACCATCCTCTGTGAACACCACACCCCCTTTCTTAGTAAAAGGGGAGCACGATACCCTACTGCACCCATTCTCAAACCATGGAATAATGCCCCCCTATGGTAGTGTTGGGCTTCTGGACACCACCTCATGTCCTGTTGAATTACTATAAAGAGTCCAATCCAATGTTCCAATATTTGTTCTTTCTTTTGACTGCTCATATTTCCAGCAACTACCCTCGAGGGTTTTTAAGATCCTGGGAAACCAAATCCATTGTCGTAATGATGAATAACACTCTTTGGATGTAATTCACATCAAGGAGGAACATTGGATGACTGAGAGAGTAAAAACATGAGGATATTAGATTGATCAAATTGGGGGCCAATTGAGAACATGAGTCGAGATGGGAAGTGTCGTTCATCTTCAAATCGTCCCTCTCTCATTTATTTTTCAGGTAATAATGAAATAACTTCACATCGTAGATTACATATTTGAACCTGCACTTCTATCCAATCGTGAAATATTTTAACAGTGCAATGGAACTGGATATACTCACTTTCCGTATGGTAGAATGACATATCAAATTGAAAGAACAAAACCCCCTTTAAAATGCTTTCACTGATAAAAAATTTACTAATAACTATTTCTCCATTGTTGTGCTTATAAATTAGTGCGCAAGGAGTAACACCATGACAATCGTAAGAGACGTTCACGTTTACCCAACACGACAGAGGTGGAAGAGCAGACATCCAGTCATAGATGGTTGAAAAATGATGCATTGTCAGTCAATTCACAGAATACTGGAACATATTGTAGAGAGTAATTGATTGAATTTATAACCGACGAGGATTATAGAGAACTTATGGCCAACAGATCGATTCACTTAATTTAGATGCGTGTCAATGAAGCCATCGATCTGAAATATTTCCATAATCATTTCAGGATATTTCTGTAAATTATTTTTATTGTTGTGCGAGTTTATATTGAAGCCATTAAATCACTTCTCAAGCGTGAGAAATAAATTCAATTTTCCAGAAGAGGAAGAAAAATTCTGAAGAAGCACTCAGGTTCATGGATTAACATTTCACATTTAATGTATCTTCTTAAAAAAATGCATGAGGACATAAATATAAAAGGAGATAAAAACAGTTTTATTTGAAATATATCAAAAAGTAATACTGTTTGTTACATATTCTTGGAAATTTAAATGTGTTTTTCATATAGGCTGGGATTAGGGCTCCCACGGACCATAAGAGAAATATGTACAAGAAATAATACTGTGGAAAGAAGAAGTGGGCAACGATAGATTGTAATACTTGAAAAGAATAAATTGAAAGGCATCAGTCTTTGACTAGACATTTCTTTTAAAAAAATTGGAATAACTGGGTTGATAAACAAAGCAGGATGTGATCAGTATAGACTCACAATGATGGTACATATCACCCATTTTTATATTTTCTTGATGATTCATTTTTATTGATATGGTCGACGGCTACTGGAATCGTGGAAACTTCCTGTTGCCTTTCGTCGGCTACCTACTTCAATTCCCTTTCGAGCCATTCCTCAATGTAGGTTCTCATTGGGGCGACATTGATCTCATTTCGGATTTTTATGTTGAAAATTTCCTTTTCTAATTCCCTGAAGTCGATAGAAATATTACGAAGAGCCTGATCAATTTCCTCATTTTGTACCAAATAATCGACTAGCTAGTTTTCGACGTCATCTTCACCATATTCAAGGATGATGTAAAACTTTTCCAAAGACAATGCCTTAAAAATATCAACCTGTTTATCGAAGGCTTGCTTAGTTAAGGGCAAGGAGTTGATGATTAAGTTGGGGTCTTGGAATTTGTTGGTCCTTCCAGCTAAGTCTATTCTAGTCAGCTTTGTGAATAATTTTCTTTCTTTGATATGGCTTGTTCACATGACTGGACAATGAGATGGAGATTCTTCTCTTTTTATTTCTAGCATGCATTTAATTGAGTGATCCGGTTTTTTGATGGGATATATTGTTGTCTTCTTTTCATTTCTGTCATGTTGTTGGCAATGGTTCCAAAAGGAAGGACCGTGCCTAAATAGAAATTTTCTTCATCTTTTAAATCCGCCTGCAAATGTTGGAGCAAATTATGTTCCCTTGTTTCAAGGGAAGTCATGGTTTGTGATGTTTCCCATGCCTTGACAATTAGTTCCATTATTTTCTTTATATTATTATCCACATAAATTCTACAGGATGCAAGGAGGATAGAGGATCCTTTTAACCATGCTGCAGGGGTGGCATGCATGGCTATTGCTAAAGGAATGGAAATCAATGGAATAGGAATCAAAGATTCCTCCAATTCCTTGACCCAGACCCTCAATTTGGCATTCTTGGCCTCAATGCCTCCAATGGAATCATCAAGAGCATCTTCGATTTCTCTGTGGAGTCAACAGATTTGGGACTACCGCATGTTTGCAAGGTCAACCTATGAATGGAATTTTTCTTTCTTATTTTTTACATCTCTCTTTTCAATAATTAATTTTTTAGACTCGCTGTAAAAAACAACACTTTGGAACACAAAGGATTCATCTTCATAAGAAAAAATGGTATTAGATATGTCCATTGGACGACTATGATGGATCCCATCTCTAGGCTGATCAAGGTTGTGGAAAATGCTATCCAGATCAAGATCAAGTTCCATGTTCTCACTCTCAATTTCGGTCTCTTTTGCTTGTCCTACAATTTGTTCTCTCTTCTTGTCCATGAGAAGCTTGTGAGAACTATCAATATAAGGGTGAGGAGGGTCGTTATCTCCTCCTTCATTTGTAGAATTCTGAGTTTCTTTGTTGTTGTGGTGGGCCGTTGGAGTGATGATTCAGGATGTCGTACTTTTGGGAGTGTTATCTGTCGATTGAACACTCTTATCACCATGGCCTTTTCCATGTTGCTTGTACAATTCAGTGGTGCTTTGCAGTGTGTCTAGGTTGCTGACATCAGAAGCATGAGCATTGTCGCATTTGTCTCTGTTTTCGCCCAGGTGTTTCTTGAAAAAACAATTTTCGAGGCCAAGTGTTAGCAAATGTTCTAAAAACAATTTATTAGGGTCGAACCCTCTTAAGCTTTCAACATATCTTAGGTTCAAGTTTCTAAAATGGGCTGCGTATTCATCAATTTTGTTGACGTTCCTCTACGTGAAGTCCTCGACTTTCCAAGGTAGAGGAATGAACTGTTTTTTCTCTTCTCGTGGAATAGATGCAATCAGTAGTTGTATTGCCTTGCTATTTCTGTAACAAACATTCTTCCCGTAATGTGACATGGAAGGAGAGAAGGTTTTTCCTTGGAACCAAAAATCCTTATCATAGTGTAATTATCCATTTGTTCAAGTGTTCCCTTCCTGTCCAAAAACCTGGTTTCTTGGTCAGATATGCGGGGAGCATCTTCTCCTAACAATAAAACTTTGAAAATAGACACAAAGTCATTAAAAACCTCATAAAAAAAGTGGGAGTCCTTGTGATTCCACAAGGCCTGGTACCAGAATGTTATTGGGTTGAATTCCATGTTTGCCTTCTTGGACAAAGCTAGTTTTGGAAACTGACACCAATGCGCTATTGCAAAAACCAAGTAGGATGACATATAAAATTTATTTTCATTTTAGAATCTTGACAATTGGGAACAGATTTCATGAGAAATTAGCTTCCCCCAATCAAAAATGTCATGTTCCTTGACTATGAAATACAAAATATAAAAAACCATGTGGGAAATAGTTTTTATGGATTCCTGTCCCGTTATTCTTGTAAACAACTAGGAAATTTCCCATAATGGATTTCTAAATGAACTAACCTTCAAGCTTGTGATGTCTTCTGGAACTACCATTGGGTCTTCCAGGAACTCAGGCAAGAGGTCCAACCCGTTATTATGATTTCTTAGGAACTACTTGGAATATTCTCCTTTGAATGTCAATGTTGGCTCCGAAAATCTTAACATCTGGCACAATACCTGAGGTGACAAAGAAAAAAAACAGTGGTCCCACAGTCGAATAATTCTTTGGCTTGAAATATATTTATCGACGCACCAAGAGACAAGCTCCTTACAGTCAAAAACTTTAGGGACACAACTTGCATGAGCAATCCCATAGGTACAAATTATTTCATCCTAGGCAGAAGGGATGCGTAATAAGAATATGCCCTGGACCACTAGAAGTTTTGGTCCTCGTGCTCGAATATGTTTATTGCATCTCCACAAAACTTCTCTCGAGGTGGTGCCATAAGTTTATGAGAACATCTGTTTTCTCTAGACTATGGTTGAAATGAACAGTTGGAGGGTATAATATAACCCTCCGCAAATGTGGGTTCAATGCTTATGAATGGGAAAGATCCTCGATCTTTTTTCTCATTGATAATAATCTTTATGGGTGCTGCATGGTGAGCTGTTAGCAGTAAAGCTTACTTATTTCATACTTAGAAGTGCGAAGGTGGTGGGTATGACAAAGAGAAATTAAGGATTGGAGGTTTCGTGAACATGCCAAGCCGAGGATGTGCGAACGACATTCCATGATTTTGAAATCAACACTCATAAGGGATAATATAACCCTCCGCAAACATTGGTTTAATGCGTATTAAGGGGAGATCTCCTTGAGCCTTTTGCTCATCAATGAAAATCTATACGGTTCCTGCACGATGAGTTGTTAGCATTAAATCTTACTAATTTCATATTTAGAAACAATACATACATACATACATACATACATACATACATACATACATACATACATACATACATACATACATACATACATACATACATACATACATACATACATA
>ML779673.1:163579-228086 GCA_009831015.1 Picea engelmannii
ATATATATATATATATATATATATAAACAATATTTTTAATATAAATAAGACTCTTTTATATATACATAAGTATGAACAGCGGTCGGACGGGCTTGAAGGTAGGGTTGCAAGCAAAACAGAGGAGAGGTGAGCGCCCGACGATCAAATTATATACAATTTTTTATTATAAACAAGTGCGAAGATGACGGGGACGGGGAAGAGAAAGTAAGGCATGGAAAATTATGAAAAGTGGTTGGATGGGTTTCAAAATAGGGTTACAGGGAATTGTAAGGAGAGGTGAGGGCCCGATGGTCAAATTGCATGTCTCAAAAATTTTGACTGCAGAAGGCGTAAAAGGGAAGAGTGCATGATGGGACAGTCCAACAGGCGGTTTGTATATTTGTAGAATTATGGGTGTTGTTTACAGGTCGTGGAACAATGGAAGGGAAATTTTGAGCCCACTTGTCTGGGAACCCGCAATAGAAAAAGTGGATAAATATGGAATAGGGAAATGGCCGGTCGGACTCATTTTTGCTAATATATTGAAATTTTTAATAGATATCCCATTAGCTGACAAGATCGTTTCTACATGTATATTGCAAAATTATGGATGTTGTTTGCAGGTCGTGGAACAATGTAAGGGAAATATTGAACCTTCCTATCTGGGAAGCCACAAGAGAAAAAGTCGGTAAGTATTTCTAATAGATATCCCATTACCTGACAACATATTTTCTGCATGCTTCTGTACAAGTTGTGTAGGAACATTTATTATGACGGTCTCCTCGAGGCATGGTGAGATGTTAACATTAAACTTCAATTATTGCATACTTGGAAAGAAGTGCAAAGGGCGTGGGAACATGAAACAACAAGTAGGAATTGGATATTTCGTGAACCCGCCAACCCAACGATCCGCGAAAGAAATTCGAAGAAATGGCGAAGTATGGAAAGTGGATGGACGGGCTTCAAAATGGGGTGACAATAGTTCCACAAGAGATGTGAGGACCCGATGGTCAAATTGTATGTCTCAGAACTTTTGAGTGAAAAATGTGTACCACGAAAGAGGGGATGATGGGTAGACTATGTAACACGAAAGAGGGTATGATGTGAGAGTCCAGTTGTAAATTTGTATATCGCAGAAGTCATGCTGTTGTTTGCAGGTTACAAAACAATAGAAGTGAAATCTAAATCCCACCTACCCAAGAATCCGTGATCGGAGAAGTGGCTAGGTATGGAATGGGGAAGTGGTCAGTCGGAGTCGCGATATAAAAGTAGGAGTGAAAGTGTGAACCCATGAGTTTTCCAACTTGCACAGGTAAACATTTTCGGAAAAACGACTAAGTAACGAGAAATATAAAGTACAGGGAAAAGAGAAATGAGAATTTGGTTAAGTATGGAAGACGGAAAAGAAGGGCTAATATAGTCACATCTGTAATAGATATCCCATTTCCTGGAAAGATATTTTCATCATGTTTCTAGAGAAGTTATATGCTTATTTCATATACTTGGAAGGAAATAAGTGTGAAGGTGGCGGGCACAGAAAACGCCAACCCGACAATCCGCCAAAGAGATCGCAAGAAATGGTCGTGTGGAAAACGGTCAGATGAGCTTCAAAATAGGCTGACAAGGGTTCCCGAGAAGACACGAGGCCCCGACGATCAAATTGTATGTATCATAACTTTTGAGTGAAAACTGTGTAACACGGAAGAGGGGTTGATGTAGGAGTCTGGAAGTCAATTTGTATATCGCGGAAGCCGGGGGGTTGTCTGCAGGTCAATGAAAACTGAAGTGCAGTCTGCCTGTACGGGAACCCACAAGTGAAAAAGTCGGGTAATTATGGAATTGGAGGCGCGAAACAGAGTCCAAGAAATGGCGAAATATGGAAAGAGAATTCATGCGCTTCAAAATGGGGAGACAATAGTTCCCTAGGAAACATGAGGACCCGAAGGTCAAATTGTAGGTCTTGGAACTTTCGAGTGCAAAATGTGTATCACGAAAGAGGATATGGTGCGGGAGTGTAACAATAAATTTGTATATCGCTGAGGTCTAGGTGTTGTTTGCAGGTCATAGAACAATGGAAGTGCAATATAGAGCCTGCCTACCCGGGAATCCACGATCTAAAAAGTGGCTAGGCATGGAATGGGTAGCGATTGGTTGGAGTCGCGATATAAAAGAACGAGCGCAAATGTGAACCCATGAGTCCGCCAATGCACGCATTGAGACATTTTCGGAAAAACAACTAAGTAACCAAAAAGAGAAAGTAGAGGGGAAAAATAAATGAGAATTTGGCAATGTATAGAAGAGGGAAACAAAGGTCTAATACATTCAAATCTACAATATATATTCCATTTCCTGGCAAGATATTTTTTGTATGTTTCTAGAGAAGTTGTATACTTATTGCATATACTTGGAAGGAAGTCTGAAGGTAGCGGGCACATGAAGCAACAACTAGATTGGAAATTTCCTGAACTCGCCAAGTCAACGATCCATGAAAGAGATATCAAGAAATGGTTAAGTGTGGAAAGCGGTTGGACGAGCTTCAAAATAGGGTGACAAAGGTTCCTGAGGAGACGTAAGGCCTTGATGGTCAAATTGTATGTATTAGAACATTTCAGTGAAAAATGTGTAACACAGAAGTGGGGATGATGTGAGAGTTTAGAAGTAAATTTGCATATCGCAGAAGTCAGAGTGTTGTGTGCAGGTCACAGAACAATGGAAGTGCAATTTAGAGAAAAGGGAAGTGCTCAGTCGGAATCGTGATATAAAAGCATGAATGCAAATGTTAACGCGTGAATCCGCCAACCCACCGAGCAAGACACTTTCGAGAAAAATGACTAAGTAACCAAAAAGAGAAACTATAGGGGATAAAAGAGTGGGAAAATAGAAAGGTGGAGGGCAATTTTCGTAAGCGAGAATTTGTTTCAAACAAGCCCCATTATTGCAAAACCATCATTTTCTAGTCCAATATTTTATCCACTTATTCGTTTTCTATTGTGCTTGTACCATTATAAAGGGTGTGAGCAAATGCTTTGTTGAAGATTATATTTTATTGCAACTTGTGGGAGTAATTGTGTTCTTGATACATTCTTCCATGACTTTAACATACTAACTTAAGTATTAAAATTATTGCATGATGGTTTGTTAGCATTAAATATTAATAATTGCATGTCTAGAAACAACAATGACGATCTTGATTTTTAATATTGTAGTTGATTTCATAGTCCCATTTGACTACGACCACCATGTATCAGTTTTTTATTTTATTTTATTCGCGAACAAGAAATTTGGTAATTTCATTATAAAGTAAAAAATGCTAAAATAGAGGTCAGGGGATGGACAACTAATAAAATGTTCCCTTTCGGGCTAAACGAATCAAGCAAGCGAAAGAGAAATAAGAAATTGTTTGCTTAGCAAGGTTGATATGAAAAAGAAATTTCTATGGCGGGGCCTGGATTGCCACTTCGTGATTTGGTCTTGCTATGTTCTATCTGCATTACGAATAAAATTGAACGTTGGTTTGAAACTGTCTGAAATTCATTTTTGTTTCCATAAAATCCTGATGGATCGACACAATGCATTGTCATATAATTGATAAATGCTCCATTTTAGATCAAATTACTTGAGACAATACAATATTGAAGAACTACGAGACTATGGAACCATGCCAAATGAGAAGAGGTGTTAAATTCAACAAAGAAGCAACAACTAATACTCCAAGGAATTTTTTTTAATAGTAAATCCATTTAAAAAAAAAAGAATATTGGGCAGTGTATATCTATCCATAAGAATGGGACCGAGTTCTTTGGACCAAAACATTGAACATATTTTCCATAAATATAGGCACAGGACCTACAACATGCAGGAGCCATCGAGATGCTCTTCAACATGCATACAACATTGATTACCATGATTTTTTTTAGGAAATCCTTGCAGTCTTCTCCTTAGGGCGTCAATGTTCGCTGCCCCAATCTCAATATCTTGCGGAAGACCTGAGGTGACAAAGAAATAGGAGAGTGCTTCCACATTGGAATAAATCCTTGGCTTGAAGCAGATGAACAACAACCATGCTCCTGACGTTGGCATCACTCCAGCGTTGCACCCCAGCAAGAAAGCAACGCATAATTTTTCATACGCATGAGGACATAAGAACCCATCTTCACAGTAAAATTGATAGTTCTCACAAGCTTTCCATGAGGAAGAACACGAAAAATGTTGCAGGGAAAACAAAAGATCTCAAAACTGAAAGCTAGGACACACCAAGAAACCACCTCCTCACAATCGAAGACTTGAAGGAAACAGGTTGCACGAGCAATTCCAAAGGCCCAAATTAGTCCATTCTAGGCAGAATGTGATTAGTAGGAATATGACTTGCACTAGTGGGAGTTATGGTCCTCATCCCCTAAGATGTTAATTGTATATCCAGAGAACAAGAGAGTGGTCCCAAAATTGAATAGTTTTTTGGATTGAAATATATCTCTGGGGGCATCAATAGACCATTTCCTTACAGTGAAATAATTCTTCCCAGAACAGACTAATTTGGACCTCTAGAATTCCTACTTTTGAGCTGCAAAGCGGCTATTGCGTTCAACGTTAATTTCTTTTCGGAAACCCCTTCTTTTGTTCTTGTCAGGGCTGCCATCGACGAGCCGGGAAATGCCCCCCATTATGGTTGATTTCAATTTGGGTGCATGAGTGGGAACAATGTCTCCATTGCCATCATCCATTTTCGTATCATCGTCCATGAGATCATATTCTCCTAGCTCGAAATCGATCGCATCAACCTCTCTGCCAGCCATAATTGCAGGCGGGTAGTTTGTCTGAGCAGGCGGGGACCGAGGTTGCCTTAGAATTCTTTGGCTTGAAATATATTTCTCGATTTACCAAGGGACCATCTCCTTTTTTTCTCCTGGGCGAAGGGAGATGAGTAGTAAGAATATGCCCTGGAATACTGGAACCTCTAGCCATCATGCCCGAAGGTGTTTACTGTATCTGGACATAACTTCTTCCATAAGTTAACGAGAATTTTCATTTCTCCAAATGATGTTTGAAATGAAAATTAGGAAGGGATAATATAAACCTCCGCAAATCTTGGTCTAATGCATATCAATGGAATATATCATTGAGCCTTTCGTTGATCAATGACAATCTCCACGGTCTGTGCGTAAGGAGTTGTTACCATTAAAGCTTACTAATTGGATATTTAGAAAAAAGTGAGAAGGTGGCAGTGACGACGAAGAGTGATTAAGGATTAGAGATTACATAAAGGCACCAACCGGATGATGCACAAAATATATTGCATCATGCTTGAAATTAATACTTGGAAATGATAACACTTTTCTCTACAAATATTTCTTTAATTCGTTTTATTGAAAAATCTTCTCCAGACTTCCGGACATTAATGAAAATCTTAACAATTCCTACACGATGAGATACTAGCATTAAATCTTAGTAATTTCATATCTAGAAAGAAGTGCAAAGGTGGTGGTGATGGAGAAGAGAAGTTAAGCATTGTACATTTCATCCACCCGCCAATCTGCGAAAGAGATTCCAAGAAATGGCCAAGTATGGAAAGTGGTCGGGCAGGCTTCAAAAATAGGGTCACAAGATATAGTGAGGAGACGTGAGGGGCCGATGGTCAAATTGTATGTCTCTGAACTTTTGACTGCACAATGTGTAACATGGAACAAATAACAATGATGAATTTCGACTGTCAATTTGTATATCATGGAATTCCGGGTGCTGTTTGCATGTACAGAACAAGGGAAGAAAAATGTTGGGTAAGCCTGGACAGGAACTGATGATGGTAATAGTGGCCAAGTATGCAATGGGTAGGTGGTTGGTCGGACTCGTGATATAGAAGCATGGGACATACTCGGAACAGGGAATATTGATAGACTTGAAAACAGGGCCACAAGCTCTACTCAGCAGATGTGAAGTCTCGATGGTCAAATTGTATCTATCCCAACTATTGATTGCAAAATGGTTAACACGAAACAAGAGACAATGACATATTTCGACGGTCAATTTGTATATTGTGGAACTTTAGGTGTTGTATATAAAATCACGAGACATTCGAAAAAATGACACGTTCGGAAAAAGGACCAAGTAACCAGAAAGGGAAACCAAATGAGAAAAAGAGGAATTTGTTTGCTAATTTGTAGATTGGGGAAGTCTGGGTGTTGTTTGCAGGCGGCGGAACAATGGAAATGCAATGTTGAACCCGCCTATCCAGGAACCCACAATCAAAAAAGTTTGCTCAATATGAAATGGGGAAGCGGTCGGTCGGGATGGTGATATAAAAGTATCAGTGGAAATATGAAGACGTGAATCCGCCAACTCCCACACCTAGAAATTTTCCGAAAAGAGACTAAGTAACCAGAAACGGAAAACTGAGGGAAAAAGGAAAGGGGATGGCAATTTTTGGAAGTGAAAATTGGTGTAAGAAAGCCCCATTGATGGTATTAATAGTAACTATGAAGTGCATCTAACATGTTAACAGGTTCTTCAATCAAGGAATAGATAAAGTGAGCCATCCTTATAGTTTCCAAGATGTGTTTGTATAAGAGAAGCATCGAAACGCCACAATAAAATGAATTTTGGGATGTTTAAGTAAAGTTATTGTACTGTAAACTTCACCGCAAGTATAACAAGGATGAATTTGAATTTTAATGTCCTGTCGTTGATATGATAGTTCCATTGAACTTCACATAGTATATATCCTTTTATTTCAAATTATTCATGGAGATGAATTTTGATAAGTTCATTGATCAAGGAAAAGTGATAAAACGAGTCACATACCACATTTGTGTCATAAAGATTATATTAAAAGGAAAATCATGTCATATACATTCTTTAAGATCACAGAAAAACTACCAAGATCCTGAATCTATTATTAATTTTCCAAAACGAATCATACAACCAAGAACCAAGTAAACACCAAATGTATTGAAAGTTGAGGCACAAGGCAACGCATGAACACATAAGGCGTCAAGCGAGATCCCACAAGGTTCCATAGAGAAGTACGTCGACCTTTGCATCAAACAATTAGCTATATAAAAAAACACATGTGGCATTGGTTTTATCTTACATTTGGTATATGTTCCCATGAGAAAATAACAGGGGCCATGGGATATGAACAAAATTCTATGAAACACAAGACAACACAAAACCAGCGGAGCTTCGCCATTGTACCCTAGCTATAACCAAACCTCAAAATGGGGAACAAAAAACTTGCAACTTACTATTTTACCATGAAACAAGATCACTATGGACATTTTCTTCTGATAGTGCCATGTTTTATCACAACTAGTTTTAACAATGCCAAATTTCCAATATTATTGGAAATGCCCGACGGTTCTTCCTAGAGGAGCAAGCTATTTCGATGGTTCAAAGGATGGGCTTGAGTTATTTATATTTGGATACTTTGTATGGAGTTTGTCCTCATGCTTCCCATTTTTGGACTAAACAATCTTATGCATTTGTACACCACCAATAACTGCACTTGCCTGTATGAATTCCAATGCCCGGACTCCCCAATCTCTATAGCGAGTTCTGAATATCTCAAATTCATGTTTCAATCCATGCCGAGTCCTTTTTTTTTCAATTAGGGCATCGATAAAATGTAGATACCATACCATAAATGCATAGTTGGAGATCATCTTTTTTTTTATTTGTGCACTGAAAAAAATGCACAAATCCTACCATGGCTATATAGTTGGAAAACATTTTTCCAATTTGGGCACCCAAAAAGGTGCAGACACCTCCAACAAAGCCACAACTAGCCACCATTTTTTTTTCCATTTGCACACCCCAACAAATATGAAAAATTCTTACTGGGAGATGCAAAAAAACATGAAACTAAAAACATCGATTGCATTTGTAGTTAGATTCTCCTTGTTGTTTCAAGTGCACAAAAAGAGACAAAATATATGGAAAGAAAATTTTACAACCATATATTGAAATTCTGAAGAAGTCGAGTCTGACGAACATTCATATGGGTGTTGAAGAAAAATTACAAACACACATGAGATTTTTTCGTTTCCTGCCAAAGCTTGATATGAATTTTTTTTTTTCAACCGATATGCAATATTGCATTGTCCTCATTTAAGGTAAATTTGCTATGTATCCGAAAGTCGCGCAGGATGTAGACACTATTTTCCTTTTTCTGTACGTATGCTTCATATGAAAATTCTTCTAACCCAGGAAGCACATATTGTAACAGAGGTTGTCTAAGTGTACAATGTACGATTGTGTTGCTGACGGTTCAGAGGGCATCATTAAGGCAATGTCTATATATGTAAGGGCATTTTTTACTGCATCATAGACAATCAATTGTATCATCACTTATGAAAGCAGAAGCAGAAGCATGAGAGTTGCATTTGGCACATACAGGATTGAAGGGGGTCGAGTATGCATTCGCTGCAACCAAAACACCCTCAACCTGGGCACATGAGGATAATAGTTAATATATTGAACAATATAATATACACCTGCTAAAAAAACAAACTACAGAAAATTGATGAAGGAAATTTGTATGAGGAAAGTGAGGATGAAATTGTAGATGTATACACACAACAGTTGAAAATATAGTTATTTTCTTGAGATCCTATACTATGTCTATTCACAATTCTATTACAAATGTTGCATGGGTTGTGCGAAAGATCCTTTCTTTAACATATCTTTTCTTTGTTATACTTTTGAAGAGCATAAGTGGAAATTTCCCTTTATGCAATTGTTGTTCCATTGAGGAAAACAAATTTGAATAGGTGTCGAACAATTGCAGCTGCAACATGTAACAGTGGAGTAGTTGTGTAACATAACCGACATACATAGAGATGTGAAAGTCAAGGACAAAACTAGATATGGAAAACGATACCATTGCCTTGTCGTTGTCTGAATCTCCATCTTTTATATGGAGAATGTGTCATGAGCCAAGTTTTCTCATGAGTGTGATAGTCGCACCAATGGTTCCGATTGGGTAAATTTCGTTGCTCTGTGCAATTTGGATGATAGTTGTGTCCAGGACGAAACGATATTCTAAACAAATAGCGAAATTTTTTTCCACAATACTTGTTTCGTTGAGCGATGTAATCTGATCACAATCACCATGGTCATATATTGTTTTGGGAAATATATTAAAATTTGTAATGGATATCCCTTTACCTGTCAATAGCTTTTCTACGTGTTTCTGGACAATTTGTGTGGGAATAGTCAGTGTGACTGTCATTAGGGCCTCGTTGTTTGTCATGCCAGCACACATAATGGATCTAGTTTTGTTTTCCTTGTCCAAGTAGGTGCTATAGACGACCATTATGTCTCCGATGAACACTTGTCCAGTTCGGTGAATGTTCAAGCCCTCTATTAATAGTATTTTGGGTGTTACAAGTTTAGACATGGTGACATTTTTTGAATAGGAAAAGTAATGTGAATATTAGTCTACATTATTTTTTTTGTTTTCTTTTTTCCTGGCATAAATGTACAAGTAGACGAACAACTTGGATGAAGTATGGAGTCATAGTTTTTCAACCAGACCTCTTAGTCTGTAGAACTTGCTCTATGTTTGGCATCTCGCTTGCACTTGTTGATATTTATTGTGAACTGCAAAGTGTGTGTTATAGATGACATCAACATATTCACCATGGCATAGATGAATAAATAGCTAACGATATTTGTTTGGTAAACATATGAGGAACATAATGTATGCATATTTACCTTTGGCCTTGTCGGTCTATTGATGTTTGCGATGATTGACTGCTAATGGCCATGTCACTAGTCCAACACTTCAGATGCAATCATGTGTAGATGAACATCAGAAGGACTAAATAATAATATGCATTGTATATTGTCCATAATTGTTTTGAATGCCACATACAGGGTCAAAGTAGATGGAATATGAAATAGGGTGTCAAGGGATACTTAGGAAACATGAGGACCCGACGATCAAATTGTATGCCTCGAATTTTTTGACTGCAAAAATGTGTAACAGTTGTTTGGCCCGAGATATGATCACTTTCATGATGGTTATTATACACTTTTGCCACATGTATATATGTGTTTTTCATACTTTAAAGGAGCTTTTTGAAGAATTTCATGATAAAATGGTATGATCTCCATAAGGTACGTGTAATTCATGTTTAATGATAGAATCAAGTATAATTCATCATGTTTTATGGTTTCCAAGAGCTAATTCACATTTTTTGGTGTTACAGGGAAAAAATACACTATGTTTCTAGTTCTGGCACTTGATCTGGCACTTGATTCGGCACTCGTTACGGCACTCAATCCTGTTATTGGACTAATCGGTAGGTGCGGACACTAACTGATCTCCCTAGATCCACCTGGATCTAGAACAAAGCAAGACAAGACATGGCCATGTTTTTTGTGCAATATCTAGTGTTTCATAGATATTGCACAAAAATGCAAGGCGAGTTGACGATTATGGTATTGGCGGCCAATGATGGATAAATCAGGCACATGGGTTTTGTTTATCATCACCCCCTCCAACTACTAAGCTCCAGACAACTCATTTTCATTTGTCCAAAGAAGGCGATTATTGGCTTACTCTGTTTTGACAGTTAGAGCATCATTTATTGTAATTTACCAAATTTAGAGGTGGTTCGACCCCCCTGTGGTCAACCACTTGGTTTGTAAATGTTATAAATACCACTGAGGTGGTAAAATGATTGTTAAGTAGAAGAACCAAGTAGCATAAGCATTAGAATTGCCAGAAAAATGATTTTGCTCTGTTTGAGTTTTTACATTGCCAGAATTATGTCAGAACTGCGTTTTTGGATTTTTATGGTGAATTCGGCCCGCTAAGCTCGTGGTGTACTTTTAGAGAGTGACCACGACTTACTGGGGGGCCCACCAGTAGTATGGTAACTCTCTTCATCTTTATTTATGCATTTCTTAATTTAATTGCTCTCTTTTTATTTTCTGTACATGCATGTTTTTACTATCCTAACTAGTTTGTTGTAGCTTAATTGTTTTAATTGTTTTGTAGGTTAGATGTTGATACAGATTAACATGTGTTGATTTTATAGCTTAGAAAAGGTCTTGCAAGAATCCATACTAACGCCAAGTCTTTATATTAACCTCATGTGCATGTAGATATTAAACTATGCTTCGAGTTATGGTTTTGTAATCAAGTTAAAACAAAGTTTTTATTAGATTAGAACAGAGTTTGTTTATTTGGGTTTTCTTTGACAAGGATTGATGGATAGATGGAATTAATTCCAGTTTTTTGTTACAAGCTTGCTAATTTTAATTTCATATAGATCTCATTTAATTATTTGTTGGTTAATGTAGTTGTTAGTTTCCTTTTTAATATCATAGTTTAATTTCTGTTTTCAAGCACTTTCTTATTGTAGTTTGAACTTTGAATTATTAGAGTAGACATAGCATAGTTTTCTTTTATGCAATTTTCTTTCATAGATTAAAAATTCAATTAAATTTCTTAGTTAAATAATAATGATCTCGTTATGTTGTTGACGGTTTAATATGCAGGGTATTTAACATTATTTTTGTCATGGCTAAGTTTTCATTGGATTGTTTAAATCCATACTTTTTATTTTGCCATTGAAACTAGTGTTGAGCTTATACCACTTGAGTTGTCCTTTGTTGTCAAGTGTCATCGAGATATCATCCGTCACCACCAAAGGAATTTACACAACTACTAGCATTATATTTGAGTGTTTCATAGATATAGTTTCTTGCTTTCATAGCTTAGGAGATAGTCTTATTTGCTGCTATAGGATAGATAGACTTTTCTTTGATAGATTAGATAGAAGTTTGCTCAAGAATTGGTTGTTAGTATTTCTTGCCTTCAATAGACTAGATTTCCTTTCATGCATTGCATTGAGCATTTAAATTTACTTTCATGCATTAGAAATAGTTTTGCATTAGGCATTTAGTCCACTTGCCTCTTAGGCTAGGTAGTTGTTCAATGAGAAGTCTTTGCTTACTTGTCTATTTGCTTTCGTAGGTTAGTTAGTTGCCTTTTCTTACTTGTCTTTTGCTTTAGTAGGTTAGTTAGGTGCCTTTTCTTGCTTGCCTATTTTCTTTAATAGGTTAGATAGGTATTTTTTCTTACATGCTTATTCATTTTCTTTCATAGGATAGTTGCTCATTGAATGTAGGTTGGCAAGTTAAAGAAGTTTTCTTTTGTCATTTTCTTATTATGCTTAGTAGTTTACCTTTTCTTACTGTCATGAACTAGTTTTCTTTGAATAGGGTTTTTACTTGCTTTCTTAGGAACTATCCATCAGTCCTTGGCCCAAAAGTACTTAGGTTACATAGTTTCAATTTGTTTAGTAGGGTTTGTTCATTAGATAGGTTTGCTTGAGTAGATTAGCCCTAGATAGCTTCTTTCCTTAGTTAGTCTACACTCCTATCAACCTTCTACCTTTGGCATATATTTTGCTACAACTCTAAGTTTACTTAACCTGGGTTGACATTTTAATTTAGGGTAGTTTAGTGTCTTTTTTAGTACATATAAAACACATAACAACAATAAATAGTGTGTGATGGGGGGGTACGATGGCCAATCTGTATATCGAGGAACCTTTGAAGCCATAGGCACAATCTTGAACCCGCCAGCCTGGGAACTCGCGATCGAAAAAGTGGCTAAGTATGGAATGAGGTAGAAGAATGACTATAAATGTGAACCTATGAGTCCGCCAACCCGCGCACCTAGACATTTTCGAAAAGAGGACTAAGCAAAGAAACCAGAAAGAAAAAGTAGACGAGAAAAGGTAAGTATAGAAGAGGGGAAAAAATTGGATAATAGAAAGTAGAAAAATTAGAAATGGGGAGGGCAATGTTTGGAAGAGGGAAGTCTCAACAAAGGCCCATTGTTGCCAAATCATCATTTTCTAGTCCAATATTATATTCCCCCACCCATTTTGTATGTTTGATTTACTAGCACAGTTGGTATACCTTTTCGAAGATTTTACCACAACCCCCTTTGTTGTGGCATATAAGAATTCATCTTCCTTTCCAACCAATCTATTTCTTTCAATGTAGCAACACTGAACATACAATGGACATGACGGTAAGTTAGTATGCATAAAGACATGTAAAAGAAAGAAATACAATTCTATTTATTTCAATGCATTAACAAAGAGAATACAATTCACATGAGAATAAGTTACTATGTAGAAAGATACGTAGTATATACATACAGTAAAAAAAGGTGCAAATCAGTAGAACAAGTAGAACAAATACACAGACAATAAATGAAATACTAAACACTAGAATATGAAATAAGATTAGAGGTATGCACCTCTGTAACTCCTCCTCTACATTCGCGGCAAAGAGTCCATCGTCCTCTCCAACCACTCTGTTTTTTTAAATGTAGCAATGCAAGAAAAATATAATGGACATGAAGGAAGTTAGTATGTAGGAAGACATGTAAAAATAAATAAATAGAGTTCAAATTTTTTCAATGTAGTGGCATAGGAAATACAAAGGACATGAAGATAAGTTATTATGTAGGAAGGTACGCAATATCTACATACAATAAATTAGGTGAACACATATACACACAATAAATTAAATACAAAACAACGAAATATGAAATAATAGTACAAGAATCTACCTTTGTATCTCCTCTTCAACCGCTGCAGTTAAGACTCCTTCGTTTTCTCCAGCTATTATGTTTGTTTGAATGTGGGAACACACAAAATACAATGAACATGAATGGAAGCTGGTATGCAACGAAGAATAAGTAACATGTACATACACTAAATGAGAATCAACGGATAGAATAAAAGACATTTAGAAACATGAACCTTTGTTTTTCTCCATTCATGGTTGTAATTAGATAAAAAAATTTCCTACCCAAAATATATTACAAGCCACAAAATATTGAGAAATTGCATGGCCATAGCTAAATGATTTTGGTTTTCTGTGGCAAAGTATCCAAACATGCTTCAAGACATGTAAATACAATTTTGCAGTATCTTTGTTGTACATACCATATTTCAAGTACAAGACAAATTGTATCGTAGTCACACCAATATGTGTAGAGGATAAAGAGGTTGTATTGTGATATGGTCACATTTTACCATATATGGTTAAAAAGTGTGTTTTGCACATCCTCTGTCTTAACAAAAAGACAACAGACATTGTAATTAGACATGTAGTTGTCCGATCATTTCTTATGCCACTTTTTGTATCATGTCAACACTGAAGTATCCTAGAATGATAATGGTTTCATCCAAATGAAAATGGTGTGATGCATTTCAGAACACATTGATTGTGCTTGCAATGTTGCACGCCAAACAACATAGAAACTGAATACTGCAATACATAACACCACTCTTGGTAGAACCATCTCAATATCATTTTCTTCTATAATAAAATTTTAAAAATACATGTGGGTATGGTCGAGAACCAGGAAAACGAATTGGAGAAAAATTTAACAGCAGGACAGGCGGGCACGGAACAGGCGACAGATCTCGACTTCGCCAGACATGGCAAACAACAAAACCCCAGGTCCACTTGCGGGTGTAGTGTTAGCATCCTAACCCACACATAGGTAGAACAATATATTCAGATGTAATAAATGTCAATATTAATAAGGTCTTGCAATAAAATAGAATAAGTCGAATGTAAGAAGAAATAACAGAAGCTTCCACTTCTAGAAGGATATTCCTCTAGATGCTTCTTTTGATAGAAATATTTAGTATAAATAGGAGTCGAGGGTATGATAACCCTAGCTTGGATATTATTGTAATAGAGATTTGCTCGACTGTAGGTTTCCCCCTCGAATATGCCCGTGAACATTGCTCTCAGAATCAAAGTGATATTTCTGTTGTTATCCTTATATCATTTCAGTGTTATTGTGGTGATTGTTCTGGTTATATTGTTGTTATTATGCCATTCCTAGCATTTTATTTCTATTCTGTATACTTTTTATATCTGGTATATTACAAGTGGTATCAGAGCACTTTCCTTCGCAGAAATTGTGGGTAAATTTTTTTCAGGGTAGAGACGTATTCTGACGTCTTTAAGCCACATAGATCTGTCATTATGATCATAAACCTGTGGTTGAGGGATTCATACATGAAGGAAATACAAGTGGTACTCAAGCACACATCTGTTGGCCACCCTTGTAACCTGTTGTTCCATAGTTTATACTTAAGGATTGAAATTATAAAGTCTAGGCATCCGAAAATAAAGAGGGTCTATGATATAAAGAAAGGAAAAAACAACTCTTAGGGGGAAAGGAGTTATGGCTGATTTCTGAGTTGTCTTCATCTAGCTTCCAATTGTTCCTGGATGCTAATGTCTTGCTCAATGGATGCCCATGAATGTTCGAGTTCAACCCAGGTGGTAGCAGTTTTTAAGATGGTGTTAAAAATAGTTAAAGTGATACTGGTCTGATCTGTGAGACTGGGTTCGATATTGGGTTGTCTCGTAGTAGGTACAGTCATAGAGGAAAAGAGTTTTAAAGATTTGTTGTTTTTTAGGTTGTTGTTTCTATTTTAGATTATAAGAGAAAGTTCCGAGATATATGAATTAATGGTATAAAAAATTCAAAGTCTGTTTCCCGTTTCTAAGTTAAACTGAAAATCGTGTGAAATGAAAGAAAACATAAAGCTGTGGAACAATGTGAGGCATCAACCAAGGAAGAATCTCACTTTGTGACAGAATAAGAAAATAAACAATAAAAACTATAATGAAGCATAAGATATAGAAATCTAAGTAATTCAAAGGTCTTGTACCTACTGATAGCCGATACAGAGGAAAAGTTGTAAACGATTAGATGACTAAAATAATCGATCACCACAATATAGGTCGTACTAAATTCCAGCTAAACATTCATCAAAGATATATAAGAAATGATGTTAAATATGAAATAACAGAGGAACACATAACTCAAACTTGATGGGATCTGGAGTCTTCGAGTTGCATTTGTATTAATTCTGGCAAATGAAGAATTTATCTGCTACAATCGACCAAGGAAAAATCCCCTCTGGTGCCACTTTCAAAATTGTATTTATACAAAGAAAATCATCAACCCTAGACGGTTGGTATGCTCCTAATCTCCTAGGTGCTAACGGTTACAAAATAAAAATTTGAACCATTTTGCTCGGTTGCTTTTTACTCTTGTAACAGTTGGACAAAAATGAGCATACATGCGTTACTTCATCATTTCTTTGAAGCGCTTCCTTTGCTCGGTCCAAAACACTCGATGCCCCTGTCTAGAAACTGCACCAAAATTGTGGATGGTTTTGTCGTATCCTTTGCTTCAAACACATACAACTTCCTCTCAATTTGGGGCAGCCTGTCTTCGATCTTTCCCTTTTTAAACTTTTTCGACTGCAACTGTAGATTTGGCTTTATTAACCACTTATCCATTTGGGTGATGTCAAGCTGCTTAAATTGTTAAATCTCGAGCTGGGCTTCATTCCAGCTCTCCTTGATATGTATTTGATGCCTTACAACATTGATATTTCCTAATAGCCTAGGACAATCACCTTTACGAATGCCCAGTGTTTTTGTATCTAGCTGATCAAACACTTCTTCACATTCTTTCTTAACTTCTCTTGCCATTTTCCCGCTTTCAGCAATATTGGCCTCCCGTGATTTTAATAAGATGTCTCCCCTGATATGTTCTTCTACAGTCATCTTTGGGATTGCTAGTACTTCCTCTCTAGCCGAAAATGCTACTGCCTTTTGAAAAGAAGTGCGAGTTGATGTAGCCTATTTTTCCTTTAAAGCAATGTTATCCAGTGAGTGGCTTATTTCCAGGAAGTAGTTTTGAATGATTTCTACTTTAGAAAGCATGTTTTGTTGTTCTTCTTGTAGTTTCTCATGCACCTCTAGTGCTTGGGCTTGAAATGATATTATATTCATGATTTTTCCTTCAATGGGCTTCAACTCAGCCTATAGCTATCTCACTAATTCTTCCTGTCGAATAACCTGTACTTGACTCATTTGCATCTACTTGTTTGCTTCATCTAAACTATACTTCAACAATTACATTTCCTTTTTGTCATTAGTTTTGGCATGTTCAACTCTTTGATTTACCTCCTCTCGAATATTATTTTCTGTGTGCCTTATTTGGTCATGCAACTGAGCTATCATTTGATTTTTCCGTTTCAACCTTGTTTTCAGAGAGTCAACTGAGAATAAATTGGTCGTCTCCAAAGCTCCCATAGAGCCTGCTACTTTTGTGGAAAAAATTTCCTCTTCTAGGTTCTTCCCATCTACGAGCACTCTGTGTTTCTTCACCATTTTTCCTTCTCTCAGATGAATTTCCTATTTTACTACAACCTTCCTCTTCTTACTGAAAAAGTAGTCAGAGGAAGGTATACCTTCTCTATAGATAGGAGTAAGCTCACTTACATATATGAATTACAGATGGGAGGTCCCAAAATTTGACTGTAAGGATTTAATGATGAAATAGGGTTGCCCAATTCTGAAGATTGAGTTTCTCTCGTTGTTTTGGAGATATCAACAAGAATAGATGATGATAAAAGAGGAATCATTTGACTCGACTTTGAAGGTGTCTCAAGCCTAACTTCTATTTCAGAATTTGGGTGCTCTGTTTGTGAAGCTTCTGCTTTTTGTGAATACATTTCAGTCTTCTTTGGATTTTCTTCTACAGTCCCTTTATCATGAGCCTCTGTTCCAAAACCTGGGGGAATACTTCCTTAAGCTGGAGGAGGGGTTGTTGATTCTCCCTGTAGTATATTCAACAGACCACTTTTCTTATGCTTCTGGAAAGTCAGAAAGATGGTCTATAGGTCGGGTGATAATGATTGAACTCTGTCTAATATTTCCTCATAGGTTCTGACTTTCTTGAACATGTTGTCCCAGGGAGAAGCTTCATGTTCATACATTTTCATATTGCAATGAGAAAGATGATTTCCTACAATTTGATAAGGGTCATGTTTTCTGAGTTCAATATTTACCAATTTGACGTCTTCCAGTGCTGCAGCTTCAACCTTGGAATGACCAAAGTTAATCAGTGAACACTTCCTAATCTGTATAGGAAAAAGTGGCCATAACTTCTTCTGAGATGATTTCAATTATGTGCCGATGCCACCTGTTATTATTTGGTAGGCCACCTCCCTGCACACCAGTCTATCGGGAAGGAATTTTGAAAGTGCGTGAGGAGGAATCGAGCACCCAAAAACCCTGACATAGGAGAAACCCTCTTCAATAAACCAATTTGCAATTGCCTTGAGGTTTCCCACGATTGGCTCTGAAATACGAGGGGATGCATAACCATACAAAATTCAGTGCAAAGGTATCTCTACGTAGTGGAAGATTTCATAAAATAAACCTTTAACATTCTCCTCCCATAATTTAGAGTGATAAACATGAATGGGCTCCAAACAGGTTGGATTCTAGCTCCAATTCATCAAGCGGAATGGAGTCATGTAACAGATAACATCAATTATATATGCAGACATGTAAAAATATGTAGGTAGGCCTTTCAATTTTTCTGTTTGGTACTCTGCAATCTCCTTAGTTAGATTATCTGATAAAATTTTACCCCAGTTGAAATTGTAACCCTCAGCTACTTCATGTATAAGTGGCACCCATTCTGCAGGGAAATGGGTAGGGATTTTCCTATCGAAATATCTACATAGCATAAAAGCTATATAAACCATGTATTTGTTTAACAGAGGTGTGGCATAAATGCCATGGGTATCATCTCTAAATCTCACTGGAATACCCCACCATTCTTTGATTATACCTGGATATGTTTGATCGAATTCTGTACACTCCTTTCTTTGAAATTACTCTACGAATTCAACATTATAAATGTATTTAGAAGTAGGGGATAATTTATACATTACTTGGATGTGCTCGGGTCTGAACGAGCCAACGACGCCCTTTTGGCTGCTTAGAATGCTCCTTGTCTGAATGTCAGTTTTCTCTAAAGCCCAGCTTATCATGTCATTGTATGGCATGAGTCTCGACCATGTGACTATTTTATGAAGCTCAGACTTTGCTATGTCTTTGAGTTTATTTTCAGTCCTTTCATTTCCGAAATCGTTGGGGTATTTCCTAATCTCATAGTCTAAGGTTTCAAAAATCTACCTCCAGGATTTGACTGAATCCACAACATATGGCGTAGTGTTGGATATAACATCTCCATCCGGATTCGAGCTTTCACCTGCCTCCTCACTCTTCTTAGGCGCTTTTCTGGGTGCCATGATGTTTGTGCTAAAATGAAAACCTGTTGCAGAGAAGAAATGTGTGAGTTCTTCTGAGTGTAACTCGCTCCTAGTCTGAAAGTAAGAATGAAATTCGAAATAAAAAACCTTTATTAACCTTTAACCTGTATTAAATGTAGCGTATCGATACATGCGATAAAAATTAAATTCTTTAATGGGGATGGTACGCTTGGAGATACGCACTTTATGTTAAAATATATCTCCATTAATCCGTTATAGATACTGCCACATATTGGCGATTCAAAACTGGGATTTCGAAAGGAATGCCTTCGAAAAATCCCAAATAGCGAAACACGAAAAGTTATTTAATAACCTTAATGTCATTTTAAAATTAAGTTAATTACGTTTAAGCGCTTAATTCTTTCGAGATTTCGTGTTTCAGAGTTTCGAGCATCATGTCCCCAAGAGGTATGACACAAGTAAATCCCAAATCGTGAAAATGCGATGAGATTTATTTAGGCGCTAACCACTTGTCTTAACCCTTTAATTAATCGTGATCAAGGGTTAGTCTTTACTTTTCGTGGATTGGAGTATCAGGATTTCGAAGACTCTTTAACGCAAGAAATCCCGAATCGTGAAATCACGATGGGATTTATTATCATTAAACTTTCTTAATTCTTAATAAACATAGCATTATATTTTAAGAATATCGTGACTCTGGGAATCGGGGTTTTAAGGAGACACAGAGTCGACTCTTTGATTTCCCAAATTGCGACTGATTAAGGATTTGTTAAGTATGTTTTGAAATTTAACTAATCATGATTAAAAGGCATTTCATAAAAAGTGTGTCGGGACATTTGAAATGTTGTTTAAGTTGAGATGGATGAAAAAGAACATGTGAAAGGCTTAGAAAGCCGTTAGAATTTTTAATTATTACTTTAAAATTGGTTCAAATCCTTTTAAACAATCACTTTTTCGAGATTTCAGTACCAAGCCTTTGGAGTTGTTATTAAAAAACATACTTCGTGAATAGCCGAACCCTGAAACCCGAAAATCCCAAAAGACTTTTTGACTCCTTTTTAGAACTAAGGGCGGCTCCGTAACCAAAGAAAAATGGAGATTTGGATTTAGAGAAGAAAAACAAACTTTGTTTCAACATAGGCTCCATCTAGGGATCTTGTCTCCCTACGGGACGAGAAGAACAGTAGACCACGTGCCTTTACTGGGAAAATGGAGTCATTAGTTTGTTTCTGCAAAAACTTGTTCATAAAGAGGGTGTAAAGGAAAAAATGGGGGTTTGATCCTTACCTCTAAAAGCTTTCGAAACCCTATCTCTCTTTAATCTCCATTTAGTCCATTTGAATTCCTCTTTCCTGATACTGATTTTTGGTCTGCTTAAGATAATCCAAACAACCTTAGGAATTTTAACAGGTTCTGTCAATCTTGCTTGCCTCAAGGTGAAGTAATTTTAATGTTTTTAATCAGGGAGTCCTGCACGAACTTGGGATGTAGATCTAGCTTCAAAGAAAGCTAATTTACCAGAGTACAGTATAATTCATGTATAAAATCCTTACAAATATCTTAGACATTGTTTCACTGCCAACGAGCCTGTTCAGTAGCCCAGTGAAGTTATTTGATTCCCTTTGTTGAATTTCCAAATTGTAATTTTTCATTTAAATGCTGAGATAAGGGCAATCATTTTATGAATTTCCTTTCATCATCTCCTTTTTTTAGGACTAGATGGGGGCAATCAATTTTTGAATTTCCTTTCACCATCCGTCTTATATTTTTCTTTGACATGAAGTGGGGGCAATCAATTAGTATAAAGTATACCAGGGGTGATATATGTGTATAATTTTGCAACAGAGGTCTGTCAAATCACTTTGATTACTCTGGATTAGTTTCTTTTCGACCTTCAAAACATCTTAGTCTGTAGGAAAACTTATGGGGAAATTTTATTTCCAGGGACCTTCTTTTTAGCAAGACTAAATTTTTTTAGAACCTGCTAAAATAACTAAGAGAGTTAGGATTAGCCTATACATATCTTTGTTCAGTAAGAGTTTGAGGAGTTGTGAGGACTTGCCTTTCTTCTAAATATTCGTTTGTCAGCTTTCAGAGCTAAAGTGTAACCTCTCCTTCCTCTGTGGAAATCATGGGAAGGCGTCTGGGGTGAAGGGAAGGATACCACATATTGGAACAGGATTACCAAGAAGGATTTGGATTTCATAAACATAGTTGTGGTAACGCAATCCTGAATTTTTTTTGAGGTCACTTTACTTCTCCTGTTTATTTTACTTATTTTTATCTTATCCAGAGGAATCCTTTATGATCCATAGAAAATTTCGTTCTTTGATGATACCTCGGGAGAATATGTTCATACTCATGAGACTGTTGTTTCACCTAGGTGATATTCATTTGAAATTTAGATAGTTCGGAAATTCATACCTTTGCTTTACCACTTCGTTCTCATCTTAGTAAATTATACTTTTATCACCTGTTTCGAGCGAATCAATTTCCCGATACATGACCATCCATTTTCTTATGTTTGAAGTTTGGGTTGTAGACCAGAATCCTGCAAGAAGACAACATCAAAAGAGTCAGGGTTTTAAGGTTTATAGAATTCAATGTGTCGAATATTTTATATCTCTATTTCTAGGAGATCACTAACCTGCTTTTTTTGTGGTGAAAGTAAAACTTACCGAAAAACTATAAAAACAAAAAACACAAACCGATATATATAGTGGAATTTTGGAAACTGTTTATTGCATATAGTGCTTCAGATAACGCTCGTTGATAGGGGCGTTGAGGATTTTACCGTCCAAATTTTCTAACAGAAATGAGTTCTTCCCTTCAGAAGCCGTGACTTTGAATGGTCCATACCATATATGATCAAATTTTTGATGTTTTGTCGAGTCTTCCCTCCTAGCATCCCATTTCAAAACCAAATTGCGAGGGAGGAATTCCCTATCTTTAGCCTTATGATCAAACAATTTTTTCATGTTGTCTTGATATTTCTGCAGCCTTTCATCCACCTCAGCCCTGTTCTGCTGAACTTCAATCAGTTGATTTATTCTTCTTGTGACATGGTTTGGTTCTTCTTTTTCATCTTTCCAAAGTTTCGTCATAGGTAGAGCCAGGTTTATGGGTAATACCATGTTAGTCCCATATACCATTTGAAATGGAGAAGTGTCAGTCAATTTCTTGGTGCCTATCTGATTTTCCCACAAGGCGTATTTCAAATGCACATGCCAATATTTTTTTTACTTTCGTTCAACACCTTCTTAATTATGGTAATTAAGATTTTATTTGATGATTCAGCTATCCCAATGCCTTGGGGGTAGTATGTCCTGGAGTGACCCAATATAATATTTTACTTTTGAAAAAAGCTGACCATTTCCATATATTTGAATGCCTGGGCATTATCTGTAACTATCTTTCGGGGACAACCAAATCTAGATAATACGTTTTCTTCTAGGAAGTCTATCACCATTGAATCTGTGGCTTTTCTAGTCGAAATAGCTTTTACCCATTTGGTGAAATAATCTGTAGTGGTCAGGATCCATTTGTGTTGTGCACTTGAATGTGGATTAATTTCACCTATAAAATCCAACCCCCATTGTTGGAACGAAGCTTCCATTTTAAGAGGGACTAGAGGTAGTGTTGGGAGTTTCTGCTTGCCTGCAAATAATTGGCATGAATTACAATATCTGACTTTGGCATTTACATCTGCGAATAATTTAGGCCAATAATATCCCGCTCTCAGGATTTTATAAGTCGTTTCTCTCCACGCATGATGTCCTCCGCACACCCCCTTGTGGAATTCATTTATGACCTTTTCGGTCTCCGATTCTACTAGACAAACTAGTAGAAAACCCATAGGGTGTTTCTAATACAATTGGATCTCTGAAATACAATACTTCACCGCATGCAATTTCAACGTTCTAGCTTTAGATGGAGTCATATCACTTGGGCATTTCAAAGTCAGAAGATAAGATACTATATCTTTGTACCACACCGAAATCATAAACTTCTCTTCTATACTGGTTGTGGTTATTTGGTCGTCGAGTTTGTCTATATCCAAAAATCCTTCATACTCTTGTAGATTATTTATACCAAGCGCTCTGAAATTTGATTCAGCTAGTAGCTTAGCCAAACCTTTTCCTTTTACGAGCTTTGTCGGTTTTACCTCTAAATCGAATTCTTGAATATTATCAAGCCATCATCCCCTCTTCCCGTCGCTATCAGGTTGAACCAATATGTATTTAACGGAGCTGGTGGGTACATATTCAATTATATTGGAGTGTAACATGTAGGTTCTGAAAGCCTTTAGTTCTTTCACCATAGCATATGCCTTCTTTTCCATTATGTCATATTTCAATTTTGCCTCTCTGAGGCTTTTACTGAAGAATGCTATTGGTTGCTTGAAACCTTCTTTGTTCTTTTGTAGGAGTACTGCTGCGATTGTGTGTTCGGATGCAAATGAGAAGATAAAAAATTCCTTGAGATAATCAGGGCTTGCCAGTACAGGTGCTTCACCTAAAATTTTCTTGTGTGAGCAAAAGATGCTTTTGCTTCGACCGTCCATTTAACTTCACTGTTCTTCTTGAGCATATCTGTAATCACTTTCACAATTTCAGCAAAGTTCGGTATAAATCTCCTCAAAAAAATTATTTTACCTAAAAATGACTGGATTTCTTTTACATTTCTAGGAATATTTATAGTGTCAATAGCTTTTACCCTTTTAGGATCAATTTTAACTCCATCCCAATATACAATATGGCCCAAGAGTTTACCTTCCTGCATTGCAAAGTGAGACTTCTTGGGATTTAAAGACAAATCGAATTTGTGACATTTCTCGAACGTTTGCTTGAGATGTATCAGATGATCTTCATCAGATTTAGAAAAAACAGTTAGATCATCAAGATAAATAACCACGAATTTATCTCTTTCACCGACAAAGGCGATATCCATAGCCCGTTGAAAGGTAGCACCTGCATTCATTAAACCAAATGGCTTTTTTTCATACATAAATGTACCCCAAGGGGTGGTGAAGGTTGTTTTTTCTTTATCGTCTTCGTTGACAACAATCTGATTGTAACCAGAAAAACTGTCGATCATGGACATCCTATTTGTTCTGACTACTTTTTCTAAAGCATGGTCCATTTTGGGTAGCGGATAATTGTCTTTAAGATATGATTTATTTAAATTTCTAAAATCTACACATAGTCTGATTTCTCCGCTCTTCTTCCTGACTAAGACCAGGTTGGCTACCCACTCAGAGTACCTGAGTGGTACAATTATTTTGGCATCCAAGAGTTGTTTTACTTCTTTTTCGACTATGAGCAATAATATGGGATTGATTTTCCTGAGCTTCTATCTGATATGTTTAACACCTGGCTTTAAAGGAATCTTGTCTTCGATCATAGTGGTGTCATAAGTTCTCATCTTGTCGTAAGACCAGACAAACATCTCTTTATACTGCTCGAGTAAATATGCATATTTTCCTTTCATCTTAGGAGGAAGATACTTTGATATTTTTACTATTCTAGGCTTTTCTTTGGTACCTATATCGCAATATTCAACTTCTTCTGGTTGAGGTTGCAGAGTATATTTTAAGGGCATGTCATTTTGGTCAAATAGTCTTTCTAAGGGTATTAGACCCTTTGGGATTTGGTTGTTTTTTAGTACTAACATGCGATGATTTGTGATCTTATCTTGGAGCTCTTTAGGATCTTCCTCTTCTTACATAATCCAAGTATGATCGTTTTGGTTTTCTTGGTCGATGTGAGTTTCAACAAAGTCTTCCACCATTTCGAGGAATTTTTTGATCTGTTCATCATCTTTGAACACCTTATCGTGTTGTATATTGTTCGGTATGGAAGGTATGTGCCTCATCTCTATGTGATACTTAAGTTTAAAAGCTATAGGAGGTGCAAAGTTGAGGCTTCTTTGGCTAACGAATCAGCTTGCATATTTTCTGTACAGCGAATGTAATGAACATTAACTGACGAGAAATTTTTTTCCAGTAAATCCCAGGCACAGTTTCTATAATATCTCAATCTTGGGTGTTTGGCCTGATACTGCCGATTTACTTGTTTCACTATTAATTCCGCATCTCCATAGACTTCCAAGTTTTTTATGTTTAATTTTCTGGCGGCTTCTAATCCCAAAACCAGGGCTTCGTATTCGCATACATTATTTGTGTAGTCTATGTCCCACTGTAGTATGTAAGAGAAAGGAATTATAAACTCATATCCAGGTGCTACAAAGAGTACTCCTGCGCCTGCTCCTTCACATGATGAAGCACCATCGAAATACATTTTCCAGATTCCAGTACTATATACACTTTCTTTTAACTTTTCTGTTTTATTTCCTTCTGTGAAATCTTCATCACATTCATCTATATCGTCATCGATCGATAAAATACAATTTCCAAGGTCCCAATCAGTGACATAAATAGGGTAATTGCTAGTATTATGAGGATCACTTACCGTATATGCCAGCCGTGTTTCCCGGTATAATTGGGTGAACTGCCCTCCAAATATGGGAATCGTGGCATATGTCATGTCCAGTTGAAGGGATCCTCCAAGCTTAGCACCCCAAGACCTGGATAATAGCATACCATACTTCGGACGTATATAAGAAATAACCACATCCATCAGAACACTTTTTACTGGGATCTGTGCAAGATTTACCACTAAATCCTTGGTCATGCCCATACATTTAACTTTTCTTGAATCAAATGAATACAGGTCTCCCTATGGCCTGGTAATTTCAAGGCCAAGTCTATCCATAATAGCCTTGGGCATCACGTTATGCGAGGCTCCAGAATCCAACATGCAGTTATGTAGCAGATGATCATGCACATTTAACGTAATGTAGAAAGGAGCAACGATATCTCTTGCCCCTTCAAAATGCGAACCAAAAATTATATTAGGCTTATCATCTTCCAAATTTATGACATCATCTTGACTTCCCATATCTGAAAAATTTATCATTTTGGTGATTTTTTTTTCGGTAAACGAGATTCTTTGCCAGTTCAACTAGAGGTATTAGTATTTTGATTTTTTTAATCTCATTTTCTAGGCTGAGACCTCCTATAAAGTTTTCAGTTTCTCTGATTGGTACTTCAGTCTCCTTCTTTTCCTCTTTATTTGTTTGTATTGCTTTGTTTTCAATTGTTTTTGTTCCTGCCGTTTGTGTTTCAGTTGTCTTAGTTTTGGCATCTTGTGGGTCAACTCCTTTTATCTTGGTGTTCTATGTTTTAGTTTCCTTTGGAGCTGGTTCATTTACTTTGTCTCTCGGCAGGATTTTCTTTGGTTGGGTAGTTGTCATTTTTTTAGTTTTAGACCTTAGATTATACTTGTTTTGGAACTCCATCATTATAGTATCAGCGATTCCTTGGCAAGAAGGATCCTCTGTATTATTTGTATTGCTATCCTCATTAGACCGATGTTATGTTTTTAAAGACCTTTCATAATCTTTTCTAGTTAAATGAGGTTGATAGAAATCTTCACTGAGATTATTAATATCTTCTTCTAAATACTCGAATTCTTGCATGTCATTACCTCCTATAAAATTTTCGTTTTTTAAAGGAGTCTGAACATTTTGATCTTAATTTTTAATTTGTCTTTGTTGTATTTGAGGATTGGGGTTCCTCCTGAATTTTCTCCTAACGAAATGATCTGCTTTAGATTGATCTAGTTCCATCTTTGAAATTTTATTTGACAGTTCTTATTATATTTTCCATATCATCCATCTTGTCATCTGTAGACATCCTAGATCTGGAGGGTCCTTCTTGTTCCCTAAATCATTTAATCTCTTTGTTTCCCATTTCCATTTTTGTTTTTAATTTTCCAGAAGCCATCATATTTGACTCAATTTCTACGAAACCGTCTTGCATTCGGGTAAGTTCAGCCGCTCTCCTTTCTCTCAATAATAGTGTGAAATCAGGTTCGAAATCTCTTGCAAAAGTTACCTTTGCTGTAGGCTGGGAAGGTTTAACTTCGATTTGGATCTTGTTATATAATTTGTTAAATATTTGGATGACTTCAATAACAGTTTCTGAATTTTTCTTCCTTAAATCCCCAAACTCAGTTAAATAATATAAGTGATCTTTCCTTTCACCCCATTGTCTGAGAAAAGAGTTTTCTAACACGTCATAGGATAATATTGAACTTGTGGGATAACTTTGAAACTAGGTTCTCACCTGCCCTTCGAAAGTTTGAACAAACAACCGTGAATATACGTCTTCATGCTCGAGACCGAGAATATCTACGAATTGATCAAAGAAATTTATATTTTCGATTGCAGTTAAGTCTCCCTCCCCTGTAAAATTAGGTAGGTTTTTCATGTATTTTTCAGGTAAATCATGAAGGGGTACTGGGAGGACTAAATGAGCATATCTGGCATCTACTTTAGTGAAAATACTAGGGGGTGGGGGTGGGGGTGGGCCTTGAATGCCTCCTCCTCCTCCTCCGACAGTTGCCATAGATATTCTAGGAGAGGAAACCGGTATGTTATAAAGAGGGTTTTAAAACATGTATATTGATCCTTTAGCTTCTTCTGGATGAAGCAAAAATGATTCCGAGAACCGTTTATCAGGAGACGAAAAAACTGAAAGAGGGGGAAACGAGACACAGGGACTCAGTTCCTCTGACTTGCAAGATATATAAACAAGAGAACCTAAAGGAGTTGAATCTGAGTGTATGGTATACTCTTCTAGACTTTGTGAGGTTGGGAAATTTATTTCGAGAGATGATGGGATATCAATTGAGACAGACTTTACTGTAGATGTCTCACCTTCTCTTACACCGAATGTAGTCGAATGAGCTTTAGTCTTAGTTTCAGGTAGAACTAATTTATGTTTTATGGTTTCAAGTGGAATCTTATCCCTAGACTGTGTGGATTTAGGTTGCTAAACCACAGATGCTTTCTTAAGGAATCCTCTTGGTTTCAATATTTTTTCAGGGTCGGAAACAGGCGAGGTTTGCTTATCATTTGGGTTTTGTCTGGTGTTCCTTCGACCAGATGCCAACTTATTTAAATTTTGGATTCACCAAGTGAATAATAAAAATTAGCCTTTATAATGTGTTCAGTATTTGTTCACTATCAAAGAAAGAAACTTGTGAATGTCATTCTCCTAGGGAAAACAATTTCGTCTATCCTTCCCCGGAAATGGCGCCAAAAAGATGTTGATCTAGAGTTTATACTTAAGGCTTGAAAGTATAAAGTATAGGCATCCGAAAATAAAGAGGTTCTATGATATAAACAAAGGAAAAAACAACTCTTAGGGGGAAAGGAGTTATGGATGATTTCTGAGTTGTCTTCGTCTAGCTTCCAATTGTTCCTGGATGCTAATGTCTTGCTCAATGGATGCCCATGAACGTTCGAGTTCAACCCGGGTGGTAGCCGTTTTTAAGATGGTGTTAAAAAGAGTTAAAGTGATATTGGTCTGATCCGTGAGACCGGGTTCGATATTGGGTTGTCTCGTAGTAGGTACAGTCATAGAGGAAAAGAGTTTTAAAGATTTGTTGTTTTTTAGGTTGTTGTTTCTATTTTAGATTATAAGAGAAAGTTCCAAGATATATGAATTAATGGTATAACAAATTCAAAGTTTGTTTCCCGTATCTAAGTTAAACTGAAAATCGTGCATGAAATGAAAGAAAACATAAAGCTGTGGAACAATGTGAGGCATCAACCAAGAAAGAATCTCACTTTGTGACAGAAGAAGAAAATAGACAAGAAAAACTTTAATGAAGAATAAGATATAGAAATCTAAGTAATTCAAAGGTCTTGTACCTGTTGATAGTCGATACAGAGAAAAAGTTGTAAATGATTAGATGACTAAAATAATGGACCACCACAGTAGAGGTCGTACTAAATTGAAGCTAATCATTCATCAAAGTTATATAAGGAATGATGTTAAATATAAAATAATAGAGGAACACATAACTCAAACTTGATGGGATCTAGAGTCTTCAATTTGCATTTGTATTAATTCTGGAAAATGAAACATTTCTCTGCTACAATCAGCCAAGGAAAAATTCCCTCTGGTGCCACTTTCAAAATTGTATTTATACAAAGAAAATCATAAACACTAGACGATTGGTATTCTCCTAATCTCCTAGGTGCTAACAGTTACTGAATACAAATTTGAACTGTTTTGCTTGGTTTCTTTTTACTCTTCTAAAAATTGGACAAAAATGAGCATACATGCATTACTTCATCATTTCTTTGAAGTGATTCCTTTGCTCAGTCCAAAACACTCGATGCACTTGTCTAGAAACTGCACCAAAATTGTGGATGGTTCTGTTGTATCCTTTTCTTCAAACACATACAAATTCCTCTGAATTTTGGGCAGCCTGTCTTTGATCTTTCCCTTTTCAAAATTTGTTGACTGCAACTGTATATTTGGCTTTATTAACCACTTATCCATTTGGGTGATGTCAAGCTGCTTCAATTGTGAAATCTCGAGCTGGGCTTCATTCCATCTCTCCTTGATATGCAGTTGATGCTTTACAACATTGATTTGTCCTAATAGCCCAGGACAATCACCTTTACCAATGCCCAATGTTTTTGTATCTAGATGATCAAACACTTTTTCACATTCTTTCTTAACTTCTCTTTCCATTTTCCTGCTTTTGGAAATATTGGTCTCCCATGTTTTTAATACGATGTCTCCCCTGATATGTTCTTCTACAATCAGCTTTGGGATTGCTGGTACTTCCTCTCTAGATGAAAACGCTACTACCTTTTGAAAAGCAGCGTGAGATGTTGTAACCTCTTTTTCCTTGAAATAAATGTTATCCAGTGAGTGGCTTATTTCCAGGAAGTAGTTTTGAACGATTTCTATTTTAGAAAGTATGTTTTTCTATTCTACTTGTAGTTTCTCATGCTTCTCTAGTGCTTGGGCTTGAAATGCTGTTATATTCACGACTTGTAGTTCAATGGACTTCAACTCAGCCTGTAGTTGTCTCACTAATTCTTCCTGTTGAATAACCTGTACTTGACTCATTTTCATTTGCTTGTTTGCTTCATATAAACTAGACTTCAACAATTGCATTTCCTATTTGTCAGCAGTTCTAGCATGTTCAACTCTTTGATTTACCTCTCGAATATTTTTTTCTGTGTGCCTTATTTGGTCCTGCAACTGAGCTATCATTTGATTTTTATGTGTCAACCTTGTTTTTAGAGAGTCAAATGAGAATAAATTGGTCATTGCCAAATCTCCCATAGAGCCTGCTACTTCTGTGGCGAAATCTTCCTTTTCTAGGTTCTGCCCATATACGAGCACTCTGTGTTTCTTCACCATTCTACCTTCTCTTAGATGCATTTCCTGTTTTACTACAACCTTCCTCTTCTTACTGAAAAAGTAGTCAGAGGAAGGTATCTCTTCTCTAGAGATAGGAGTAAGGTCACTTACATATATGACTTCCATACGGGGGGTCCCAAAAGTTGACTGTAAAGGAGTTAATGATGAAATAGGACTGCCCAATTCTGAAGATTGAGTTTCTCCTGCTATTTTAGGGATATTAGCAGGAATAGTTGATGATAAAAGAGGAATCATTTGACTCGACTTTGAAGGTGTCTCTAGCCTAGCTTCCATTTCAGACTTTGGGTGCTTTGTTTGTGAAGCTTCTGCTTTTAGTGAAGACGCTTCAGTCTTCTTTGAATTTTCTTCTGCAGTCCCCTTATCATGAGCCTCTGATCCGAAACCTAGGGAATACTTCCCTGAGCTGGAGGAGGGGTTGTTGATTCTCCCTATAGTATCTTCAGCAAACCACTTCACCTATGCTTCTAGAAAGTCAGAAAGCTTATCTGTAGGTCGGGTGATAATGCCTAAACTTTCTCTAATATTTATTGATAGGTTTTGGCTCCCTTAAACATGTCGTCGTAGGGAGAAGCTTCATGTTCATACATTTTCATATTGCAATGAACAAGATGATTTCCTACAATTTGATAAGGGTCATGTTTTCTGAGTTCAAGATCTACCAATTTGATGTCTTCCAGTGCTGCAACTTCAACCTTGGAATGACCAAAATTAAGAAGTGAACACTTCCCAATATGTACAGGAAAAAGTGGCCAGAACTTCTTCTGAGATGCTTTCAATTCTGTGTCGATGCCACTTGTTATTATTTGGTAGGCCACCTCCCTGCACACCAGTCTATCATAAAGGAATTTCAGAAGTGCGTGAGGAGGAATCGAGCACCTGAAAACCCTGACATAGGAGAAACCCTCTTCAATAAACCAATATGCAATCACCTTGAGGTTTCCCACGATTATCTCTGAAATACGAGGGAGGGCATAACCATATAAAACTTGGTGCAAAGGTATCACTATGTTGTGGCATATTTCATAAAATAAACCTTTGACATTCTCCTCCCATAGTTTAGAGTGATAAACATGAATGGGCTCCACACAGGCTGGATTCCAGCTCCAATTCATCAAGGGGAATGGAGTCATGTAACATATAGCATCCATAATATATGCAGACATGTAAAGAGATGTAGGTCATCCTTTCGATTTAGTTGTTTGGTACTCTCCAATCTCCTTAGTTAGATTATCTGATAAAATTTTACCCCAGTTGAAACTGTAACCCTCGTCTACTTCGTGTATAAGTGGCACCCATTCTGCAGGGAAATGGGTAGGGATTTTCCTCCCAAAAAGTATACATAACATCAAAGCTATATAAACCATGTATTCATTTAATGGATCTGTGGCATAACTGCCATGGGTATCATCTCTAAATCTCGCTGGAATTCCCCACCATTCTTTGATTATACCTAGATATGTTTGATCGAATTCTGTACAATCCTTTCTTTGAAATTCCTCTACGAATTTGGAATTATAAATGTATTTAGAATTAGGGGACAATTTATACATTACTTGGATGTGCTCGGGTCTGAACGAGACGACGACGACCTTTTGGTTGTTCAGAATGCTCCTTGTCTGAATGTCGGTTTTCTCTAAAGCCCAGCTTATCATGTCATTGTATGGAATGAGTCTCGGACGTGTGGCTATTTTATGAATCTCAGACTCTTATATGTCCCTAAGTTTATTTTCAATCCTTTCATTTCCGAAATCGTCAGGGAAATTTCTAATCTCATAGTCTAAGATTTCAAAAATCTGCCTCCAGGATTTGACTGAATCTACAACATGTGGCATAGTTTCGGATATAACATCTCCATTCGGATTCAAGCCTTCACCTGCCTCCTCACTCTTCTTAGGAACTTTTCTGGGTGCCATGATGTTTGTGCTAAAATGAAAACCTGTTGCATAGAAGAAATGTGTGAATTCTTCTGAGTGTAACTCACTCCTAGTTTGAAAGTAAGAATGAAATTCGAAATAACAAACCTTTATTAACCTTTAACCTATATTAAATTTAGCGTACGGATATAGGTGATAAAAATTAAATGCTTTAATTGGGATGGTACGCCTAGAGATATGCACTTTATGTTAAAAAATATCTCCATTAATCCGTTATAGATATTGCCACATATCGACGATTCAAAACTGGGATTTTGAAAGGAATGTGATTGAAAATTCCCAAATAGAGAAATGCGAAAAGTTATTTAATAACCTTAATGTCGTTTTAAAATTAAGTTAATTACGTTTAAGGGCTTAATTCTTTCAGGATTTCATGTTTCAGAGTTTTGAGCATTGTGTCCCCAAGAGGTATGACACAAATAAATCTTGAATCGTGAAACCACGATGGGATTTATTTAGGTGTTAACCACTTGTTTTAACCCTTTAATTAATCGCGATCAGGGGTTAGTCTTTACTTTTCATGGATTGGAGTATCGGGACTCGGACGACTCTTTAACGCAAGAAATCTCGAATCACGAAATCACGATGGGATTTATTATCATTAAACCTTCTTACTTCTTAATAAACATAGCATTAGCTTTTAAGAATTTCACGACTTCGGGAATCGAGGTTTTAAGGAGACACAAAGTCGACTCTTTGATTTCCCGAATTGTGACTAATTAATGATTTGTTAAGTATGTTTTAAACATTTATTAATCATGATTAAAAGATATTTCATAAAAGCGCATTGGGACATTTGAAATGTTGTTTAAGTTGAGATGGCTGAAAAAGAACATGTGAAAGGCTTAGAAAGTCGTTAACGTTTTTAATTATTACTTTAAAATCAGTTCAACTCCTTTTAAACAATCACTTTTTCGAGATTTCGGTACCGGGACTTTGGAGTTGTTATTAAAAAACATACTTCGTGAATAGCCGAACCCCGAAACCTGAAAATCCTAAAAGAATTTTTGACTCCTTTTTAGAACTAAGGGTGGCTCCGTAGCTAGAGAAAAATGGAGATTTGGATTTAGAGAAGAAAAAAAAAAATTGTTTCAACATAACCCATGTTGGTACCCCTTCGAGTGGTGGTGCATCAGACAACACCTGTGTACGGATAAACCTAGATTTCCTGAATCCCTCTTTAGATAAACCAATCGGCCGCCCGATTGCTATAGTGCCACCAAAAATGACACTCATGAAGATACTCTCTAGTACCTGGGTATTCTGGTAGTACAACTAAGGGTACGGTCTAGCCTCCTTAGTTAGTGCCCTGAGATATTGGACTGAGCATATATATTAGAGAGCTATAGCACATGGCAAACCCTTGTCTGTAGAACCCTTGAATACCTAAACCTTGGGGATAGAAACATAAACAGATTAAAATAGACAAGATCTATTGCCGCACAACTGTGTTCGGGTTGCCAAGTCACTACACATTTCTTCCTGGTTAAGAATTTGGGCATTTCATCACTGCAGTATTCTTCATACCGGAGTATAACTCCGGAGTCTGGAATTTTTTGCACCATTATTTGAGACCTATTCCATTGGATTCATCTCTTTTCCCTTATCACATTCATACATATCATTTTTCAGCAAATTGTTTTGACCCCACTCGCCCCATTTCAATTCCCTCGTCTTCATGGCCCATACCCGTAGCCAAGACTTGGAAGCTCACTTCAATACATTGCAATCTAATCTCACTGAGACCCAATAAGAAGTGAAACAACTCAGTGCCAATGTTGCCGCCATCAATAAAACCATGCAGTGCTCAATGGAGGAAATCAAACAAGACTTGACTACCCATCTTGAATCTGTCATTTCGATGCTCTGTAGTAGGCTACATATCCCTACAGATAACCCTTTATCTGACCCAACTTCACATACTGAAGTTGAAAATTCCTCTCATTCCCATAACTTTCAGCACCATCACTTTCAATGTGACCTACACCTCCCGCGTGTTGATGTGAACAAATTTGATGGCTGGGATCCCACTGGTTGGGTAACCCAAATGGAACATTATTTCTCTTTATACAACATTACAAATGACTTGGCCAAAATTTGGTATGGTGTTCTCCATCTAGATCAAGAACATTGGCAATGGTGGCAATGGAGAAAAACTTCCCATCAAGGGTATATTGCTTGGACACACTTTTTGGTAGAGCTTTATGAATGCTTTGACATTGACACCAACCATTTGGGTTGTTTGACAAAGTTGAAACAATCAGGAACAGTGGAAGACTTTATAGCTTCCTTTGAGTGCCTGGATTTTTGGACAGAGGACATGTTTGATGCCTTTTTCTAAGAGTGTTTTATTAATGGCCTCAAGGATGAGATTAGGGCCCATGTCCTCATTGCTCGACCTCAGATTTGGGAGGCTACTAAAAGAGATAAAGAAGCACAACAGGTTATATCTTCTCAAAACCGGAAACCCTCCTTTATCCCTCACCCTAAACAAGTGAATCCCACTACTCCCTCCACTCCACTAAAGATCCAAAAATTGACCAGGTTTGAAATGGATGAATGCCAACTCAAAGACCTTTGTGATAATTGTGATGACAAATATTTCCCGGGCCAAAAGTGTAAGGAACAAAATATTTTTATGGCCATCTCGTAGGATATTTTGGAAGAGGATGTTGAAACTTCCCTTGTGTCTAAGTCACCTAAAACCACTGACATAACCCCTCCCTTAGACCCTCCCAAAGTAGAAATGGTCATTTCCCTCAATTATATTATTGGCTTCTATGCTCCCCAAACCCTCAAGCTCATCGGTTACATAAAGCATAGGAAGGTCATCATTCTGGTTGATAGAGGAAGCACCCATAATTTTATTCATCGCCGCATTGCCCAAGAAACTCATTGCTACATCCATGCCATCAATAATTTACAAATTATGATTGCCAATGGTGGCTCCATGAAATGTGGAGGGCGTTGTGAAAATGTGCGTCTCCAAATTGGTGACTACCACTTGAAATCTCATATGTTTTCTATCAACATGGGCGGTTGTGACATTGTGTTGGGTGTAGTCTGGATAAGGACTTTGGGTCCCATTCTCATGGATTTTAAGGAATTAACCATGCAATTCGACCAGGAGGGCCACCAATATAAGTTCCAAGGCATCATCGCTGGTTCACCTAAGATCATTAGTTCCCATCGCATGGAAAAGATGCTCAAAAAGGTCATTCTGGCGTTATTTCCCAACTCCATTTCATCCAAGCAACAGAGACACCCTCGGTGCCGCAAGACCTCCAATCCATCCTTTCTAAACGTAAAGTGGTATTTTCCACTCCCCAGGGAATCCCTCCTTCCCGTGGTGTTCATGATCATTCCATTCCCCTTGTACCAAGAAGCCTTCCTCCCAATATTCATCCGTATCGTCACCCTTTTTCCCAAAAAAATGAAATTAAGAAAATGGTCCAGGAACTCCTTAATGCAAGCGTCATCCGCCCTAGTACAAGCCCCTACTCTTCTCCTGTGGTCATGGTCCTGAAGAAAGAAGGTTATTGGCGAATGTGTCCTGAATTTCGTGCCCTCAACAAACTTACCATTAAAGACAACTTTCCCATTCCTGTCATTGATGACCTCTTGGATGAATTGATTGGTGCCCAGTTCTTTACTAAACTTGATATTTGTTATGGCTACCACCAGATATGTATGAAATAGGCAGAAATTCCCAAGACTACCTTTAGAACTCATGAGGGCCACTATGAGTTTTTGGTCATGCCCTTTGGCTTGTATAATGCCCCCTCCACCTTCCAAAGCCTCATGAATCATGTATTCCATCCTTTTCTCCATCATTTTGTCTTAGTTTTCTTTGATGATATCCTCATCTATAGAAAAACCTGGACAAACCATCTTTCTCATGTGGATCGTGTTCTCCATCTACTCTCTCAGCACCAACTTTTCCTGAAATAGTCTAAATGTGCTTTTGGCACCTCAGAAGTCGAGTACTTGGGTCATCTAGTTGGCAAGGACGACATCAGGGTGGATCCTAAAAAGATTGAAGCTTTACAAGACTGGCCTCACCCAAATACTCTCAAAATATTGTGTGGATTTTTGATTTTAACAGGTTATTATCGTAAGTTTGTTAAGAATTATGGAAAGATTACAGCACCTCTCACTTCACTTCTAAAAAAGAACTCTTTCACTTGGAATCGAACAGCTACTCAAGATTTTCAAACCTTGAAGATGGCCATGTGCACCACTCTAGTCTTGGCCCTTCCTGATTTCACAAAGACCTTTGTCTTGGAATGTGATGCTTCAGGGAAAGCAATTGGTGCTATCCTTATGCAATAAGGTCAGCCTTTGGCCTTTACCAGCAAGCAACTGTCTGAAAGAAATCTGGGCAAATCAATCTATGAAAAGGAAATGTTGGCTATTCTGCATGTCATTGATCTGTGGCGCCCTTATCTATTGGGGAAATTCTTCCAAATTAAGACAGACCATCAAAGCCTCAAGTATTTTCTAGAACAACACATTTCCTCCCCAAAGAAACAAAAATGGGTGACTAAGCTCTTTGGATATGATTTTGAGATAATTTACAAGAAAGGCAAAGACAATGTGGTTGTGGATGCACTTTCCCAAAAATATGAAGATGAAGGATCCATTTTTTCTCTTTCCTTCATTGTACCAGATTGGCTCCAAGCCGTTCACCAGGAATGGCTACAAGATCCCAAAAGTTCACATCTGATCCATCAATTGCAGTCCAATGCTCCAGCTCCCCCAGGGTACCCTTGGCTCCATGATGAGCTTCGGTACAAAGGCCATTTGTATTTAAGTAAACAATCAAAACTTAAATCCATGGTACTTTGTGAGATTCATGCTACACCCACAGTGGGGCACTCCGGGTTCACCAAAACCTATGACAGGGTCAAATGTTCTTTTTTCTGGGATGGTATGAAACAAGACATTCATAATTTTTTCGCTAAATGTGATGTGTGTCAATGCAACAAGGGTGAAACAGTCAAATATCCAGGCACACTACAACTGCTTCTGATTCCACCTGTTATTTGGAGGGATATATCTATGTATTTTATTACAGGCTTACCCAAATCGGGAAATAAATCAGTGATCATGGTGGTTCTTGATCACCTTTCCAAGTATGCTCATTTCTTTTCTCTTCAACACCCATTTACAACATCCACGATGGCTCAAATTTTCATGGATTAGGTCTTCAAGCTTCATGGCATGCCACATTCTATTGTTTCTGATTGCGACCCAACTTTCACCAACAATTTTTGGCAAGAAATTTTCAAGCTACAAGGCACCCAATTGCATCTCAACACATCTTATCGTCCCCAGACTGATGGTCAAACGGAAGTTGTCAACAAGTGTTTGGAAACATATTTGAGGTGTTTTGACTCGGAAAATCAAAATCAATGGGCTCAATGGTTTCCCCTAGCTGAATGGTGGCACAACAATTCATACCATACAACTACACGCATGACTCCTTTTGAAGCGGTATATGGACAAAATCCACCTTCAGTTCTCTCATACTTACCGAGTGTCTTGAAGGTCCAAGCGGTTGAACAAACGCTTACAGTTCGAAAGGCTATTCTCCGTACCCTCAAAGAGAATTTGGTCATGGCATAGAATCACATGAAGAAATAATCAGATCAAGGTCACTCTGAACGTCAATTTGGAGAAGGGGATTAGGTGTTTCTTCAACTACAACCTTACAAGAAAAATTCCCTCAAGGCTGAGCATTGTCAGAAGATAGCGCCCAAATTTTATGGTCCTTATACCGTTCTCAAGCGTGTGGGACAGGTGGCCTATCAATTAGTTTTTCCTATTCATTTAAAGCTACATCCTGTACTTTTTCATGTTTCATGCTTTAAGAAGGTGATTGGAACTAAGTGCCAAATTCAAACCAACCTTCCCGATTTAGCCGAATAAGGATCCATTTGGCTACAACCACAAGCAGTTTTGGACCAGCGTGAGTGTCTCCTGCGTCAGAGAACCATCAAGGAAGTGTTAGTCCAGTGGAAAGATACCACTCCAGCATATGCCACTTGGGAACCAACTACCATTCTGCAACAATTTCCACATCTCAAGCCTTAAGGACAAGGTTGTTTTTAAGCGGGAGGACATGTTAGGGTCCTAACTCGCACATAGGTAGAACAATATATTCATATGTAATAAAGGTCAATATTAATAATGCCTTGCAATAAAATAGAATAAGTCGAATGTAAGAAAACCTAATAGAAGCTTCCGCTTCTAGAAGGATCTTCCTCTAGATGCTTCTTTTGATAGACATATTTAGTATAAATAGGAGTCGAGGGTATGAGAACCCTAGATTGGATATTATTGTAATAGAGCTCTGCTCGACTAGAGGTTGCCCCCTCGAAGAGGCCTGTGCACATTTCTCTCAGAATCAAAGTGTTATTTTTGTTGTTATTCTTATATCATTTCAGTGTTATTGTGGTGATTGTTCTGGTTATATTGTTGTTATTCTTCCATTTCTAGCATTTTATTTCTGTTCTGCATACTTTTTATATCTATTATATTTCTTGCAAGACCTGAACACCGCAAAGTGAAAAAAAAAAAACCAGCTCCAACTGTCGGCGCAGGACCCCAACCCTACAAAGCCAAAGCAAACAAAAGAAAACAACAAGCAACAAGCCAACGAGAAAGCACAAACAGGCCCAATTGCAGCCCCAAGGCCTCAAACTTGTAAACTTGAGCCAAACGACAACAAGAAACAATTGATGAACCAATGGACCAGCGAACAAGAAACAGCAATTGAACCAATAAACAACACATGTATCTCCAACGATTACCAAACTGCATCACAAGCACAAAAGGAACCAGAAACATGTGACGAGCATGCCAGTAGAAATAATCAAACATTCTTACTTGCAAACTGCAAATAGTGAAAAACAAAGAACGAATATAAAATGAAATTATGGCATTAAAACTTTCTCCGAAACGATGAATGACATAAGCACAGGTCGAATTGTGGGTGCAACACTCGGACCCCGCAAAGTAAAAAAAAACATAGATCCAACTGCGCATGTAGGACCCCAACCCTGCAAAGTTGAAGTAAACAAAATCAAGCAACATGCACCAACAGGTCCAACAGTAGGCGCAGGTCCCCAGCCTTGCAAAGTTGAACCAAACAACATCAATTGTCCAAATTCACTGCAGCATTGTATGGAAAAATTCGAGGAAAAATGTATTATGAGAAGCCTATTTAGGTAAACATTTAAGGCTATCAGGTTGTCTAAGGGCCTCACGATATGCAAACATTTAAGCTGTCAGGCCTGTTTCAGGACCTCACGTTGTGTAAACATTTAAGCTATTAGGCCTATTCAAGCACCTCAAAAAAAATGTCAATGCTCTAAACCTTCGGTATGTAAACATTTCAATACAAATACAAACAACCAATACTAATAAAAATAAATAAAAAAATAGTAACAATAGTTCGAAAAATAGAGGCTATGTAAAAAAAAATATTATTCAAAGGACAAACTAACATGAAGTCAACTAATAAATAAAAAGCTATCTCTCTATCTTCAAAACTCTGGATATCCAAACATTTCAAGAAAAAAGTAAAAATTCAGAAAGACCGTATATGATCAAAAACTTTGGATATGCTAACATATAAAACATTGGGAATAACGAAGCTGGCAATACGACCTACAATCTGTTATCCAATGAGATCATGACATACATGATATTTTTTTTATATAAAAATCAATGTTTTTAGTTCCCTAGTTCCAACAATAGATATTATGAAAATATTTTTAGTCAAAGGACAAACTAATATGAAGTCAACGAATTATCGATCTCTATAGTCCCTCTACGCTCCAACTGTCGGTGCAGGACCCCAAACCCGCAAAGCCAAAGAAAAATAAAGAAAACAAAAAGCAACAAACCAATGAGCAAGCACGAACATGCCCAACTGTAGCCCCAAGGCCTCAAACTCACAAAATTGAGCCATACAACAACAAGAAGCAACCGATGAACCAATGAACAAGAAACAACCACTAAACCAGTAAAAAACACATGTATCTCCAATGATTACCAAACTGCAGACCAAGCACCGAAGGAACCGAAAACATATGACGAGCATGCCAGTAGAGATAATTAAACATTCTTACTTGCAAAATGAAAACAGTGAAAAACAAAGAACGAATAGAAAATGAAATTATGGCATCGAAACTTACTCCAAAACGATGAATGGCATAAGTGCAGGTTGAATTGTGAGTGCAACACCTGGACCCCGCAAAGTCAAAAACAAAAAAAAATCGAATTGCGATTACAGAACCCCAACCCTGCAAAGTTGAAGTAAAAAAAATAAAGCAACAAGCACTAACAAGCCCAACCATAGGCACAGGTCCCCAACCTTGCAAATTTGAACCAAACAACATCAACTAGCGGTGGACAACAATATTGTCCAAATTCACTACAACATTGTATGGAAAAATTCAAGGAAAAATGTACTACGAGAAACCTATTTAGGTAAACATTTAAGGTTGTCAGGTTGTCTAAGGGTCTCGTGGTATGCAAACATTTAAGTTTTCAAGCCTATTTTAGGACCTCGTTCTATGTAAACATTTAAGCTGTCAGGCCTATTCAAGCACCTCAAAAAAAGTGTCAATGCTTTAAACCTTCGGTATGTAATCATTTCAATACAAATACAAACGACTAATACTAATAAACAATAAAAAAAAATTAGTAACAATAGTTCGAACAATATATGCTATGTAAAAGTATAGTTTCCCGAGTGGAAAACTAACAACAAGCTGATATAATGGCAGACTGTGTGAGGTTCGACTGAGGATTGATTGCGTTGTGCCTAGTGCTAGGGCTCCCTCACACCCATGTAGGTTTTGGGCACGTCCCAAGGGCCTCCCCCTCCTCCACCTCTGCCCTCTGCTGCAGACACATTCAATAAGCTGTTGGCATCCTTGCCAAAGAAGAAGAAATGTGAAGCAACAAAGTTTGTGAAGAAACTAGATGATATCCCTGAAATTTCCCTTCCCCCAGAGGGACCGATCCAGGTTTCTCTGTCCCTGGCAGATCGTGCTCTCGTAGGCCAATTCACAGGGTTCTGGCCCTCTCCAAAATCCACAGAGAACCGGTTCAACAAGAACTGGGCGCCATTGATAAAAAACAACGTAACCTCTTACTTCTTGGGGAGAGGTTACTTCATGTTTGAATTCACTTCAAAAGAGGACAAGGATCTGATCTTCCAAAATGGCCCCTATTTCATGGGCCCTCAGGGTCTATACCTTAACAAGTGGACACCTAACTTCAACCCTGCGGTCGATGTTCCCTCTGCGGTCTTGGTATGGGTCAGCCTCCCAAACCTTCCAGTCCTCTGTTGGAACTGGGAATCACTGAAGCACATAAGCAATGCCCTGGGTAAATTTATAGACCGGGTGAACAACAAGGATCATTATGATTGTGCCAGAATATGCATGGAGGTAGATCTAGAGGTGGGTTTTCTAGAGGCCATAAAAATCAATGTCGGTAGTTGGACCCATGTGCAAAAACTAGATTATGAGCAACTTCCCTTCAAATGTTGAAAATGCCAAGTTTACGGCCACTTTTCCAGAGGTTGTCCGACCAATGGTGAGGTGGAGAAAGGGAAGGAGGAGGGATAGAACTAGATCAAGCACATCAAGTCCTCCCATAAACCCCACAAGTCCAATGCCCCAATTGGAAAAGGCTCTCAACTGGCCCCTACCCAACAAAACCCTCCCTTGATGGGGAAAGAAAACAAGTTTGGGCCTCTAAGCTCGGAAATAGAGGAAGCCCAAGATGTCGAGATCCAAAAGGTAAACTCCACAGCCAAAGAGACCCCCTATGGCTAGATCAAAGGTGGAAGTGCCGCAGAGAGTTCTAAAGAAAAACTCTCAGAAACTGAGGAGGAAGTTCAAGAATTGGAGGACTTAGAAGTGGAAGGAGAAATAGGAGATTCTCAAACCTATGCTAGAATATCCACAAGAGGCTGCAAGACAACACGGGAAAAAAGAGAACAAGAAATGTACAAAGAAAAGCTTTAGGGATCCCAACCAACCCTTGAGAAGCTATTGGAAAAAACTCAGAAGATGACGAGACACCAGACTCAGGGCTCCAAGGGAGCCCACCAAAATAAAAGTAAATGATGAAGGTCATCTTTTGAAACTGTAGGGGTATGGGGAGTAGAGCCAAAGAATAAGACAAAAGAAGTCTAATAAGGATACAAACACCAAACATACTCCTCATTCAGGAGACAAAAATGGAGGACTCAATCTTCCTTCAAGAAAGTAAGAAATTATGGAATAAAGGTGGAGAGCAAGCAGTCTCTGCTCGTGGAACATCAGGAGGGATGGGCACTCTTTGGAATACTAATAAGCTCTCATTAGTCTCTGAGACCCTAAACACTCACTGGCTGTTTCTAAAACTGCAACATCTCGTCAAAAAAGAGTTCATATGTCTTTTTAATGTGTATGTCCCAGTTAGTGTTGGGGAGAAACAGGCTTGCTAGGATTCCATAAGAAGCCTGGCAGATCTAGTAAATTTGGATAATGTCATCATTGTTGGTGACCTTAATCTCACTTTACTCTCGGCAGAAAAGAGAGGAGGCAACATCGTAAGGGATCCGGCAAGGGAATGGGCGAAAGATCTTATGCAGGAATGGGACTTGCTAGACATCAAGCCCACTACTGGTAAGTATACTTGGTCAAATAAAAGAGTCAGTCTTGGACATATTGCAGCAAGATTAGATAGATTTTTCGTTCAAAGCTCCTTCCTCCTTTTAGGGTTAGAGGCTAGAATGCATATTCTTCCTTGAAACGTTTCATATCACAAACCCATCAAGCTTGAGTTGCTGGCGCACCTTGATCTTGGTCCAATACCATTTATATTTAGCCCTCTTTGGGTCAAGGAACCGGAATTCATGGACATGATCAAGGAAAGTTGGAAGCAGCTAGTCAAGGGCTCCCCTTTTTTTGTTTGGGAGGAAAAACTCAGAAGAATGAAAGCTGTTCTGAAAAGATGGGCCAAATATCTGCCCAATCTTGCTACTAAAAGAAAAACAATCCAAAGTACATTAGAACTCCACCACTTGCATTCGAAAGATGATAAAATAACAAAAGAGGCTCTAGACGAAGAGGCACATCTTCAACAAAATTTTCACAAGACTTGCTTGGCTGAGGAAGAATACTGGAGGAAAAAATCTTGAAGCCTCTGGCTCAAAGTAGGGGACATGAACTCCTCCTTCTTCCACAAGCAATCCCAAGCAACTAAATGTTCAAATTCCATCTCTAAAATTAAGGAATAAAATACCACCCACAAGGACAATACTAGCATCAAAAGGGGAACCTTCCTCCACTTTAAAAATCTCTATAATGAGGAAGAGGAGATGGGTCAGAACTCTAAGCTTCTGGAAGTGGTTCCCCTCTTAATAACAACTACGATGAATAAACTACTAGAAGCCAAAGTCACCAAAAGTGAAGTAAAGGATGCCCTCTATGCTATGGACCCCGACAAAGCCCCAGGCCCGGACGGATTTACAACCAGATTCCTCCAGTCCTGTTGGCAGATTGTGGAAAAGGACTTCTTTAAAATGATTTTAAGATCCCAAGACTGTTAGAAAATCAGAGGCAGTACTAACTCTGCATTTCTTTCCCTAATCCCTAAGGAGAAAGGATCCAATACCTTCAATAGATTTCGTCCGATATCCCTTTGTAACATAGGGTACAAATTGATTACCAAAGTGATAGCTAGCAGACTGAAGAACATCCTCCCCAAAATTATTTCGGAGAAACAAGGTGGCTTCATCCAAGGTAGACAAATTGTGGACAACTTCACCTTAGTTCAAGAGTCGATTCACTCAAGTCTTCATAAAAAATAAAAAGGTATGGTTGTCAAGCTTGATCTAGAAAATGCTTTTGACCGAATTAGACACAGCTTTCTATTGGATGTTTTTCATAAGCTTGGGTTTGGATCAAGATTTATAAATTGGATTTGGGCTTGTATCTCAGAGCCCTGGATTGCCCCCCTGGTGAATGGTAGGGCTGATGACTTCTTCAAATCCTCGAGAGGACTTAGGCAGGGGTGTCCTCTTTCACCCCTCCTTTTTGTTCTTCAAGCTTTTGTCCTCAACTTTTACCTTGATAATAAGCAACAAGACCATGAGATCATTGGGCTACGTATAGCAAGAGGGGTTAAAAACATCAATCATTCCCTCTTTGCCAATGATACTTTGTTGTTGGGTGTTTCCACTGTGCTATTGGCTGCTAGGTTCAAAGAAGTGTTGGACAATTTCTGTGAGGAATCTGGCAGTAAAATAAACAATGGGAAATGTCACATTTACTGCTGGAACATATCACCTCCTCTCTCAATGCTATAGCCAGATGCTTTGGGTTTTCTACCTCCTCTTCCTGGTCTTCTTTCAAGTATCTTGGGCTTCCTATCTTTCTCAAGAGAGCCTCCAATAGAGACTGGCTTCCTCAATTAGAGAAATTCAAAAATAAAATGCAGGCATGGGGTTCCTCCTGGCTCAACATTGCAGGTAAGACGGTGCTCATCAAAGTTGTGCTCAACAACCTCCCTTTATTTCAATTCTCTGTCCTTCTTTCTCTTGTAGGCATCCTCAGGAAGATGGAAGATTACATTCGTCAATTTTTTTGGAAGGGAGGAAAGCAGAACGAGAAAAAAATCCCTCTCGTCAGTTGGGAAATAGTCTCCAAGCCATTGATGGAGGGGGGTTTGAACTTTAAAAATCTCTGCTCCCAAAATATAGCCATGGGAGAGAAAATTATTTGGAGAATCATTTCCCCCAATCCTGGCTGGGCATAGCTGGCGCTATGGAAAAAATACTTCAAAGGTCAGAGAACCCAATGCCTGGACAATCCACACCCCCAAATCAATTCGTCCTTCCTCAATCTTTATGCTAGAGCCGTCCCTCTGGTCAATTCTCATGCATTATGGATCCCTCGAAATGGAAAAAGCATCAATGTGTGGAATGATCGAATTATGAACAAAACTCCACTGAAAAAGTACAACTCCCTGCAAACGTTGCACCTGTGGTTGGACAATGCCGAATACAAAACGTTGTGGGACCTCTCCTTATGGAATGGTCTTAGTTGGGCAAGCTGGAAGCAAATCCATGTGCCCCCGGAACTCCAGATCATATGCGCTGTGTTTTTTTCCCTTTTGCATGGCATGGCTCCCACCCACGCGAGGAGGAAGGATACTTGTGGCAGGGGTCTGATGGCTGGTGGTTTCTCTGTGGCGCAGGGCTACGTTAAGTTGATGGAACAACCTCACATTCCTCCGGATCTAGCACCTTGGAAGGGGATATGGAATCACTCCTCCATCCCGAAAGTCGACTTATTTTGCTGGATGTTATGTCATAGCAAAATTTTAACAGATGACAGATTATAGAAGAAGGGAATTTACGTTCCTTCTAGGTTCATGTTGTGCAGAGAAAACATTGAATGCGCCCACCATCTTGTGTTGGAGTGAAAATTTGAATCTCAAATCTGGCATGAGCTCTTAGGCACTTGGAGATCCAACTTTGTTTTCCCCAACTCCACTTCTGAGTTGTTTGCAAATTGGTTTCCCAGATATCCTAGCCCCTTTCCAAAAAACAAAATAATTAAAGCTGCCTAGACCTCCCTTCCAAAAATCATTAGCTGGCAAATTTGGCTTGAGAGGAATAAAAGGATCTTTAGAAATAAAGCGTAGGATGCTAATTTTATTGTGATCAAGATAAAATGTCAGTTGAAAGAATGCCTGGGAGATCAAATGGATGACTCAAACTTATGCCAACAAGACATTGATTAGGGTGCCCCACTTGATCTTCATTTCCAAAAAGTTGTGAGTACAATCATCCCTCCCAAAGAGTGGAAAATAAGAGAAAATGAGAAAGATTTATACGACTGGATATCCAAACAATCAAGGCACTCTCTCTTCTTTGACGGGGCAGCCAAAGGCAATCCAGGACAAGCCGGTGCAGAGGAGTTATAAAGAATTTAGAAGGAAAAACGATCCACAGCTTCACCTGGGGCCTAGGCCATACTTCCGGCATCCAAGTTGAAGCGATGGCTCTCTTCCAAGGTCTCAAGTATCTCAAAGACTTTGGAATTAGTGAGGCAAATGTCTTTGGGGACTCGCAGGCCATCATCAAAGCCATAGTTACCAATTCTGCTCTGTCAGTTTTACGACTTGCAAGGCTGATTCTTAGAATCAAAGTACTAGCAAAATCCTTGCAGAATTTGAAATTTTTCCATGTGTTGAGAACAAACAATAAGGAAGCATATTTAGAAGCAAATAAGGAAGTTCTCCTATCTGCTAGGTCCATTCTAAGAGACAGAGATGAATCTTGGGATCCAATTCCTTAACCCTCTATTTGCCATGTTCTATTGCATCTTATTGACGCAGTTTGTTTGTATTCAGAAGCTTGGGCAAATCATGGAAATGGATTCCATTGTTGCAAGTAAGAAGAACTGGAATATTAACATAAGCGCCATGATTCTTCTAGTTGGAGAGGTGCTCTGGGCTTTGCTCCCAATTTTTGTATTCTGAATTGAGGCATTCATGCCAAGTTTCTAATATAATCCCATAACCGTTCCTGTAAAAAAAAAAAAAAATAGAGGCTATGTAAAAAAAAAATTTATTCAAAGGACAAACTAATATGAAGTCAACTAATAAATAAAAAACTAACTCTCTATCTTCAAAACTTTGGATATCCAAACATTTCAAGAAAAAAGTAAAAATTCAGAAAGACCGTATATGATCAAAAACTTTGGATATGTTAACATATAAAACATTGGGAATAGCGAAGCCGGCAATAAGACCTCCAATCTGTTATCCAATCAGATCATGACATACATGGTATTTTTTATTATATAAAAATCAATGTTTTTAGTTCCCTAGTTCCAACAATAGATATTATGCAAATAGTTTTAGTTAAAGGACAAACTAATATGAATTCAACGAATTATCGATCGCTATAGTCCCTCTATGCCTTTGGCATGAACTAATAATAGTAGTTGATATTTATTATTTATACTATAGGTGGATTTTTATTTGCAGTAGTCTAAATGTTTTAAGTTTTGTTTTTTTGGGTGATATTATCTCTTTAATTTTGTTGGAAATTCAGAAATTGTTGGATTTGCAGATTTGAGTGGGTAAGTATACATAATTCGAGTGCACAGGGGTTTTTCAACACTCTGAATCCATTTATGCATTCAAAAATGCAAATTGAAGAAAATAAAATTATTATTTAGCTTTGATTTATATCACTAGATATGTAAAAAACATAGAACTTTTAGACAACACCTTTTTGTTTAACGAAGCAAGTAAATTATAGTTAAATGCATCATCATTGTCTATGTGATTCATAAATAAAACTACATGCCAAATCTCGTGGATGGCCAACATGTCCCATGCATAGGACTTAAAAAATGGCTCACATCATCCATCTTTCTAGCTTAAGACATGCTTCAAGGAACAACGATTAAGATGGAATGTCAAACTTGAACACTGTTGTAGCTAGTTATATGGTTCAAGTGATGAAAAGGAAAGAGTTTTTCAACAAATCTGAAAGATTTTTAATAGTTGGACCTATCTCAATGATCAAAATCCTTAGTTTATATCTATTGGAGCAAACACATAATGCATTTTTAATACATCTCCTTACAATCTGAGCTTCGACAAGGATATCAAATGGTGAACTGAAGTTGAATTAGTGTCTATTCCTTCTTGTAGTACCAAATTTTTTAACATAACAATACTTTGTTTGAAACCAAATTTGTATTGTGTAGGTGTTATATTCTTTGCATGTGTGTGTGAGGGTGTGTTAGATTTGATGTGCTTTCAACGATCCCATCACTTGTCCCAGGGGTCTCTTTATGGGCATGCGCGTCGGGCACTTTCCTAGGGGGGTCCCAAGGGGGGGCGGGGGGGGGGAGGATTCCCCCCCGGTTATGCAGATCCCCAAATTTGTTTTTAGCAGTTTTCTAAATTAATCACGGATTAAAGGATTAGTTTTGGTAGCCGCGAGATACATAAAATATTTTATATATTGTATTGTGAATGGTGAAATTAATACAATGAAGAGTTGAGAGGTGTGACACCAAGGAAGGTTGGTTTTCTCCCAGTTAAGGGTTTCCAATGTAAATCTCTGTGTACTATATGTGTGAGTCATTAATTAATTTTTGTTTTTCTTAGAATCTATATGCATTGATTTACTTCACAGGTTTAAAAATTACATGTAGTATCATTTTTGGCTTCAGGGGGACACCATTTTTGTTGGGGGTTTGACTCGATCTTGATAGATCAAGTTTATCTTGGGTTTGTGATAAACCTAAGTTCAGTGTGAGCTTTGCAGTGGTGATTTGTGTGTTGAAAGATATTGGAGAGCAGTTCTAGAATCGAGATTGATAAGTTCAATGGTAAAACCTTTGAGATATGGAAGCTAAATATGTAGGACCTTCTTGTAGACAAAGAACAATGGATCATTGTGGATCCTAGTACACGACCTACTGGTACACAAACTACTAGTACTCAAACTACTAGTACTTAATCTACCAGTATGTCACAAGAAGATTGGGAGAAGCTAAATAGAAGAGCAAGGAGTACGATTTGACTCTACCTGGATGATTCGGTGTTATTGAATGTGTTGGGAGAATCTACAGCCAAAGAAATATGGGAAAAGTTGGGGAGTTTGTATTAGTCAAAGTCCTTGGTAAACAAGTTGTTTCTTCAAAAAAGACGGTATCATCTTAGGATGGGTGATGGAGATTCTATGAAAGAGAATCTAAATGACTTCAACACTCTCGTAAGTCAACTTGGATATGTTAATATTATGCTTGTATAAGAAGATAAGTGTATTACTTTGTTATGTTCTTTGCTAGACTCCCAGGATAATATGGTTGTAGCAATTGGTAGTACCACTCAATTTGCAATGAAATATGAGGATGTAGTTTCATCCTTTTTATTAGAAGAAATGAGGCGAAAAAGCATGGATAGTCATAACACAACTACTTTATTTGTAAGAGGTAATCCCAAAGATAGGGATACAAATAAGTCTTCGGGGGGGGGTTGGGAGATCTAAATCTAAAGGTAGGTCTTAATCCCCAATAAAATCTTTGAGGAAATGTTGGAAATGTGGTAAAATGGGGCATGATAAGAAATATTGCAAGTCTAAGAAAGTTGATAAAGCAAAGGGATCTAATGATGCCTCTTCTATAGAGGGGAAAACCTCCACAGAAGAAGGAGGTGATGTTTACCTGACATCTACAGGTACACATGAATATCGTGATGTATGGTTGATTGATTCAGTTGCATCATTTTATATGACTCCTCATCGGGAGTGGTTCAATGAATATGAAAAGTATGATGGTGGTGATGTCTTCCTAGGAGATGACTCGACAAAGAAAATCATGGGACATGGAAGGGTTAAGTTGTTGTTGAAATATGGACAAATGAGAACTCTCCCTGGAGTTCTACACATTTCATATCTATCCAGGAGCCTAATATTTGTAATTCAGTTGGATGATGCAGGTGTGGATACTGTATTGGGAAAAAGCACTTGCATGATGATATGAGGAATAATGGTGTTGATGAGGGGAGTTCGATGTGGAACTCCATACACGTTGTTGGGAAGCACTTATACTGGTGGGTGTAAAATTTTTGTTGTCCCTGAGAAGAGAAATAAAAAATACAAGAACCATATTGTCCCTGTAAATAATACCATGCTATGGCATCAAATATTGGGACATATTGGATAAAAGGGCCTTCGAACACTACACAATATAGGTATGGTTGAAGGTATGTCTAATTGCACCCTGGATTTTTATTTCTGTGAACATCGCATATATGGTACAAACAAAATCGAGTAAGATTCCCATCTGGTGCTACAAGAGAAAATGAGATATTAGAGTTGATACATAGTGATGTGTTTGGAGGTGTGTCTTTTCTATCACTAGGTACTTATGTGTATTATGTTTCATTCATAGATGATTTATCAAGGAACACATGGATTTATTTTCTTAGGAATAAATATGAGGTATTTGATAAATTTAAAGAGTTTAAGGCTCTGGTAGAAAATCAACCAGAGAAGAAAATAAATGTGTTGAGGATAGATAATGGTGGAGAATTATGTGGAAATGAATTCAAAGATTTATGTAAGAAGTGCGGTATAACAAGGTAGAAGACTACTCCATACACACCTCATTAGAATGGGGTTGTGGAAAGAATGAACATGATGTTGATAGAAAAAACAAGAAACATGCTTAGTGGTGCCAGGTTGGCAAGAAGAACCTGAGAAAATAGAGTTTGAGTTGGATGAAGAAAAATATGAACCAATGGAACAAATATGAATAAGAAGAATAAGAACCTCATACTCCAGTATTGAGGAGATCAATGAGGGAAAGAAGGAAACCAAAAAGGTACAATCCACATGATTTTTGTACTAATTTTTCTTTATCTATTATTGATAATGATCCTAGAACTATTAGGGAAGAAGTGGATTTAGAGGATAGTAAACTCTAGAAGAAGGCCATGGTTGAAGATATGGATTCCTTTGATAAGAATGAGACATGGGATCTAGTTGAGTTGCCAACTAGAAGAAAGGCCATTGGCAACAAATGGTTCTTTAAGAAGAAGTTGAATGCATAAGGAAAAGTGGAGAAATACAAAGCTCAATTAGTAGCAAAAGGTTATTTCTAGGTAGAGGGAATTGACTTTGGTGAATTTTTTTCTCTTGTTGCCAAGTTAACTTCTATTAGATTTATTTTATTTGTTGTTGCTGCTTTTTATTTTAAAGTAAAATAGATGGATGTGAAGACAACATTACTACATGGAGATCTGGAAGAATAAATCTACATGAAGAAACCAAAATGATTTGCAGTGAAGGGAAAGAAACAACCGGTATGTAAGCTAAATAAGTCACTATATGGTCTAAAGCAATCACCTAGGATGTGTTAGAAACTTTTTGACACATAAATCCTTGGACTAGGATTTGTGAGAGGTAGGGCTGATCACTGTGTATATTCCAAGTAGATTGGTAATCACTTCATTTATGTAGTGTTGTATGTCGATGACATGTTGCTGGTAGGAAACAACATGGATGGAATCAAGGAGGTGAATTCACAACGATCCTCCAAATTTGACATGAAGGATATCGGGGATGCTAACTTCATTCTAGGAATGAATATTAAAAGATATCGTGTAAACATGAAAATATGGTTGAATAAAATAAAATGTGTTGAGACAATATTACAGAGGTTTAATATGAAGGAAATTAAACCGGTCAAGGTTCATATTCCTGCAGGTGTAAAGTTATCTATAGATCAGTGTCCCAATACATGGGATGAGGAAGCTGACATATCTCATGTTCCATATGCTAGTACAGTTGGTAGTTTGATGTATGCAATGGTCTGTACTAGACTAGACATTGCACATGCAGTGGGAGTTTTGATAACGTATATGTCAAAACCAGGGAAGGAGCATTGGACAACAGTAAAAAGGGTTTTCAGGTATTCACGTGGCACTTCTAGTTATGGATTGTGCTACCAAGGAAGACTAGGATTGGATAGAGTGTTGGAAATACATGGGTTTACTGATGTAGACTGGGTTGAAGATCTAGATCGCAAAAGATGTACAAGTGGGTATGTGTTTAAGAGCAATCGGTTGAATGAGAAAAAGACAGGTTGTAGTGGCACTCCCAACTACAAAAGTTGAATACATGGCAACCACTCATGCAAGCAAGGAAGCAATATGGTTACATAGATTGTGTTCACGTATTGGGTTGGTACAACAAGCAATAAGGTTACATTGTGACATCCAAAGTGCAATTTTCTTGGCAAAGAACCCAACTTATCATTCTAAGATAAAGCATATTGATGTTTAGTATCATTTTGTGAGAGACATGGTTGAATACAAGAAGGTGTTTCTAGAGATGGTTGACACTTTGAAGAATGTTGCAGAATCATTGACAAAGTATGTGAGCACAAAGAAGTTCTCTTGGTGTAGAGAAACAATTGACATTGTTTCCTTGGATTGTTGACTATGTAATCCTATGACTCCCTATATGCAAAGAAAACAACAAGTGGGAGAATGTTGGGTAGGTGTTATATTCTTTGCATGTGTGTGGGGGGGCGTGTCAGATTTGACGATTGCGTCTCATGATCCCATCACTTGTCGCTCTTTACGAGTGTGTGCGTCAGGCGCTTTCATAGGGGGGTCCCAGGGGGGGTAGGATGTCCCCCTTTGGTTACATAGAGCTTTCGGCTCCGAGCGGTGCCCCTAATTGTTTTTTGGGCAGTTTTTGCTATTTTTAGCGATTTTCTAAATAAATCCTGAATTAAGGGATTGGAGTTTTGGTAGCTGCAGGATACCTAAAATATTGTATATATTTTATTGCGAATAGTGACATTAATACACTGAAGAGTTGAGAGGTGTGACACCAAGGAAGGTTGGTTTTCTCCCGATTAAGGGTCTCCAATGTAAATCTATGTGTACTATATGTGTGAGTCATTGATTAATTTATGTTTTTCTTAAAATCTATATGCATTTTTTTATTTCACATGTTTAAAACTTATAATTTGGTCGTGTTGATAAAAAAAATGAAAAATTCATCGAATATTTAGATTTGGCTGAATTACTCTAGTCAAATCGATTCGTGTGGTGTTTTTTTTGGAATTTTCATGCTATATGTATTGGTTGGCTCCCTAAACAGAAGAATCATTTTAATTTTTATCATCTTTTTCTAGATGCAAATTTGGTCTATAAAAGAACTGACTAATGAATATGGCCCTCTGAAATAAATATGTGGCCCTCCTACGATGATACATCATTTATGAATACGTATCACTGTGAATTTTTTTTTAGAAAATATGATACATCATTTTGGAATACATCTATCACCATAACTTTTTTAGAAACCAAATGGGACATATGTAATATTGTGGTGGATAGGGAAATACACTATAATTAATTGAGTATACAATTATTGATGCAATTAATTCATAGAGGATATGGTAATTATTGGTGAATTGGAAAATTTGCAATCCAATTTTTATTCAGTATAATATGGTATTTGAGTTCAAACTTGGTAACTATGGTATACAATTAAATTAGAAGGAGTAGTTGGAATATTCATGTAGTTTTTATATCGAATCTTTTCAATCTAATTAATAAGATCTTAAATACGGATACATTTCAAAGTCCCTTGGAATTTTCCATGGATAAGAATATTCATTTGATATGGGACAAAACTAGGAAAGAGCAATGGTAGCCAAGAGTTTATGAGCATTGCATACGTTCTAAACTATGGGAAATTAATAGAAACGGATTCTCGATATAATTTATGGCGTGGGGACTCTAGAATTTAGAGTTGGGGTGCTTTACAGTTACAATGTCAATGTCATGGAAGTTGCTCAGAAATTGGTGAGGTTCAACTTTATTTTTTTTTCAACACAACGCCACCTCATTGTATGCTTTCACACGCCCTTTCATAGAATTAATTAACTGGAAATTAGAAGAGGTTGAGATATAGGTTTTGTAAATTCACCCAAGTATTGGGTCTGGTGGGAGTGAAGTATATTAACTAAGAATAATGGGGGAGTTTATTTTTTATTTGAAATGCAATCTTATATTAAGAATAATTATTGAGTAGAGCAAGAATAAATGTTATCCCACTTATAATTGCATAATCTTAGTGATTTTTCTTTTGTTTTGCCTCTTTTAAAGAGTTTGATAAAGATTTGGAGTGGATTCTAAAACATTTTTTCCTATTAAAAGTCAATGATACATTATACCAGATTTATCAAATAAATGAATGCAAATTTTCATTTCATCTTTTTAGATATAAGATCTTGCAAGTTTGCCTCATTTCATCTTTTCATATAGAATTGTATAATGTACCTTGTTCCTCCAATACAATTATGATAATAATAAATTATTAACACTAATTTTAAATTACAACTATGAATACAATCATAAAAATGCAAAATGATTAATGTTAGCTTAGTATAATTAAGTTCTTGTTATCTTTCATGTTCTTAACAATGCTAAATGATTAATGTTAGCTTAATGCAATTAAGTTAGTTTTCTCTTCCATATTATTGACATTGCATAAATCTTTACTCTATACATATATAATTATTTTCAAATTTTGTTTATTTTTCATATCAACCAATGAAAATGAGGCTTTGAAGTCATTAAGGCAGGCTTTGTAAGAGAATAAACTTGAGGTGTTTTATACTTCGGTTGTAAAAAACATTTTGAAATTTAAATCATTATAGTTTTTTATTTTTAATGTTATGTTATCATATGTGAATATGGGTCTCATGGTAAAGTATTTAAATATTATTTTAATCACTATTACTTTTTATTTTTAATGTTAAGATGTGAATATGGTATTTTTAATGTTAAAGGTATAGTAATCAATTAATGTTAACAAAAATTAAATGAGAAAATTTTCCTACTATTTGAACAATTATATAAAATGAGAAAATTTTAAATTCAAATGTAAAAATGTTTAGGGTTATGGAACTAGATTTTATTGATGCAATCTCAAGACTTCAATGCATAGATGTATTATTGTGTGTAGACAAAACTTTGACCACCTAAAATAAATGAGAGATGAAATCTTAGCTAATTAGAAACAATTAAACTTACCACCTAAAATAATTAAGAGATGAGCTTTTAATCAATTAAAAACAATTTAAGGTTATACTCCAAGACCAAAAATTGAAATATAGTAACAATTACTCCTATTGGTGCAAAGAAATATCTTAAAAAAATTCAACATGTTAAAATATGATTTATATTTATATTAAAATGTAATTGTATCATGGATTTGAACATAATCAATGAATATGAATGTGAGTGAAAAGGTGATAGATTAAGGAGAAAAAATATTTTTTCACATGAATTAGAAAAAAATATTTATATTTATATTAAAATGTAATTTATATTATAAATTTGTACATAATCAATAAATATTAAAAATAAGTAATAAAGCAAAAGCATACCTAAAAAACAAAATACAAAATAGACCATCCATATTCAAAATATGATTTTACCCTCCAAACCATTTGTAATATATTATATATTATATCATATTAAAAACATCAATCCATACTTTAATTAACTCTATATTAAATTTGTTCTTTTAATTAAATTTAATTAAATTTCAATCTAATATTTTTATAATGAAAATTAATATTTTCTAATGCTAAACCATTGATAATACATTATATATTATATCATAATAAAAACATCAATCCACACTTTAGTTAACTAAACATTAAATTTATTCTTTTAATTCTAAATTTCAATCTTGTATTTTGATAATGAAAATTAATATTTTCTAATTCTAAATTTAATTAAATTTCAGTCTAGTATTTTGATAATGAAAATTAATATTTTCTAATTCTAAACCATTGATAATACATTATATATTATATCATATTAAAAACATCAATCCACATTTTAATTAACTCAACGTTAAATTTGATAATAAAAATTAATATTTTCTAATTCTAAATTTATATCTACATCTATAGTATTTTTATAATGAAAATTCATACTGTTTTATTAATAAAAATTAATACTRTTTTATTGATTAATATAATATAAAATCTAAAAGTAATATAATATATCGGAGGAAAAACACAATTTATTTAGAAACCTATTTTTGTTAAAGGCATAGAGGTCTATTTTGGAAAATATTTGTCGAGGCCTTCTTAGGCTCTCATGCCTTATAACATTAATGTCACTCTTGTAAGTCTAAGGTTTGTAGAAAGTAACATTTGTAGAAACTCCTTTGCTAACTAAATTTGAAGGTATTTCTTTCATTTTGAAATTTCCCCGTTGCTACAAGACTCTATATTGATGTTAAAATATGAATTTTATATTATTGGTTTATATTAATGTCAAAAAAAATTTAAATGTAGATGTAAAATTGAGTAAATTTAACATGAGGGGGAAATTTCGAGTACATATTTTTTGAGTACGAGGTTCTAAGAGAGTCCACTAGAAACTTTGACAAAAACAACATGCTTGGCAAAGGGATATTCGATGAAGTTTATAAGGTATAATTTCAAACATGGATTTAATGAGTTTGTCCTAATATATTCCTTGTTTGTAGATGAATTAAAATGAGTTTGGTGAGCAGGGAGGACTTCCGGATGGGAGGGATGTTGCTGTTAAAAAACTGAATGGAAGAAATGAGACTACTCAAGGCGCGAAAGAGTTTCTGACAGAAGTGAAGCTCCTAACCAGCGTTCGTCACCGGAATCTTGTTCGTTTACTCGGACGTTGCAGGAAAGGGAACCAACGCTTGCTGGTTTACGAATTTATGTCAAATAACGGTCTTCACAAGCATTTGTTTGGTATGTATTGAAGCATTTCTTGACTAGGTTGCTCTCATCAAAGTTGTTGATTTCAATATTTCAGTTTTTAACTTCTGAAATCATTTTTATCCCTTTTTACTTGTATTGAGGGTTTCAAATATTATTAGGGCATGTGTGGTGATTATGGACCCTGTGCATGTTACATTGGACTAGAAAGAATAGTTTTGCACTTCATACATTTATTTTCATACTTAAGGCTATGGCCAAGAGGCCCCTTTATCATTTGTAATCTTCATATTTTCACACATATTATGTTTATGGGACAAAAAATCTCTTTGCAGGTAGGTTTGTTTAGGGCACATGTGCATAATCACTGAGCCTTCAAAGTGTCTTTAAATCCCTAATATAATAGTGTCACCCTGTGAACCATGTCTACGGAACTAAGACCTATTAGTGGTTCACAAAATCTTGTAATGGTGCCCATATTACACCCTTGGGCCAAAGATTCCCTTTATAAGGCCTTTGTGGTGGTTTGGGACCCTATGAATGGTCTATTAACCCTAAAAGCATACTTTAAGGCCTAAAATATTGGTTCTCCTCCTTAGACCATGGCCATAGCTTGGATATCTTTCCATGGAAAGTAAAACCTTGTAATGACACATATATTACACTTATGGTCAACAAATTCTATTTATAGGTTCTGTGTTGTGGTTTGGGACCCTATGCATGGTCCATGAGTCCTAAAAGCATTTTTTAGGCCTTAAAAGCGTATTTTAGACCCTAAGATGTCACTTTTCATCCTTGGACCACATCTAATGCATTGCTAACCATATCTAGAGTGAAAAAACATGTAATGGTTCTCCTATGACACCTACAAGTGAAAGCTTCATTTTGCATGACCTTTGTCGTGGTTTTTTTTACCACGTGCATGGTCCATGAGCTCTAGAAAACATATTTCAATCCATAATACATTATTTTTCATGATCAAATCATGTCTAACACTCAATTCTAGTGCATGAAACCTCATAATGTCATCCATATTACACTTGTGTGCTAAAGATTCCTTTTAGGGGGGATTTTTTGAGTAAAAATTTAAAACCCTTCTTAGAAAGTTTGTTGTTGTATATCTTGATGTTATTCTAATATTTAGAAGGACCAAATAAAAACATTTGTAACATGCATTTTGAGAAGATGATGAAAATGTTGAAGGATGAGAAGTTGGTGGTCAATATGAAGCTAAGAAAGTACTTGACAAATTTGATCCCTTTAAATTTAAGATAGATCTATACTAGTCTTAATTTTTTAAATGAAAAATTATCGAATCAAAACATTATATTATAGAGCACCCACCTTTATTGAAAAATAGAAAAAAAAAAAATTATAATATATCATACATTCATCTCAAAATACTATATTAGAAATTCATCTTTAACCTAAAATAAAAATAGGTATGAATAAAAACCTAATATAATTATTATAAACCTATCTTCCAAATATTTGCAACTTATAGTCTACAGAGGTATACATACCCTACCCCCCTTTGGATTTGAACTTGTGACCTATTAAGAGGAAACACATGTTCTTAACCATTAGGCCCATTAAAGCTGTATACATGTATCATATTCAAAATTATCTGGAAGATAGGAATATTTATCAATATTTAAAAAATTGAAGTTTGCCATACCCAAGTTCAATATGAAGTAGCCAATTCATTAAGCGCCTTGGTAAATAGAAATTGTCCCCTGAAGAAATATTTGAACTTTAAATAATGTGCATGAGTCATATAATGTGCACGCCTAAAATTATAAATAAACTAAAAAATTACACATGTTCTTCACTAATTTATCCTTTTAAGGTTGAAAATTTATTTATAGGGCATGTGTGGTAATTATGGACCCTATGCATGTTCCATACTAGAAATAATAGTTTAGCACCTCATACATTTATTTTCATGCTTAACCATTTGTAATCTTCATACTTTCACACACATTATGCTTATGGGACAAAGAATCCATTTGTAGGGCCCACATGTTTGTTTATGGTCCATGTGCATAAAGATTAAGTGTTTATATAAAGATTAAAGTTAAGAATTATAAATCTTTTGACAGTATAAAAATTTTAAGAAAAAATTGCTCACGTATTTAATATATATATATATATATATATATATATAGAATTTGAGTGGTTTAATGGTTAAGAACATTTTGGTTTCTCGATTGACCATGACATAAATTATTATTTTTAACATTTCCTTTCACAAGTCTTCAAAATATTTGCAACTAATGGGTCAAAGATAAAATCACTTGGATGTCTCAATGATATGTGATAGGGGTAATAAACACCTACAACATTTCCTTTCACAAGTCTTCCAAATATTTGCAATGAATGGGTCAAAGATAAAATAACTTGGATGTCTCAATGATAAGTGATAGGGGTATTAAATGCCTACAACATTTAGGGGTAATAAGTACCTACAACATGGGAAAATTCTGTGTAAAATGGAGAATCAGAGAGAGATCCATAAAATAACTTGGATTTCACGCTCTTCTCTGCGGATCTGACCGCCTCAACAGAAGGGGGGGTGAAAGCCCCCTCTTACTGCAACATTGCAGCAAATGACTCGAAGAAATCTTGCACACGTCGACCGTCCTTTGAGCCGCCACTGCACCTGCGAGAACAATATCTGCAAGAAGAAACTGATGGAAGCAAGGAATCGAACATGGATGTTGAATCCTTGCATCCAAAAGCAGCTCGGGTCTAGAAACCAGGAAAATGAATCCCACAAGCCTTGGTTGCGCCTAGATACATCATAAAAACTACCAGAATAGGGGAGCATACATAGTTCATGAGATACCATGCCCTCATAGGCAAATTCCTAGGTCTCTGGCCCTCAGAAAAAGACCTAGCTCATTGGATCAAGGCATGGTGGAACCCCAAGGGAGACTACGAGCTCCAGCTAAGATCCAAAGGGTTATTTACAGTCATATTATATAACCTGGTGGACAAGGATCGCATCTTCAAAGGAGGACCGTATTTATACAATTTTTTTGGTCTCTACCTACGATTCTGGACAGACTGCTTTTGCCCAAAAAAGGAAAACTTCGCCTACGCATCGGTATGGATTCGCCTCTATTCCCTACCTCAAGAGTTTTGGTTAGAAGAAATTTTAATGGGCATAGGCAACATCCTAGGCAAACATGTCAAATATTTTGAAGACACTAAATAGAGAAAATACACCTCCTACGCAAGAATATGTGTCTACATGAACATTTCCAAAGCTTTGCCAGGCATAGTAACCCTAGAATACCAAGATGAGGAATGGGCCCAAACCATAGACTATGAACATATCCCATTCATATGCCGGAAATGTCATGAACACAGGCACCTTTTCAGAGACTTCCCCATAAATTCCCTCCCCAAAGATGGAATCTAAAGAGAAACCAGAGGAAGGATTCACCCAGGTTCAAAATCGCAGAAGAAACCCACCACCAACAACGGAAGAAAGAACACCAATATCAACTCATTTGAAGTCGTTAACCACCTTCCAGAGGCAGAAGAGGTGGAAAACCCTCACAAGATGGCAGGGAAAGATCACAACAACAACAAGGAAGATCAACAACCACAGGGGCATTAGATCCTAGGAAACCAAGCAGATCCACAGACTCACCCAGACTCAGGAAAAGAACCAGAAAGAGAAGAAGACATAGTCATGGAAATGGATGAGAAGGACCTAGCTGAAATTGACCTAGAAAGGTTAGAAGAAGCACTCAACAAGAAGGACCTTCAAACTCTACCAGAGGACCAGCTCAGGAAAGTTCACAAGGTATTTCTGGACTCATTAGCAGGGGCCACCTCAAGGCTGGGGATCAGTGTTGACCCAAACCTACACCCAAGAAGACACCTAAAATAAAATAAGCGATGGGGCAGAAAATCATCTCACCAATTAATAAAGGAGGAAGGAAACTATATGATCAACGCGAGATAGATACACAGGCTCTCAGAGAGCTCCTTTTCCCACCCACCAAATTGTTAATAATGAAGATCCTTACCTGGAACATCAGAGGCCTAAATGGAAGATCCAAACATAGGATTCTCTGAAATTACATCAAAGTGGAAGATCCTGATATACTCCTGGTACAAGAAACAAAATGTGCAGGGAAAATAGTAGAAGACATTCTCAAAATATGATGGCGCAACTGTGACTCCTATAAAACAGACTCGAAAGGGGCTTCAGGGGGCCTGGCCATCCTTTGGAACCCTCCCACAGTCATCCTAGACCAAGGATTTTCCACTCCAAGCACCATCACAACACATTACTGAGCCATTGGTTTGGATAAGGAGGGAATGATCACTAATGCCTATGGACCACAGAACAACCAAGACAAAGATATATTTCTCCAGAGTCTGGCTTACCTAGGCTCTCTAGCTGAGCACAAACGATGGATAATTGGTGGAGACTTCATAAATATTCTCACGCTGGAGGAAAAAAGAGGGAGGGGGGAACACCTTGAACAGGACAGCTTAAAATTCCAAGAAATCATAGAGCACCTCAAACTGGTAGACATAGAGAACGACAATGGCACCTATACCTGGACCAACAAGCGATCAGGACATCAACAAATAGCCTGTAGACTAGATCTCTTCCTCATCTCAGAAACTCTCCTTTTGGAAGGCCCTTTAGTAGAATCCAACATCCTCTTGAAGGAAGGCTCGGACCACTGGTCGGTTCAGCTCTAGGTATACACAATCACCACCTGCAAGCTCAAACCCTTCAGATTTGAGAAATTTTGGCTCTCCCATATGAACTTCTAGGAGCTAGCCCATCACTGGTGGAGCACAGCGGAAATACAACAGGGCACTAAAATGTATTGCTTCCAGCAAAGGCTAAAGCATGTCAAACAATAGGTGCGAAAATGGAACAAAGAAGTTTTCGGGAATATCTTCCAGGAAAGAAAACTGATAGAACAAAAACTAGAGGCCCTTCAGGTGCAAATCATCCAAAATGGGCACACAATAACTCAACAACAAGAGGATCAAAATATCAAAAGGAAAATGGAAGAAATATACATGCAGGAAGAAATTCTCTGGAGACAAAAATCCTGGGTTCAATGGCTCAAAAAGGGAGATAAAAACACCAAATTCTTCCACCGCCCCATGATCCACAGACGTTACATCAACTGTATCACTGAGTTGGAAGACTCGCAGGGCACCACCCTGCTATCCCATGAAGAAATAACGCATGAGATAACAGGTTTCTACGAGGATATCCTCCCAAAACCCCTTGTGGATCGCACCCTGGCTATTGAGAAGGTCACCCAAAACATCCCAACTCTAATCACTCAGGAATAAAATGAAGCCCTCATGACACCCATATCTCGGGAAGAGGTGGATTAGACTATCCAGTACTTACCCACAGGCAAAGATCCAGGCCCATATGTCTTCACCATAGACTTCCTCCACTCATGTTGGCCAATGTTAAGGGACGAAGTGTGGCAACTAGTTGAAGAATCTCACAGCTCAGGTAAAGTTCTCCTAGCACTAAACGCCACCTTCCTCACCCTAATACCCAAAGAAGAGATGGTTACAAATCCAAAAAAGTTTAGACCCATAGCACTTTGCAATGTGATATACAAAATCATTTCCAAGTTCATAGCTCTAAGACTCAAGCCAATCCTACCATTCATTATTTCCAAGGAACAATCTGGGTACGTCGAGAGAATAAAAATTATGGATAGTGTCATTCTTGTCCATGAAATCATCCATTCACTTAAAAGAACCCGCACTCCAGGTATGTTGCTAAAACTTGATCTTTCAAAAGATTTTGACAAATTAAGCTGGCAGTATATGAGAGGTGTCTTAACAACCTTTGGCTTCAGCAAAAGTTGGACAACCTAGGTAATGAACCTTATCTCTTCAACCCTCTTCTCCATCCTTGTCAATGGTGACCCCTCTCAACCTTTTTCACCTTCAAGAGGAATAAGGCAAGGTTATCCTCTCTCCCCTTTCCTTTTTGTCATACTGGCTGAAGGCCTAGGCCAATATATCAAAACCTCTATTCAAAACGACTCCATCCAAGGTCTTCCTCTCCATGGGCTTCAACCTACATCTTCCCATAGCCAATTTTTTGACAATACTATGCTCTTGAGCACCCCCATAGTGCAAGAAGAAAATAAAATAAGCTCCATCCTCAATGAATTCAGTGAATCTTCATGCACCACCTTCAATCTAGCCAAATCACAACTCTTCTTCTTCAATACGCCTATTGCAATCCAAAAACACATTTCCCAGCTCCTGAATATCCCTGTTTGATACCTCCCCTCTCAGTACCTAGGCCTCCCTCGCTCAGACTCGGTTGCCTGAAACATCTCCTGGGACTCCCTCCTCCTCTCCATCTATAACCGTCTCAGCACTTGGACGTTCCTCTCTCTCAACCTCCCAGCTAGAATTGCCCTCTTGAAGTTAGTCCTCCAAGCTATCCCAACCTACCTTTTATTAGCCCTAGCTACCCCCCAATCAGTCATAAAGAAAATAATGAATTTGAAAAGGAACTTGATTTGGTACGACCACAATCCGGAAAAGAAATGGGCCCTCGTCAGCTAGGATAAAGTTTGCAAGACCAAATCTCTAGGTGGCATGGGCCTTCGAGATCCTGGAAAATTATATAACACCATGGGAGCCAAAATCTGGTGGAGATGGCTCAAAGCTCCAATAGAAATCTTTGCAAAGATCTGGAAACAAAAATATGCCCAAATTGTGCAACAAAATCATCTGATCAGGATGCGGGACAAAACTCATGGCTCCAACATCTGGAACGCGGCTTGGAAAAATCGGCTACTAATAGAGGAGCACGCCTTATGGTAAATTTACAATGGCCAAAGTGCCCTATTCTGGACAGAGTTCTGGAAACAATTTCTACCCGTCCAATTGGAAGAACACCTACAACCCTATGAAAATCACATACAAAATATTGCCACTTGAAAAGTTGCAGACATGTGGACAAACATCCCAAGCAACTCTCCCCGGAAAAGCTTGAAATCCAAGAACATCAAGAAACAATGGATTGCGACCTGCAGCGATGGAGGCAAGAAATTATCACAAGACGGATTTGGATAAGTACAGATCTAGATATTCTCAGATGGGGGCACACACCACAAGGAAAATTTACTCTTAAAGAAGGGTAAACTCTTCAAGAAAAATTCCAAGCCCTGCAAAAAGATCACATCTAGACAACGGTATGGAAATCAAAATTCTGGCCCAAAATATCCATGTTCCTCTGGCTCCTTATTCAAAACATGATCTTAACCTGGGACAATCTTCAAAGACAAGATTTTATTGGCCCCTAAATCTGTCACCTCTTCTATCAACAATCATAAACTATGGAGAATCCCCTAAACAATTGTATTCTCAGTGAGGGAATCTGGAACCAAGCCACTCAACTCATGAGAAGAACCAAACAGGTCAAAGATAACATCATGAGCATAATCAGAGAATGGGGAATCGACTCGTACAAAAGCCCAATCCTGAACAAAACCTGGAAACTCTTACTAGGCTTCATCATTTGGAAACTCTCGAAAGAGAGGAACAAAAGAGTATTTCACTTCCAGCCCTCCCAGCCTACCCACCTCTGGTTCCACCATCCTCTCGAATCTTCAGGAAACTCTTCAACTCCAATAGTGGACCCAAGAAGATTTCCCCTCTCATTCAGGTGAGATTTTGATCCTCAACTTTTGGGGTTTCATGTCACCTCATTCCATGCCTCCACATCAGCCCCCCCTCATAGCC
>ML779673.1:231330-277813 GCA_009831015.1 Picea engelmannii
AAGTTCAGTATGTTCCTTAAGAGCCTCTTCCAGAAGGGCTTTCGCTTCTTCCGTAAATGTACCAGTAGAACGTATAATTTCTCCGAACTGAGGTTTATTCTTTATCAAATACTCGCGTAACCGAACGAGAAATTTTCTCACCTCAAACCAAGAACCTACACCAACACATAACACAAAGCCCAACGCCAAATGCCAAGCCCTCGAAGAGGAGGAGCCTACATGGATGCCTTTGTGCACAACGCGTCGAAATGATTTGTGACCGTTGGAATTTATAAAAACAAAATATTTCTTGTTCCCTATCAATGTGGGATTATCTCATCGAGGTAAAAACAAAAAAATAATGTTTAAAGACCAATCACCGAAGCCAAGGGAAGAAAACCTGAGTTTGAACTAGCGAGCAACATTTTCAAAATCAACATCAAGTATCAGATCACCATCATCATTTATCGAATGAGGATTTATCAGGTGTCGAGTCACAGTCCTAGGTGTTTATCTCACTTGGTAAATGAAGTTCAAGTGCCAAGTGTTGATTGAATTATCAATGGAAGTTCCAGCTGCAGGATTTTAGATATATCGTGTCAATTTGCAGGTGTTGCAGGTGTTAAACGCATGCTACCAACGATGAGGGCACTAAATTCATTCATGAAGGGGTAAATCGAATGATAAATCCCACAGATCGTGGAGGAGGTAGCCATAATCCTCTCGAAACGCTTGAGGAATAAGATTGCACGGTTCACACCCACCTCATGAAGCGTATTCAAATAGGCCCAGTGCGAGGCATCTCACTCAGTGTGAGAGTCTTATGGACTTCATTCCCGACGAGTCTTCCATCAAAATCGATATTGAGGTGTACAAAGGAACCATGTACATGCTTGCTTCCTTGGGCATGGATGATTTACCTGGAGTTGTTAAGCTAGCAAATCTACCAGTAGGTGGTGGTTTTATGAGATCAGGAGGTGGTTGTCTGGGCGGTGCGCTTGGAAGGATATTTCAAAATTGTCTTGCTTCAAAATATACAACAAAATGATAGCATATGTGCAAACTTGCGGAAGAGGTTTCTGTATGAATAAATGAGATTCTGTGAAACATTTCATTCAGATGATGTTAGATGAAGGATTTGCAGTACATGCCAAGAGCCTTTTCATTGTAGATGCATTTCTTCCGTCTATTCATTTACACATCTTGATGTTGGAGGTATTGAATGTATCAATTGTTCCAGGAAGAGTGACAGTCATACTACAACATTTAACCAAATTCAACAAATGGATGAAAAGGATTTATTTTCAATCTTCCAGCCTGATCGACAAACGTTGGGTTTGTATTAATTTCAATGAAGTATTTGAAGAGGCCATGGACTTGAAGAATAGTCGTTAGATAAAGATCCATAATTATTATCATATTAATCGATAAGTGTAAGTGTAGACACAAACAAATCTCCCTAGCTTCCACGGAAAGCTAGAACAAAACATAACATAACACACACTTCTCCTTAAACTTCATCATCATATAAACTAGTTTAATGAGTTACAAGTGTCATACCTTTTAAATGACATTTTTCCTCGCTAGTTTCATATCTGTAGCTCCTTCCTTGAGTTTCCAAAATAGTAAGCCTGTCTAAGAATCACAAACCAACAAAGAGGGAAAACAAAGATATACGCATTCTAATGAAGTCTATGTATATGATCAAGGAATTATACAATAGAATACGAGATGCTTATATAGGCAATAAATCCATTACTGTATTAAATGAATAGAAAGTGGAGAATACAACCCATGCCTTGATGTTGCAAGGTCCCCTTTCGATGCCTCTTTTCTTCAACACACACGCCTTTGGTCCAATTCCTTGAATGAAGAAGATCCACAATTTGACTTGAAGAACTAAAGAAAAGCTCTCAAGCATAATCTGAAGTAGAACTCTTCATACAAATCTTATCCTATTAAACCTTAGCCTTTTCCATGAGACATCCCCCTTTATATAGCGTGAAAGAGAGATGGATGAAGAGATTAGGATGATCCCACCAAATCAGAGAAGCGAGTAAGATCCAAAGCGATCGGAGGCCATCTCATATTCTAGAAGATTCCCTTCTAGAACATTCGTGAAATTTGAAATTTCCTATGCTTTAAGCATTGTCACACCCTATGTATGAGCAACATGTGACGACGTCACAGTCCAATTTTAGGGAAGAGTGCAATGATCAGGCATCATCGCACCCTATGCATATGGAAGGGTGTGATGACCTTCCTTGACATGGTTTTTGAAGAAGGAAAGAAAATCACTTTTCCCATGGAGAAATTCTTATTTTAATATCTTCAAGGAGCATTAACACATGTTGTGAGGTGATCACTGAGGTGACCAAAATAATGTGTAACAGAATTACCCCCAAATTATGAAGCTGGAACTCGTGACAACTGAAATGCTTTGTAGAATGTGTATGTTGAAAACAAGGAGCGCATCGATCAGGAACCTGCAAACAAACAAGAATCTACATAATATCATACCATTTTTGAGGTATGAATTCCCATGCTTAGACTACAAGTGACTCTAATAATAAGTGTCAATTGATTCATGGCCACTAAACATACATCGTGGATCCATGTCATCATAATTTGACATAGCCACCAAGAATACATTGTGGATCTATGCTATAAAATAATTCAAATTTGGACATAGCCACGAGACATACACAGTGGATCTATGTGTCAGTACTAATAGATGAACACTTTGTCGCAACCTGGATAAAAAATTATAATATCCAAGGTCGTCGTTTCCATCGTCTCTAAGTATGAATCTAGCCACGCGATTACAGGTGTTGAAGTCGAGCATGGTAGAAACCACTTGATTACCGATCATTAATGAAAATCGTTAACAAGTGTGAGGGAAGTCACCATTGATGTTAATGACTCCCAAGGTACCCCAGTACAATCCAACGAATGTGAATAATTGATTTGAAGTCGAACACTCGATGGAATATTCCAATCAAGGGTCAATGATGTGAACCCACTATTGAAAATGAAGAAAACTACCATTGAGGCATGCATGACCTAAGGTATTGAGTGAATTCTAAGTCTTGTTCCCAGATAATGTGTTGAAGTTGACAAGAAAAGACTCATCACAGGAGGGCCTTGATTTATCCCCCATCAATGACACGAAATATGTAACATATTTTAAGTAGATCAGAGTATGAAGAGATTCGAAACTGACTTAGGAAAGGCCGACATGGTAGAAAATTTATAAATGCAGATGGTCGACTTGATAGAAGGGTTGTTTATGTTGGACTTCTCTTGAACGTATGAACGACACGAAAATGGTCTTGGTAGCATTGACTCAAGGAGGACCCAAAATATGAACTTGTGGACGGTCAAACGAGACAGAAATGGATTTCCAAGCCCGGATACAATGACGAAGGGGAGTGTCATGTTCAAGAGAGACTATTACTGCCACTAACACAAATACAGAGACACATTTCTTTCCAAATTCCCCCCCACCATTTCTGGCGAGTACCACTTTATTTTTACGCAAGCTTGAGGAGGATAACATATGCTTGGTTATGTAATCTCATCCTTCAGATGAGTCCCTCAGAGTATGTTTAATGAACCCTAAGAAAGAGTGGTTCGATCCCATATGGGTCTTTCAATGTTTGTTTAATGAGTCCAAGGAAAGAAAACTCAGGGGTTTTTCAATTTTAGAGAGTATGAAAAACACTTAAAGAGAACTCCATCATGTCCTTTTTCATAAATTAATCTGACGAGACCGAAAAAGTGATAACCTACTGCTCATTAGATGTTTTCTTCAAATACTTTTACAATCATGAAAAGAACAAGGTCGCTCAGTCATCCTTTCATGATTAAGGAGTTTTAAAAGAGATTAAAGGATACTCCATAGGTTTCTTTTTTCATATCACCATTACGAGTTCGAAAAAATGACAAAAGAATACTCGATTACATTCTCATGGTTTCACGTACGTGAGAAATAATTAAGACTCTGCTTGAAGTTTTTCCTGAAAAACCCTAAAAGGATCTGTACATGCGACAAATATAAAAAAATAAACCAAAAAGGGGTGGACCCTTGTTCCAACGTCTCATCTATAGACTTTTTAATCTGCAAAAATCAATCACTTGTAAAGTTGTTAAGACTTTAGGGCTTGGATAAAGCATAAAAATAATATAATTTGCAAATGAAAAGTGATAAAAGTTAATAAAATAGGTAAAAAAGCACATTTTACCATTTCATTTGTAACTTTACCCAAATATTGCTCCAAAGCCCTTTTTCACCCCATTTTTCAACTGTTGATTGCGGAGCGCACGACGAATCATTTCACGAATCTTGTCCGCCAAAGAGGTAATATCCTTCTCCTTCATCTTTTCATGGTTTCAAAATTTATTTTCATTGGTTAAATTTATGTTTTTGGGTCAATTTTTAGGGGTTACCCGCGTGTTGAGGTTGTCGCAGGTGCCCTACATCGTGAATTCTGACGATATAGGATCATCGTAGGTGACCCTATAGGTAGGGTGAGATGATTTCACATTGCACGAATGCACAGTCCTGCGACATCCGCAGCCAAAATTTTTAAAAAGATGACCCTAACTAGAAAAAAACCCCAAGAAATAATTTTATGTGTCTAATCTCATCTTATGGTTCCTTGGCAGGATTTCCTTGGTTACAATGATGGAATGGCACAAGCAAGAGCACAAATAAGAATATTACTTTGCTGGGAATGACCCTGGAATAATTATGGCCCTCAGGTAGTGTGGGTTACTAAAATTATTCAAGATTCAGGGCATGAGAGCCCAATTGAGACTACTGGAGTACTAGGTTCACATGTGGGATGTGAACGAGAAGGAATTTCATGTGGGTGTTCATACACTCACTATAGATAACGAGGATATCTATTTCCTGGTAGAACTATATCATCGTGGTTCACGGGTGACACTTACAGGCAACATGGGTGGAGGTGATCCCATGGACTACTACGTCCGCCATCATTGTGTGTCAGGTACTGAGAAACATAGCGGCAAAGTAGCTATCAGGGATGTCCGAGATTTTCCTTTGTGGACTATCCTTTATACTATCACTCACATGGAAGGGAGTGCAGCTCCTCATATGTATTTGTAGAGTCATTTTTAGTATGCCATAGAATGTATGGAGCCCAAAGTCTTCAACTGGTGCGAAGGGGTCCTAAAAAGCATGAAGAAACAAATTACCAAGTGTCGGAATGGTGGGTTGAAACAATTTGGATATGGGTCTATTTTTGTATCCTTCTTCCTCGAGAGGGTCCCTGTCCTACGCTTGTAGGTGGAGTGGGGTATACCCATTCCACAAGATCCAAGGATGAGGAGGTGGGTAGATCTCATGGTCGGACATGGAGGTGTTCCCATCGTCAAATATGACGATGTCTTCTTCCAATGGCTAAGGACTCAGTTTCTCATGGTTGAAGATTATGCGTATGCCAGAGTAGATTTTCGTGGAGATCTAGACCTGTCTCTTGCTGATGGGTCCTAGTGGGGGGACATAGGTAGGAAGGATTTTTTTTTTATTTAATGTTTTTGTTATTTTAATGATATGATATTCTTTTTGTGTTATTTATCCGATGACTAATCAAATGCTTTCATTAATGCAGATGTGGCACCTTATCGGCCGCCAGGATCATCTCCCATCCAGAGGTGTGGAGAGAGAGGTGGTATAGAAGGAGTGGCTATCGCGGACCTCGAGGCCATAGAATAAAACATGGAGGGATTGACCATGCATGTCCCTGACTCTACTGTGGATGAGATCCCTAGGCATTATCAATGCCACACAGTGGGCGTATCCACATCCATCGATCGACTTCTCTGTAGAATAACATTGACAGTCGCTTGTTATAAAGAGTGACATCCTTGATGATTTTTGTATATGAATTCGTGAGCTTCACATTTTTTATATTTTGGGTCTTCAGACAAAAACATTTTTTGTAAACTTTTATCGTTATAAATATAAGGCTCCTACCGACTTACTTGTTTTCTATACAAAGTGTGATTGGATTTTATAAATGTCTCAAATTTCTGTCTAACACATAATTAGCTAATGCATATGTCAATGTATTTAGACATCTAGGAATGTGTTGATATTCAATGTAATCAAAATGATGTTCCAAGAGGCGAATTCGTAAATATATCCTTAACAAAGTAGGACTCTGGATGGAATAAACATTACTCAATTGTAGTACCACTAACTGTGAATTGATTCATACAATAAGATGATAGATTCCAAGTGAAACAATGTCAGTTAACAACTCCATAACTGCACTGTATTCCGCGATATTTTTAGTTGCACGACCAAGGCAAACACCATGTAAACTGATTAATTCATTTGTAGGTGCATAGATTTCCCAAGCAACAGACTCTAAGTTTTGAGTACTACGACTAACACCATCAACAAAGACAATGTAGGGTAGTGAAGACAGCGACATCTGAAAACCAAGAACAATGCAAGGTAAGTAGCCGAAAGGTGGAACCAAAAACAAAAAACCACACAAAATTATGATACACTAAAAATACACATCACTCATGGAAAAATGATTTAATCATAGTAATTCTTCAAGTAAAGCCCATTTATGGGTTCACTCAAAGGAATTCTACCATAATATACCATCTCATAAGCCCCTTTATCCAACACTCATTTCACAATATAAGGACCCTGCCACATGGGATCGAATTTACTGACCCCTAGAAAATCATGATATTTCTCGTAAAGAAGAACTAGATCACCCTCAGAAAATACATGTGGCTTGACATGCTCGTCATATTGGGATTTGGCACACTTTTTCTAAGCTTCAATTACAAAGGCAAGATCACGACATGTTTCATCTAATTGTATCAAATACAAAAGACATTCCTCTTCAGTTGAGGTGTTAGGGATAAGTTTGACAACTAGTTTCAAAGATGGGATTTCACATTCAATCGACAAAATTGATTCGATACCATATACTAACTAGAAAGGTGTGAATTCCATGGCAGACTTAACATATGTCTGATAGGCCCACAATGCTGAGAACAACATCGTGTGTCAATTTGACTTATGAATTCCTACCATCGAAGCATAGTTGTGAGAAATTTGTTAACTTCTTCAACATGGCCATTGGCCCGTGGATAATAGGGGGTTGAGTTTTCACGTCGAAGAACCAACTTCTCAGTAAGTTCAGACATCATGAAATTGCGAAAATGACTACCGTGATTAGTAACAATGGCTTGAGGGACACCAAATCTAGTAATTATATGATTGAATATGAATAACGTTGCATTTTTCCCGATATTATCAAATGTAGGCATCACCTAGACCAATTTAGTGAAAGACTCCACAGCTACAATAATGTATCCATGCCCCTTGGTCGAGTGAGGGTTACATGTCATGAAGTAAATACCCCATTTAGCAAATGGACTGACGAAAACTACAGGGTGAAGAGGAGCAGGTTGATATCGGATTTTATTGTTGTAGGTTTGACAAGTGTGGCATTTCTGGATGATAGTAATGAAATATTTAAACAACGAAGGCTAGAAATAACTAGCTCGTAATATATTTTGGGCAGTGGCATACCCAGACATATGACTGCCACATGCTCCAGAGTGACAATCATTAAAAGATTTCTCAACTTCATCGTAGGTGAGACATCATCAAAAAATGGAATCAATACCACGACGGTAAAGGGTATCACCAAGGATAATGTATTGGTGGGCTTGATATTGTATACGAAGATGATCTATACTAGAAATATCAGGCCAAAATGTTTGGTTCTGGAAATAGATGATAATATATCCATAGCATATGTCATCAGAACTGACCAGAAAGAGGGATTTGTCAGGTAAGGAATCCTATGCCACAGTTTCTGTCTCAGTAGAGGGAAGGTCACATATCAATTCGGAAAAAACCAAAGACTTCTTTGACTTGGCACGTTCAAACTCCAAATCAAACTCATGGAGAATAAATATCCATTTAGAGTACTTTCCCCCCAACAATTTTCAAGTAAGGATATGTTGCATGGGGTTGCAATTGGAAATGACCGTGGTTCTGCGTAATAGGATGTAGTGATGAAAACGTTGGATAGATTGAACAATTGCCAAGGCCAGTTTCTCCACATGAAAATATTTGGTTTTGGTAGTCGTGAGACTCCGCCTCAAATAGTTTATAACATTTTCATCGTGTGAATCATCCTCTTGGACTAAAACCATAGCAATGGTAGAGTATGAAGAAGCTAAGTACATGAAATAATCTCGACTATAATCGGGTGGAAACAACAGTGGTGTATGGTTTAAAGAAAGATTCAAAGCTTCAAAGGCTTTGTTAGTAGTGTCGTCCCATACAAAATCGTAACCTTTCTTGAGAAGCCAAGTAAATCCTTTCGTTAATTTTGCGTAGTTGGGAATGAATCGACGTAAAAACTTTGCCTTCTTTTGCAAACTTTGGAGTTGGCATAGTGTGGAAGGAGGAGGTATATTAAGAATAGCCTCAACCTTCATCGGGTATACCATAATCCCATGTATAGACACGATAAAACCAAGAATTCGTGTGGATTCCATAGAAAAACCAATTTTTTGTGGATTCAAATGTATGCGATAATAATGGCAGCGTAGGAAAGTGGCCCGTAGATGTGCTGGGTGATCTTGACGATGCATAGAATGTGTCAGGATATCATCTATATAGGGTTGTACAATGTGCTTAATGTTGTTGAAAGGTGTAAGACATAGCACGCTGAAAAGTCACTCCAACATTTTTGAGACCAAAAGGTAGTTTCCAGTATGCTAAGGTTCCCCAAGGGAAAATAAAAGTAGTTATATGTTGATCCGCAGGTAAAATATTGATTTGATTATAGCCTAAGAATCGTCCATTAAGGAGAATATTTCACTCCCGGCACATTCGTCAACAATCTGGTCAATGAAAGGGGTTGGATAATTGTCTTTGGGACAAGATTTGTTTATATCCCTATGATCTACACAAACGTGGATCATGCCTTGTTTCTTGTTAATTGAAACAAGATTGGATACCTAATCGGTCAAAGCCACAGGATAGACAAATCCATCTTTAAGAAGTTTTTCAACTTCAAGCTTAATAACAACGACTTTACATGGATGTACTGGGCGAAGTCTCTGCTGAACGGGTTTAGCATTCAGGTAAGTCTTAATCTCATGCACAACAATATCAAGATCAATAACATGCATTTTTTCGTAACTCCAGGAAAAAAAGTCACGAAATTATTGGAAATGGGATTTATAAGTGCAGACCTCATCAGTAGAACATGAGGCACTGATATGAACATTTTCCATGACTCTGGGTTTAATTGATATGTCAAGAGGAATGGTAGGTGAAATATTACTCAAGTTCCCTTCATACAAAACATCATGTGTTGACTCAGGAACATAAGAAATAAATACAACGGTAGACGGAGTCGAAATCCGTTGGTAACTCTCTATTGTAACAACCCCTTCATTACGACTATAGGAGAAAAAGAGGGTGCAATTTTTTTTTTCTTTATTTAGGTAAGAAGGAAGGCAACGACGACACAGTCAACCACTGGAAATGAGCACGATGCCTGCAGAACATGAAAAAGACAACTATGACTCCACACACTGGCACAAGAGCAACTGGGCGAAACATGCGTAAAACAACAGAGAGAAACGACTACCTTCCCGACACAAACATGACAATGTCTATAAGCTAAGGGACAACATCTGCCATCCCGACACAATGACCTTGACAGCCAGTGACTAGAACCACTATGGTGCACAGACCCAACGCATGAAGTCATTCAACCCATGCACCAATAGAAAACTTACAACGATCATCAACACTCACATGGAAGGCACAGACCCCAGCTATGTTATCATTCACCTCTATCTGATAGGGCACACCATGATCCTATATTCATGACTCATGCCATCCCAGGTGATAGGTGTGGCGATAACCCTAGCGCAACATAACCTATCTGGACCAAGGAATCAAAACAATCCATGCACTAGGATCCTAACAACTGATAAGAAGACTATGCCTACACCCCTAAGCAACGGGTCGACAAGATGCATGAAGATATTTCTCAACAAATGCGCAATCCATTAAATGACTCAATGACAACCAAGAAGCCCTAAAAGTTAAGAAAGAAGTCTAGGCGCGAAGGGTAAACTACTGTAATATTTTCTAAAGATATAAACATTATCATGTGTGAACTAGTACATAACTCAACAAAATCAACTCGCTTGTCAACAATATTAATTACAACATGTTTTCCATCATATATAAAATCTATTGGCAATTAAATGGCAATTGTTGTCTAAATTATATAAGTGGTTGTTGTCAATAATGAGTGCCATTTCAATGAAAATTTTAATGTCATTTTAATGTTTTTATGTGGTTATAAATAAAATCCATTTCTACACTATTCAATGCAATTTTAATGCTATCTTGTTGTTTATAATTAAATGTCAGGTCCAGCTATTAAATGCAAAATTGATGCTATTATGCTGCTTATACATAATGTCCACCTCGATGTTATTTAATGAGATTTTATGCTATCTACCAGCTCATAATTAAATGTCATTTTACAGCCCTTTCAATGCAGTTTTGACGCTATTTGGCGGTTTATGCATAATTGTCATTTCAATGCTAAACAAACTCTTTTGCGGTCTATCCATTATTACCTATCAAATCGCGGATGTATCATGCTATCTATTAAACACGATAGTTGCCAATTTAGTATTTGCCTAGGCTAGAAATTTGTGTTACTATATCTATATAGAGAAGAAGGCGGTCAACCATCCCATGCCATCTAAAATGGTAAGAAGTGGCTGCATAAAGGAAATATAAATTTACCATTGCGGTAACAACTACTGTGCAAATTACACAGTGGATGTCAATTTAATAAATATACGACTTCTCTCTATGGAACAAATGGTAAGCTGTCTATTGATCAAAGAAATTGCTATCCACTAAACCATAACTACGCTACCCATTACACACTCCAACACACGGAATTATGCCCACCATTACCGACACACAAGCAATAAATTCACCAACCATTTACACAGTCTACGCAACAATCAAACCACCGTGCTTCCAAAAATATTTCGGGGTTGTCATTGTTGAATAAAAACTATAATAAATTCGTGCTGTGGACGTGAGAAAAAGCGAAATGGAGCCCTTGAGAAAATCTTCGATTGAAATGTCTAGAGTGAGAATTAAACTTGTGAATTAAACTGTCTAAACATAAGAAAATCATAGAGTTGAAAGGGTCAGGTATGATGAGTTAGCACTGAGTTACACATGATAAATCTGCGGTGTTAATACATAATTCGCGGGGTTAATACATAAATTCACGTTTTTCAAAGGAGATAAACTGAAACAAAATACATAGGAGGGAATCGTTGTGTGAAATAATTATTCACATGATAAATTCCAAGGCATATACAAGATCGCTTCCAAGCATCAATTCAAAATGAAGTCACACTATGTACACATTAATTTAATGGGATCCTGGGTAAATCGTGGTTAAATGAAAATGCAGGTATGAAATACCATTTAGAACGCAACGAACAAAAATTAAAACATAGTCAAATAAATAAAGGAATTGAAACACAGTCAAGTAAATAAAAGGATTGAAAGCAAAGTAATAATAGAATAAGACATAGTTAGATAGTATTGGTCATCACATAAGGTAAGAATCCACTGTCACTGGAATGTTAAAAAGAAGGTGAACAACAAAGGATCCATTGGAAATTGGGGTTCAAAAAAAGAAAATGAAAATGCAACCAATAAGAGGAATTACTTGTGGATTAACCGGATGCTGGAGACGCAGACCCCCCCCCAAAAAAATGAAAAACACAGATAGACATTTTAAATCTTTATAAAAAATGAGTAGCTCGTTGTCCTTCAAAGTAATTCGCAGTCAGATATATAAACCTCTACAATTACACAGGAGAGAAAAACGCTACCATATACAGTGAAAACGCCTAGTAAAGTTGCAGGGTAAATCTACCATTGAGAGGTGAGAAACATGTAGAGTATAACCGCCACAGAGTACATTAAATGCAGAGCTAAAATATCCAGGAATATATTAAAATGCAGATTCAAAATTTAGGGGACAGGAATGATAACAATGGCAGAATTACTCAACACAAGAAGGTGCAATGACCATCAACCAACCAAGAACAAACAACAGGGGTAGACGACTGGGAAACACATCCTTCGCTCATCATCCCCGCACACAAAAGCAGGGCATTAGGACCTATAGGTCTATTAACAATGAATTGACAATTGTCGATCTAGCTCCTGGCTGACTTCTCAGGTGTGGACTAATTAACTAGGGATGATGACGAAGTATAAGGGACTAACTCTTCACAATAAATCAATAAAACCAATAGGATAGTCACTATATTTAGGGATCAAAAGCCAAGGGAATCAAGTCAAGAAGCAAGCTTAAGGCTAAGGGAAATTAATTTCTCGATTACATTGATAAGTCAACACTTTCTTACACAATTAAAAGTACCGAAATGAAATCTCCAGATCAATAGTAATCTACTATACAAAACCAAAGCTTGTGTACCGTAGCCCAAGGTGACTTCTCCGAGTCGATGTCCTGCGTGCTCCATGCCTCTCCCTCTTGCTGAATGTTGAGACTTCACCGATACCTCCCAACCAACGCTAGGGGTAATCTTCTTCCCCCTTAGCCCCTCGAGCCGCAAAGGAGCCACACACACTAAACTAGAGAACAACTAGCTCCCAGCTCGCCTTGCAAGGTGGAGCTACCACTCCAAACTGAGCTGGGTATCCCAACTCCCACAAGATAAGTTAGTCAAGTCTAAAATTATACATGGTAACGTTACGCATGAAGAAGAGATCCATCCTCCTCCTCCTCCTTCCTTTATATAGATTTTCTAAGTCATTTTCTTTCCCAATTTCCCATTTAATTTATTGTTCAAAAATTTAAATCAGAAAAATCCTCCCCGCACATGTGTCACCCATCCCCTTCGTTGCACCTGAAATTAATTTCATTAATTTTTTAATTACTCCTATTTCCCTCACCCACCTAAAATCATTCCTATAATCGCTCCTAGATTTCATATTCCCTTACACAATTTAATGACTTACCCCCTTACTAATTTACTAGTTGAGTTCAATTTATAAATTTCTTAAAGGAAATATTCCTTGCTAAGTTGGTCATTCTTCTTTTTCCTTATGTTTCCCTTTTTCTTTTAAATTTCCCTCATTCCCTTTTTATCTAAACTCAAATTAGTAAGTGTAGAAAATTATCTGTTTCCCCCATTTTCTTTTTAATTAATAAATTTTAATTAGCATGTGTAACAAAACAATCATTTCCCTTTTAAAATTTTAAATCCCTCAATAATTTGATTTTAATAATTTAATCAAGTTTCTTACCCCCATTTCGTCACATGTTTAATGATGATTATTATTTTTTTTTTACCACAAGTATTACTTTAGACTTAGATTTTAATTTTCGAGGTTGGGTGACATTTTATTAGGGAAATTGTTTTCAAATCTTTCTTATCACGTTATTCATTCTAAGGCCATCTAGGTTTATTCTCTTATTATTTAACAATGCAACGTGCCCTTCAATATGCACTAGGTGCTCCAAGGGTGCCACTCACCTCATTTTATTTCCCTTGCGCGACATGCCCTTCAGGACGCACTACGTGATCGAAGGGTGCCACTCGCCTCCCATTTTTATTGCATGACGTGCCCTTCAGGATGCACTACGTGCTCCAAGGGTTCGACTCGCCTCTTGACTAACTTGGTAGACATGAAAAACCCCTGGAGTAAATACTCCACCAGGTGATCTTGTGGGAGACTAAGGGCCTTTAAGGAATAAGGTCCCTTCCTTATTGCACACCCCTTAGAATCATCGTGAGCGACTGTCGCAGTTTGCCCTCACGACATCGTGGGTGTTCTTGAACTAGGTAGTCGTTAACCTAAAGTTTGAGCCACAACGGGAGTGCTATTAGGTTGTGGCAGGGCTACTGTCCACACCTCTCCCTCAACGTCTCTGGTAGTCATGTGTGACCCCTCTACTCCACATGTGAGTCTATTTGGTAAGCTATTGTCAGCCTGCATCATGAACGAATCATGTCAAAAATAATATCCATAATCATATCATCAAATCCGATTCACAGATTTCATATATAAAACAATCGAACCCCAATAGTCCACTCCCTGACTCGATCCAGAGTCCAAGGGTTTCATCAATGCCTCTGCATCATCTAGGTCCAAAATCCTGCACACTCAGGAAAACTGATTCAATAGAACCTATCTATATCAATAAAGGAAAATAGCATTTCATCAATCCATAACACCTCATAATCATAATCAAATTACCAATAGTATAATAATCCAGATCACTTGCAAGCAAGTGTCCTAAAAGAATTAGTTCGTGCCGTGTGTGCAAGAGTGGGATGTTACATCTATGGTCTCACATTCTAGGAAGAGAATATAACGATGATGCCCATCGTCCCATGGATTATATTCCATGGACATGACCGACATGATCATCTCATAAGTATGAAATATCACATGGAACAAAACAGGAGATGTATCACCAGGAGAAGGAGGAGAAGGAGTTGCTGATTGAATAGCTTGATAAGCCAATTCCACCAGACTTAAAGGATTTTTTTTGCCGTAACGAAGATAGTCACCAGAGTTAGGTACTATCCATGGGTCATAAGACTCATGGGTTTCACGAACAGAGGTTGAGATCATGTTAATTGAGGAGACAAAATGAGGAGGAATATCGGGTGTGGATATAGGAAATGTACCCATCAAGGTTGAATATTTTAAAAGACCCACACCAACATTCTCATAACTGGGAGGTGTATTTGAAATAAAAGGTTCATTTCTAGTACGTGAATCATAATTAAAGAAGGCCAGTTGATCAACAGTAATGATTTTTCCTTAGTGTGGGAAACCTAACACATGGAAAATAGTAGAAACAACTGTGTGCATGGATTCAATCCAGCTATGACCAAGTAGAAGGTTGTAATCAAGAGGTGCATCAAAGACCTCAACCTTGACATTAATCTCTTTACCTTCTAACATAATAGACAACGAAGGAAGAACACCGTAAGGTTTAAACCCTGTACCATTCAAGGCCTTAAGATTATTGTGCGAATCAGTAAGGGTAGGAGAGCCTATAGCTTTCCAACAAGTAACGAAGATAATGCAAGTTGAGGCTCCTTCATCAATAACATTTCGACAAATATTCTTATTTTCCACAACAAATTGGATCTAAAACGCTAATTGAGGAGGAAGCCTTAGAATATGATCTTCCAAGTCAAAGATTATTAAATTAGTATCGGTAGGATCAATTCCACCAATAGACTTTAACAACACCTTTTGTTGAGTAGGACAACTTTGAAGGACTTCGAGAGTCGACATCGCAGAGGGTGCTTGCGCAAGGACTTCTACAATACTGTATTTTTGGGCAGCACGTGCATCAGGATTAAAGGAAAAATTTTGAACAATTCCCTTGGGAGGAGGAAAAAGAACTGTCTAGGCTCGATCATTCGATATGAAGAGGACTATTTGGAGGTGAAGTTGGGGGAGGAGTTTGAACCAACGGAGGTGGTAAATCATCAACTTTCTCTTTCGAAGGAGAATAATCTTTGGCTCGAGTTGCGACTGCAACTTCGTTCTTCTTGGAGTCACCAGTACACAAAAGGACATAAGACATGGTAGAGGGAGAAGATTGGTCATGAATGGCCAATTGGGCCCGCTGCTGAGAAGGAAAAGGTTGTGACAAGATGGCGGGTATAGGAGGCTTCCCAGTCCCTTGGAGGAACTTAGTAACCTCAACATGTGATGGATAATCTTTTGTATAATGATCGTCACCACAAATAAGGCAAGGATAACGCTGTTTATGATTATCTTTGTCATTAGCAGGATGTATTATTATTTTTGTCCTCCTTATTCCTACCCTTCCCTTTCTTTTTATTTTGATTTTTACTGGTAGGCGTAAATTGAACCAAATTAACTTCAGAGGTTTTACCGGGAGAAGGAATAGGAGTAGGAGTATTTTGTACATGACCAGTGGTAGACTTGGGATTGGTATGACTAGCTTGTGTAGACTAAGTCTCAGCATGAAAGGTGACAACACGCTATCAACAACATGAAAAGCTACTGGAGGTGTTGGGTTAGGAGTCATAGATGGACGAGGAGCATCAACAATCAAGTCGTATAGTGTGCCCGTTTGTGAATCAACAAGATCTAGATATTGAACATGACTAATCGCTTGCTATTTAGTGATGACACCACCCATGGAAACATCATGGTCTATAGGACCAATCAGTGATTTGGTAAACCACTCAACCAATAGTTGATTAGGAAGGGGAAATTTGATTAAGCATCTTCTCCTCCTCCACTCATGGATATGATCAGAAGTATGAGTGGAAGAGGATTGTTTAAATGAACTCAAAATTCCAGTTCCTGTCTCATATCAAATTGGCAATTGGTAATGCGTTAAGAAATCCATGGATAGGGTGTTGAAGTCATTAAAGAATCCTCGTGGAAACTCAATATACCATTTGGCTACCGAACCCGTGAGAGTTTTTTGGAAAATTCATAATCTTATGGAGTCATCCATCAATGAGTTGGACAAACACCAAAGATGGAAATTCATGACGTGATTATTTGGGTATTCTCCTGATCGACTGTCAAACTTCGGAATGTCAAATGGAAATTTGGCCGGTATGATGGGCCAATAAGGAGAATGAAAAATAGTATCATTCAAAATCCTAGATAAATCCGGTAAATCCAAAGTAGCAAGAAACTAAAATTGTCTGTTCACTTGAGAAAACTGGTAGTTTTGAGGGGGCAGTCCCATAGGTATACTAGTAGGACCATAAATAGTCTATAGATAGTTAGACAGTCCCAAAAGATTCGGTTGTGGATGGTTTTGATTAAGTAATTTCCCTTGGAAAGGAGCATTAGACTGAATATTTTGACCCCAAGTAGGATTCATAGAACCTGGATACGGTTTCCTGAGATTAGGGGGTACAAAAGAATTAATTTGAGGATGGTGCCCCCCAAACGGTTATTGATTCCCTTGGAAATGAATATTTCAAGGTTGGGATTGTAATGTAGTTATATTTTGTCCATAAAAGGGGTTATGGCCTCCAACTTGAGGTTACCCCCCAACTTGAAGTTTCCCCCTAACTTGAGGTTTCCCCCCAACTTGAGGTTGAACTCCAACAAGAATCTGAAAACCAGAAGCGACAAAATGACTAGTGCCTCCAAATGGATTGGAGCTACTAGGGCTAGGATGATTAGATCCTCTAGGCGAAGGTGGAGGAGGAACATAAGGCCCCCCAGAGAGAACTTGGGTAGGTGTATGAACAAAATGACTAGCAACATTATACCTAGGAGGAACAAAAAGATTAGACCCTCTGGATGGATTCTGGGTAGGAATAGCAATGGAAGTATTCAAAGCGTTATATCCAGGGGGAAGTGACAGATTTGATCTAAGAGGAAGTGGTTTTCCAATAGGAGCTCGGGTGATCACCGTATTTCTGGCAGAAACAAGAGTAGCTTGTGAGACCATGGTAAAGCTAGTGAGCTGGAGAGGAAGAGTTGAGTGAGAACCAACCAACAATTGGTCTGAAACTGTGACGACGTTACTAGTTGTGCTAGTAAAATTATCTAAGGGTACGGTATAAGTAGTGGAAGTCAAAATAATTTGTGTTTCCATAGGTTGATTAGGAGTTCTTGAGCATAAATGTCTCATTCCTAGTTTATCAAAAATATATTTTCCTGAAGAAGTTGTCCAAAGAGTACGACTAGGAACATGAGTGTTAGGATCAAAATTCCCAATAACGTGAACTAGATTTCTAAACAAAACACTTTGAAAAAATGGATCGTCTACACCATAATCTACATTAGGTCCAGTAGGTACTTTGATATACTCGTCAACAACAAGGTCTCTCGATGAATTTATCCAGAGCAAATTTGGATCTTGTGCAATACCCAATAACAGATTCACAGGAAGTATTAATTCCTCTAAAGGAGTTGAACTTCCAATATCAGAGGCTACTTTGTTATTGACTGCTCCTGTAGGAGAGTCCTTTGGTGAGTTAGGAAGCAAAGGGACGCAATATTCCATATCTTCTAGAGGTAGCCCTTGCATTCTTCGTGAACAATGAGGGTCGATGTTGGCCGCACCAAATAAAGAACAAAACAAATCTATGGCCAACTAGAGAAACAAACAACACTCACTAATAAAATCTAGAAATCAAACCAATCAAACAAACCTTCTTATTTTGAATTCACTAGTTGGTGATGAAATCCAATGTCATGAAATCAAGACAAGAAGGGGTTGGGATAAAGCGGGTGGAAAAGTTACGTTGACGACTTGCTTAACGAACTTACACCCTGGTGCAAGCTCCCACACATAATCATTGGTATACCTTCCAAGGATTCCGAATGATTTTGGCCAACGTCGATTCTAGGTACCGTGAATACTTTCCCTTCCATAGTCACCTCATGTAAAGACCCTAAAGATATAGGCTACTAAGGTTACCAATTACGACAATGATGCCTGGGAAACAATTGACAGTTCGATCCACACACAAAGACAAGGTATCTAGCCCGAAATAAACTCGAGAAGGTCCCCATAGGATTTTCTTCTCAAGTAACCCCCAATAATACACGCAATCTCTACACTGAGATCGACAAAGCAGGGTGAGTAACTCTGCCAGTCCTAATGCGACCTCATGTTTGACCCTTGTGCTAGAAGGGCTTCCTAGGGAAAAATGTAGCAAGTGGATTTGAACTCTCCCTATCACAAGATACTATTTTGTGTTTTGATTCTTTGGAGAGTGTTCCTTACAACCTATTCCAAATCTCTATCCTAGCTAATGTTGGTGAAGATAATTTCTAGAAAATAAAATTTTGCTAATAAATTTTAAAATTACGCTGAGTTTTAAAGGTTGTTGTTAACTCAAAAGGGAAACAAAAATGAAAGTGATGATGTATGTGACCTTGACCCAATAAAATTTAAGAAGAGATGATTATGCAATCTTTCAATTTGATGAACTCTAATTAAAACAGGGAGAAGGTATCTCTTTTTTAAATACAAAATCTATGAAACACAGTTTCTCAATTTTTGAATGAACAAAATCCCAAATAATCAAAAGCTACAAAATTTTCCAATTTTCTCATTTAACAAATATTTTGAATGCAACAATTTTCTTCTGAAAGATCACTAAAAATAAGAATGACTTCAGTTCTTTCTTTCTCAAATCATATCAGAGATGGAATGAAGAAAAGAAAGCGTAATCCAAGAAAATTAACACATTCTCAACACGATTCCCAAATAAAACTCATAATGTAGACAAAAATGAAATGATAAGAAATTCTTTTATCAAATGCAAACACAAATGTTTCTTAATCAATGAACAATCCATAAAGTAAAAACAATCCAAAACTTCAAATAAATCAAGGATTCTTTGTCAAACAACCACTCAGGACCAAGATCTAGAGATTATACCCTTGTGACAAAAAATCAAAATCAAAACTCACAAAATTTACAAAGAAAAACTTTCAATTTCCAAAAATAAATCAAATGCAACATTCAAACTTATAAATTAATCAATCACTGGTGTCAGAAGTTCATCCCAGTAAATTGAGGCAAAATTGGGTGAAAAAATAAAAATTGGCTATCTCCAACAATTGTTATAGGAATTGTCGCAGGTGACAGTGGAGCACAGTGTGACGATCTAGGGTCGTCACATGCTGCCAATAGGGTATAGTGTGATGTCGTCGCACTGGTATGCACTAGTAGAGTGTGACATCAGAGGATCATCATGGTCTGTCTATATAATATAGTGTGATGATCTCTGCAAGTAAAGGAAAATGGAAAGAAGGACAAATTCTTACTGAACCTTCAGACCCAGGGAGTCTAGATGGATCACCCACAGACTCAGAGAATGAATTTGACCAAAAGTAGGGAGGCTAAAAGAAAATAAGTGGCAAAAAACCAAAAAGAAGTCGTATCCCAAGTATGGTCACCAATTTTGTTATCGGATTAATCGGTAAGTGAGGACACAAACATATCTCCCTAGCTTCCACGGAAAGCTAGAAAAAAACATAACAAAACACACACTTCGCCTTAAAATTCATCATCATATAAACTAGTTTAATGAGTTACAAGTGTCATACCTTTTAAATGACGTTTGTCCTCGCTAGTGTCTTCTTTGTAGCTCCTTCCTTGAGTTTCGTAGAATAGTAAGCCTCTCTGAGAATCACAAACCAACAAAGAGGGAAAACAAAGATATACGTATTCTAATGAAGTCTATGTATATGATCAAGGAATTATACAATAGAAGATGATATGGTTATATAGGGAAGAAATGCATTACTGTATTAAATGAATAGAAAGTGGACAATACAACCCATGCCTTGATGTTGCAAGGCGCCCTTTCGATGGATCTTTTCTTCAACACACACGCCTTTTCTCCAATGCCTTGAATGAAGAATATCCACAATCTGACTTCAAGAACTAAAGCAAAGCTCCCAAGCATAATCCGAAGTATAACTCTCCATACAAATATTAGCCTATTCAAGCTTATATTTTTCCATGAGATATCCCTCATTTATATAGTGTGAAAGAGAGATGGATGATGAGATTAGAATGATCCCACCAAATCAGAGAAGTGAGTAAGATCCAAACCAATAGGAGGCCACCTCATCTTCTAGAATATTCCATTCTATAACATTCGTTAAATTTGACATTTCCTATGCTTTAAGCATCATCACACCCTATGTACAAGCAGCATGCGACGACATCACAGTCCAGGTTTAGGGCGGAGTGAGACGATCAGGCATCGTTGCACCCCATGCATTTGGTAGGGTGCGACGACCTTCCTTGACATGGTTTTTGAAGTAGGAAAGAAAATCACTTTTCCCATGGAGAAAGTCTTCTTTTAATATTTCCAGGGAACATTAACACATGTTGTCAAGTGATCACTGAGGTGACAAAAATAATGTGTAACAATAATAGCATCACTCACCCCATGGAGAAGGAGGATTTTACTACTCTTATCATTTCTGGATGGAGAGGGTTTATACATAAATTTGTCAGAGTTGGAAAAGTTTATAATAGTTTCTTACCATGAGAGTATTCCATGGAAGAGTGGGGAGCAGAGACCAGAAAAGATGAGTGGATCCAAGCTTCTCGATGACCCATGGATCATTTTCATAGTCTATTATGGTGAGATCAAAATCAAACACAATCACAGTGCCATTGTTACTCTCCAGGTAGCAAATTGTTTTGTTTAACAAGAAAGAAGCAAAGAGAGAGATTTGTTGCAAATGCCAGGAAAAAAAGATTGAGTATAGAAACTAGTAGTTCTCTTGACCAATCCAAATGCAACGCATGGCTTTTGAAACCTTGGAAAATGTCAATATTAAATGTTTAGATCTGAAACGTACAAAGCTCTACTACAATCTGAGATAAATAGGATTCGACAATATTCTTAGGTGCACAGAAATAATATTCATTTAAATATTAAAGACTGATTGACTCATGCTTTCAGAACACTCCAAAAGAAACTGAAGTGTGAAGATGAAAAAAAGTAATATGGAAGACAATCAACAATTAAAGGATATTTTCATAAATCTATGGAAATTTCGCTACAGAAACTGCTACAGAATGTGATGCGAATTCATGTTCTGGAGGTTTTAAGGGAGTAAGCCGTTGCCAGGTGTTTGTTGCATCTTTCCAGTTGCTAGAAGATAAATTATGAGATGGAAGGCCACATGTAAAAGGGAGAAGTGCTCGAAAGGGACAATTCATCATCATAAAGAGATTTTAGGGGCGTGGCCAACATTACCCTTATTTCTAGCATTTTAGCTATCTTCTGTTATCCACATGTTGCCTTTCCATTTTGAGGGAACACGAATCCTATGATAGGATAATTATTCGAATGATAGTGTCGTCACTGACAAAAAAAGTTAAAAAAAAACTATTGTAAGTGTTATCACCCTATAAATTATAGGATCAACTGGTGACTAGGATATTATCTGTCTCTAGTATTTTTGCTGACAAATGATTTTTCATTCTGCAAATAATTTGAAAAAGAAAGAAAAAAGGAAAAAGAAAAAAAAAAAGAAAAAAAAAAAGAGGGCATAAAAGGATTGCAATAAAAGCCCCATGCAATAATGGTAACTTGGTCCATACATTTCAAGCATGGCCAAGTTCTTTTTAAATTGATGTTGATAGGGTAGTGAATGAATTTGGCTAAACAGTTTAATTTTAGCCAAAGTGTCTAGGTTATATTATTGAATAAACTTGGCCAGACTGTCTAATCCTGGTCAGATAGCCCCAGGGTAGAGTAATTTCTTAACCCAACAGTCTAATCTGGGTTAACTGCCATAGGAAACTTGGTTAGAACATAGGTTAGTTGCATTTTTTCTTCGTTTTAATAAAGTCAGCTTGATATAAGTGTTGCACCATGTTTCAGCTACTTAAAGGATCGTTTGGTCAAGCCCCATGGTGGTCTTTACTTGAAAAACCTTGGAAAAACCCATAAAACGCATTTATCCTAAGTTTTTCCCAGCGCATGTGTTTTCCACTCCTCAACTATGTTCCAATCATGTATCAATGGTCCAGATGATCGCGCCTAGATCAACGGTGGACAGATCATTCCGGACCCCCCGGACCGTTTTGATTTTAATCGGGGGAGGGGGCGGAATCGCTGATAACACTTGTGCGCATCTAGACGGCTCAGGATTGAGCGCTTAAATCAATGGTCAATATTGGATTCTGGACCCCCCCATTCGTTCTTCCTTTAATGGAGAGGGGCGGTCAGGAATGAGCGATAAAAGGCACGCAAAGATCTGCGGCCAGGAAACTGGCGCACAGATCAACGACCCAAAATGGATTTCGGACCCCCACAGATGATCTACCTTTAACCGAGGGGGGGGGGTCTGGAATGGTATTATTCCTCTGGCGGGTCCCTCATTATACATGGCGTCGATCTATTGCCCTAAGTCCCGTCACCATCTGCTATCTAATATGCCTCCGTCATCTCTGGATGTCACCTTCCACCTTTCCCGAACTGGTCATGTCCCATAACTACTGTCAGTCCTTCCCCCATATTCGCTTGTAGAAATCCCCTTATTACAACTTTTACCTCCAATCGATAGCCTCCAGATCACCCATCCGTATCACTCAGTCACAGTCACCCACCATCTCACCCCCAAAGTGATCCGTTGGCCATTTATTACTGGATAACCTATCCGTTATCCAGTTGACCTGTCTCCCGCGCCCAACAGACCCCAGTTTAAATAAAACCACCATTTTTTCTCTTACTTTTTCTATTCACCCATCGCACCAGAGAAATTCACCGCTTACTCCTCCATTACATTCCGTTTCCCTCACCCATAGTCAGTTGCCCCCACTAACGTTGTGCTTATTTGCAGGTACTGTTGCAAAGATGGCACCAAAATCCAAACAAGCAGAAGGAGAGGAGAACTAGTTTCTCCCGCCTCCTGTCGATCTGGACAAGATCCCACTGGTCGACAAAGATCGATTAATCGCAGATACCAAATGCGATTTTGATTTCTCAGACCTCTAGTCATGGCTCAGGGAAGTTTTCTTGGACCAGAGTGATGAAATTGGACTCTGGGAGTCCAATTTACCCCTCTACCTCTTTCCCCAGATCCACCATTTCCCCGAGTTCGCTCTTAAGTGTCAAGTACACTATATTCCCGAGAAAAGAGCCATCATCTCCTCATCTGGAGAAATCCTGATTCTCATCACGCCCGAATCCATAGACCAGATGATGCAAATCCCCCGAGCCGACTCTGCGTCTCTCTTCGACATGGAAATTCTCACAGAATTATACCAGAAAATGACCTTCCCCCAAAGAGCTCAAATATTTGAGCTTTTCCTTCCCCCATCCGCTCAATTCCCCTCCAGAATTCCTCCTTACCCGTTGTCCATGTTCTCCACTAAGGGAAACTAGGTCATTTCATCCCTTTGCACCTTGTTAGGATACTATTCTGACCAGTGGGTAGATGAACCCATTCTGGGATTTTTATCCATCTTCTTTGCAGATGAAAAGCCCACCACTCAGTTTGATTTCAGCACATTCTTAGCAGACAATATTCACGAACAGTTCATGAATTTCGGCACTGAAGGCATGTTTATATATTCATCAGTACTAGCATACTTGTTCGTCTTCTTCTAGGTGGATAAATTTGGCTTCTCCATGGAGAAGATGGATGGAGATGGTAAACCTCAGGTAGTCACAGCGTGGACCTCATTGCTAAATCACAACTCCACTGACTTCAATTTCAAAGAGTTCATCGACCAATTCTACCACCCTGTGGTAAGCATGTTAGGTGGTAGGCCCGAGCCTCAAATAAATGATGAAGACCAGAGAATCCTGCATCTCTTGGACAACACAAAGACCAGGGATTGGTATCTGTATCAATATTACACAGAGATCAGAGTATACGGGTGCGAGTTGGCACTGTATAAGTTGCCCAAGTATCTGCCTGTCAGGATTTTTGCTTTAGAATACATAAGGTAGATCATAAATTCCGATGACATCCACTTTGTGTCATTGAAGAAAAAGCAACAGCTAAGGATCAAGGGGCAGATTGGCTCTTTCATCTGCAACAATTGTGGCATTGGGCAAGAGGCAGACAGGATGCTAAGGGAGATGAAGTTCTCCATGAGCTTCCCATGGCATTATGATCCTTGTGGGGTCATCTCAGGGATGAGGGTCAAGAACAAAAACATTCCATATATTCATGAGCCCAGGCCTGAGATTGAAAAATTTGCAAATCAGACAGTGTGGGAGCCTAACACATTGGTCGAAGTACAACATCAGTATCCCCCAGCCACTATGTCACAAACAGCCATGCCACAGGTCCAGAAGGAAAAAAGGCCTCGACAAGATTTATCTCTGCCTGTCACGGAGGTATAGTACGAAGAGTTTCAGCTGCATACTAAGAGGCCCAAGACTTCGTCAGTCCATGGCCCAACCGGGGAAAAAGGAGTCTCTCCCACCACAGTGACCAAGTCTGTTATTCCACCCCTCGGTTCGGGCCTCCATAAGGCCATCACCTCAGCAGTGACGGAGAAATCTATAGTTCCTCCATTGACCACCCAGCCAGGCAAGGGGGGACCGAAGCTGAGTATTTTCGATAAGTATGAGCTGATCAAGAAAAAGAACCAGACCCTTACCAGCAGTACTTGCGCTCAATTTTGGAAGCAGACGTCGACTGCGCACCATAGGCTACTATCTTCATTTGACATAGAAAAGGGCAGAATTCACATGGCCTTCCTCCAGGCACAGGTACCAGACCCCAAAGTGATCACTGATTATAAAAGGGTCACCTTCGAATTTCAGACGAAGGATGTGCATCCGGCCGATCAGATGGATCTGCATAAGCAGACAGGGGAAATGGTTTTTTACACCCTGGCACATGCTTCTACTGCTGCTTCAAAATTACAGGTGTCCCTGAACAATGTTCAAACACAGCTCAAAATGGAGAAGATCTCATGCTTTGCAAAGGACAATAGGATCAAAACTCTGGAGGAGCTGGTCCTCAAGATCGATTATGATCCTTCGAATGTCAAAGCAGTGGAGGAAATGATAAAGAAGAAGAACGCTGACATTTCCTCCTTGAGGAAACAACTGAAGCTCACGCCCATAGAGGACTCGCAGGCAAATGAGTTAATAGAGAAAGAAGGCAAGAAGGATGGGATGCTCAAGCTGCTCATGGAGCAGAATGCATAGCTCAAAGAAATGGAAGATCAGATGGAGAAACTATTAAAAGAGAAGGAGAAGCTAAAGCCAATGGAGGTCATTCCATTGAGTGCCATTCCGATTGCGGGAGTAAGTACATCATCAGTGACAGAAATCCCATCCGCGACTCCATTGACATCACATGAGAAGACAACCGACCTGGCTAAGTCCATGGAAAAGATGAATCTACAGGAAACAAAGATCAGCAGGCTTAAAAAGGAAGTTGAGAACCTTCAGGAACTCAAAACTTCCTTCCAGACCAGCCTCTCCAAGGAAAAGCAGGTGACAGAGCAGCTCAAGCAGGAGCTACAGCAGCTCCGGAAGAAAACAGTGGCAGGGAATACTTTGGATGAGGTTAAAGAGAATGTATGGACAGACATCACTAAGTCCATAAACGAGATATGGCCCATGATCCAAATTATGTTTGAGAAAAACAAGTTGGTGCAGAGAAGAAAACAAGCCATTGAAAATATCAGAGTAGAATTGTGAGACATGCCTGCACAGGAAAACGATATCATCAAGTTCCTCAATTCTAAGACCAGGGAAGAGATGGAAGAACTGAATATTGAAGACAGAACAGAGACCTTTCTTGAAGTCAAAAGAGTTTTGACTAAGAGAGGATTAATGCTTCAGTTGGAAGAAAAGGTTCAGGCCATGGACCTGGGAGTACAAAAATTCTTCAGTAAGATCAAGGCTCTCCAGAAGAAAGGTCTTCTTGGTCTGAAAGTAATCAATGATAAACTGATGACACTCCCAGATTACAAGAAGAGGTTGGCTGAAGTGTCTAAGGACAGTTCAAAGTTTGTAGGGATTCAAGGGAGCATCATGGGCAAGGCATTCCTGGATGCGCTCCAGTGGGACATCAATATCCAACACGAGATTCGATACATTTTCCTCACAAAGACAACATTCGCCAAATACACGAAAATGGATGAAGTGTATCAAAGATTGCTCAAAGTCAAAATGCCAAGTCATCTCAGATGGGAAGAGCTCTATGATCTAATTGATTAGCAGATGAGCTGTCCAGGTCCAGCCAGCTATCCATTCAGATGAAGTCGTGCAGAGGCTTCATCAACGGCCCACCCAAAAATCAGCGTGCAGTTACACCATGTCATCGAGCATTCCTAGATTTAGGAAATTTGTTAAATTAGTTAGGCTAAAAATAGATTTGGCATGTCTTGATCATTTATGACAGGAATGTTTGTAATTTGAGTTATAAATACTTCACCTTTCGAAGTATTGAGGGTTGTTGATCTTCACACCCTGACGCTATCAGACTGTAATATTTTTGAAGAGATCTTCCATTAATAAAAGGAGGCACTTTTACAGGATTCTTGCGTGTATTCATTGGTGATGTTTTTCTTTCTAAGTTGAATGTTATTCTCGTTTTGTTATCATACTGTTTTCTGAATCTAATCTTTAAGAGTAATGAACATTGCAGGATTTATCTTGTATACCCTGTTTTTGACTCAAAAGATTTAACTGTTTATCTTCTAGTGTTTTCAATAGAGAAATTATTAATTGCTTCTTTGTTGAAGTTATCTTTTCTCATCTTTTCTGCTATCCATCATTTATGCTATTAAAATATCCAGTGATTATATTATCTCGCCCTGTGAAAGTTTTTCCTTTACGTTTCTGGTTCAGATTTCACATTTTATTAAGACGCAGACCCCATAGCCCAATGGATGTTTAGACTGTCTCAACCAACTCAACAAACACTACATCAACAAAACCAACTCATTTCTTTACCTAGCCTAATATTTAAATTTGGAAACATAGCTAAATCATATAGAGAGATCCCTCTCAGAAGTTGGAAGGGCTAGATCCCGGCTTCAAAAGTGGTTGGATAAAGTTACCTTTGTAGATTTCTTCTTTCGTCAACCTCTAGGAAATTTACCAAGTGCTAACATAGTGGCGATCATACTGGGGAACTGAACGAAAAAGATAAAACCTACGTCCTCTTTTCCCTAAAAGAAAAGTTTGTACCTGAAATATTGCTCCTTAAATATTACAAATCCGAGAAGGAAGTAATGTTCATAGGTTGATTAAAACTTGTACATATTATTTTCGGACTCATAAAAATAAAAAGTATATATATAAAAAACCAAAAAGAATTATGTATCCCAAGAAAGTCTATATTCGATCTCATATAGATCCTAAACCTGCGATAGTAACAGACAATCCAGAGCAGTTCCTCGGGAAAAAGGCCATCGCCGAAGGTTCAGTAAGTTATACTCCCTTTCATAATTCCCTTTCTTGTTCAGGAGAGCTTGTCTCTTTTCAAAACCCCGATATTGACACCTTTTCCGGCGAAAGCCTATCTAGGTCCAAATCTGGTAGTTTTGTCACCAAAATCATTTTCAACCCAACCATCTTGCAACCCTGAACCCCTGAAGTTTTATCTCCCACTGCTAACCAGAAAAACACTCCCTCGGTGCCAGCCAGTCCCTCCTCATCCTCACCTTCAGTCGCTACCTCGCCTATTATCCAGTTGGTTGTTCCACCTCCTCCACTCATCATGGCAGCCAGATATGCTCCCTTGGTGTTGGCCGCACCTCTTCATGATATGCCTCAAGAATACCAAACTAGACTCCCACAGTTCGATGCAACAGGACCCTTGAAATCCCAACAACATGTTGACAAAATGAATGATTATTTTGACCTACAAGAAGTTGATGAGGCTGACGTTCAAATGAGATTGTTTGCCCAAATTTTGAAAGGTGACGTTAATAAATGGTACAAAGATTTACCAGCCGCCTCAGTCCTTGACCTTGTCGCATTTCAAAGGAGTTTTCTCGACAGATGGGAGGTAAAGAAAAACCCTCTCCAAATATTGTCATAATACGAGAATATCATAAGAAATCAAGGTGAGACGGTACAAGATTACTGCACCCGTTTCAATAACCTGTACAATGCAATCCCAACCAAAATCAAACCTCCACAGGGTCTGGCATTGATAAAGTTCCCTAATGGTTTTGATGTCGATATGTCATACCAACTAAGAGAAAGAAATTCTAGCACCCTAGAGGACATGCAGAAAAGTGTTATAAGTGTGGAGGCCAATTTGTTGGCAAAAAGAGCACGACAGAGGTCAGAAAGGAGGGTTACGATTAAATAAGAACCTTCCACGTCAAACTCCGATTCCAAATTGGATTCTTTGGCTAGAGCAATGGAAAGAATGATGGATAGACTCACTATGTCAAAAAGAAATCCTCCGAGAGATGACCCACCAGCTCCTCAAGTCCGAAATCCAAACTTCAGGAGAAACCCTCCTCAAATCAGACAGAGAGATCCTAGGGATCAAAGAGAGCAGAGAGGTCCAGATCAACAGATCAGGCCTCCCCTACAAGAAAACTATGTTGATGAAGGAGAGGGAGTGATTGATGAACCTAAGGATACTGATATAAATCTCATGGGAATTCACGATAACGAAGCTATTTTCCTCACCCAAGAAGAGCAAGAGATTTTTCTTCTCAATCAAACAAAGGTAAGTGAAGAAGTTGAATATGCAGAACAACAGGAATTTGAAAATTCCATTTTGGAGGTACACCGACAGTACAATCTGTGGAGTAAAAAGACAGAAGGAAGTTCCCCGAAAAAGATAACTGAAACCAAGAAGGTAGTCGAAACTACAAAGGCCTTTGAGCCAGCTGTCGAGAAGATTCCTGAGAAGAGCATTGTCGATGCTCCCATGAAGAAAAACCTTACCATTCTAAAAAGGTCGTCACAGCCCGAGGTTTCACCTATTAATCCACCAAGTACTTCTAGACAGAAGAATATGGTGGACAAACCAAAATTGATGAGCCAAGGCAGAGCTCCTACAGCTTTCAGCCTTGAGGGGGAATTGGCCAAAGTAAAAATTCCCATCCCGCTTTCTGAGTTGATGAATAAAGATGTTTATCATTCACAGGTGATTAAAGCATTGACCATTGAACCTGACATAGGCACGAAGGCCTTAACCATTGGATCAGCGAATCATTCAGACACTGTGAACCTTACCGATGATCAACCCGAGCTTCTTTTCAGACCTGAAGTAGATGGTCGAGATGATACCAGTGAGGTCGCTCCTTTTTACATCAGTCTAAACATACATGACCTGATCTTGCATAATGCTATGCTGAATTCGGGTGCTTCCCATAATCTGATGTCGAAAGCAGTGATGGAGAAACTGGGACTGGAGGTCACCAGACCTTACAAAGATCTACATTCGTTTGACTCCAATAAGGTTAGATGCATTGTCTTGATCAAGGACCTGTGTATCACCCTGGTCCAGATTCCTGCAAAGAGAATGGTCATGGATGTGGTAGTTGCAGACATCCCTCCCAAGTATGGAATGTTGCTATCCCGGTCCTAGGGAGCTAAGTTGAGAGGTACCCTGCAGCTAGATATGTCGTATGCCACTATCCCAGTTTTTGGGCAACAAAGAAGGCTATACAGAGAAACTTTGATGAAATACATGGTCAGTAGCCAAGAAAAACTGCACAATTATCCTCTTTACTCTGCACACTTTGACCTGGATTCTTTTATCCTGTATAATGATGGCGACACAGGAGAGAAAGACATTCAGCTGGGAGAAGATACATCTAGTCTAGACGAAGGCCAAGAAATCATCGAGGTAGAAAGGAAGAAAAACACGATAACTAAAGAATTACCAGCAAACTTCTGAAGCATGGATTTTGATGGAGCAGTGAGCAAAGAAGGAGTTGGGGCAGGTGTTTGGCTACATAATCACAGATCCAGGTACTCAGAAAACCATTCTTACAAATTGAATTTCTAGTGCACTAACAATATCGTCGAATATGAAGCCTTGATGCTAGGCCTGAAAATTTTGAAAAAGGTTGGTGCTAAACAGATCATGGTGAGAGGTGACTCTGAGTTGATAATTAAGCAGATCAAAGGTGAGTATGCTGCGAAACACCCACGTCTCAGATCTTATAGAAATGTTGTTCTTGATGCCTTGAGATGTTTCACTAAAGTTGACTTGCAGGTAATGCCTAGGGGACAAAACATTCTGGCGGACGGATTGGCTACGCCAGCGGCCACATGTAATATTCCTTTCCGCTTGACTCACCCATACACGGTAGAAGTGAAGTTTCAACCAACCATTCCTGATAATATCAGGTACTGGCAAGTTTTTGGTAATGACAATCAAATCGAAGACTTTCTGCAGTATAAAAATGATTTTGAATGTACAAATATAGATTTAGAGAACGAAGATGAAAATGTAAATAGATCAGATTTTGAGATTGATAGTGTAAATAGTTTAGATTCAGGAGAATTAGGTGATGATGAGATGGAGGGCGATGTTTTACATTTGAAAAGCAATGTTTTGCCCAGGGGTCTAGTTCCTTTAGAGGACTTGTTTGATTTTAATGACATAGCCAAAAAACCAAAAATCGAAGCAAATGGAAAAGAGGTAGAAGACTGTAATATAGGGACGGAAGAGAAACCTAGAATGGTCAAATTGTCCAAATCTTTACCCCCAGAGCAAAAACTCAACTACATTGAGTTGTTCAAAGAATATTCAGATGTTTTTGCCTGGGTTTATGAGGATTTGAAGGCTTATGATACCAACATCATACAACACAGAATTCCAATAAAATAAGACCAAAAACCATTCAGACAAAAACTTAGGAGGATAAATCCCAAGTTGCTCCCTCTGATAGAAAAGGAAATCAAAAAAAATGTACAATGCCAAAATCATAGTCCCGTTGCGTTTTTCCAAATGGGTCTCTAATTTAGTCCCTACACGTAAGAAATCTGGGGAAATCAGACTTTGTATAGATTTCTGAAATCTGAATAAGGTCTCCTTGAAGGATAACTACCCCCTGCCGAAAATGGACCACATCCTTCAAAGGGTAGTCGGATCTAGTCGAATATCTTTGCTGGACGGTTTCTCGGGTTACAATCAGGTCCTAGTTCACCCGGATGACCAAGACAAAACCGCTTTCACCACACCATGGGGCACTTTCATGTATGTGAAAATGCCTTTTGGTTTGATGAACGTTGGAGACACTTTCTAGAGAGCGATGGATATCGCCTTTGTGGAAGAATCGGGTAAATTTATTGTCGTCTATTTGGATGATGTGAATGTGTTTTCTCGATTTGATGATGAACACCTACGACACCTCAGACAAGTCTTCGAGAAATGTAGAAGGTTTGGGATTTCTTTAAATCCTAAGAAAATCCTTTTCAGGTTAGAGGAAGGCAAACTGCTAGGGCATATAATCTCTAAATATGGAATCAAAATAGACCTCAACAGAATCGAGGCCATACAAAAATTAGAACACCCGAGAAACCTCAAAGAACTACAATCTTTTATCGGGAGAATAAAATTTCTGCGAAGATTCATTCCCAACCTAGCAGAGCTCCTCAGAAACATTACAAATATGCTTAAAAAAGATGTAAAAATAAAATGGGACTCCGAGTCCAGACAGTCTTTCGAACAAGTCAAACGAGCACTCACAGAAGCCCTTGTTTTGATCAGTCCGGATTTTACTAAAGATTTCTATATTTTTTCTTTCGCCTCCAAACATACTATATCAGCCGTGTTACTACAAAAGAACAACAAAGGGTACAAACAGCCCATAGCTTTCTTTAGTAAAGCATTGAGAGACGCTGCTCTGAATTACAAGATAATGGAGAAACAAGCTTTGGCCTTGGTGAAAGCTATAAAAGACTTTAGGGTCTACATTCTCCATTCCCACACCATTGTGTATGTTCCAAATGCGGTAGTAAAATAAATTTTGACACAGGACAATCCATATGGAAGAAGAGGAAAATGGATTTCCGTCATTTTAGAATACGACATAGAGATCAAGCCTACGAAACTAATCAAAGGTCAAGGCCTTGCTAAATTAATGGCTGAATCTAACTTCCATGCTCTTGACATTAACTTTTTAGCTGCAGCAGATGAACAGGGCGAGATGGCAGCTCCAAGTGTGAGAGAGGTATTTCTCAACTCTCCATGGTACGTAGACCTTATATATGTTTTGCAAAATTTACAAGCTCCCCCTGCTTTGACTAAGACTAAAGCTAGATTTTTGAAGTTAAAAGCATTAAAATTCTGTATTCTAGAAGGAAATCTGTAATATAAAGATCTGGGAGGAATTCTGTTAAACTGTTTACTGAAAGATGAAGCTGACAAAGTATTACAAGAATTTCATGCAGGTGAATGTGGTGGCCATCTGAACTGGAAGGTCACAACCAACAAAATACTCAGAGCTGGTTTCTATTGCCCACCCTATTCGTCGATGTGCATCAAAAGGTGAATGAATGTCATCAATGTCAGTTGTTCGAAGGCAAAAGGAAACTCCTTCCTCTCCCCCTGAAACCAATCTCAGCTGAAGCCCCTTTCCAGCAATGGGGACTGGACTTCATTGGAGAAATACACCCCCCTTCTTCAGGCCAGCACAGGTGGATTCTCACTGCCACTGATTATTTTACCAAATGGATCGAAGAAGTACCAAGCAGGCAAGAAAATGACTCTGTTATCATCAAATTCCTTGAAAATAATATTTTGTCTCACTTTGGATGTCCTAGAAAGATTATAACTGATAATGCAGCTTCTTTTCGGTCGAAGAAGCTCATAGATTTCTGCAACCAATATCACATTGGTTTGGGGCATTCCACAACTTACTACCCTCAGGGGAATGGGTTGGAAGAATCTTCAAACAAAACCTTGGTAAACATCATCAAGAAAACGTTGCAGGAAAACAAGAAATCATTGCACAACAAGTTGGTGTTCGCTTTGTGGGTTGACAGACTGACCACCAAAAGGTCAATCGGTATGTCACCATACCAGCTGGTCTATGGCACAGAGGCAGTTTTCCCCACTTCTTTGGTAGTCCCCGTCATGAAGTTGCTTCAAGATGTACAAGCTGAGCCAAATGACTCACAAAGAAGGATCAACCAGATGATCCATTTGCAGTAGTCTAGGGAGGACGTTTTCAACAAGACTCAGGTGATCCAAGAAAGCATCAAGAAGATTTTTGACAAAAGGACCAAGGAAGACGATTTTGAGCTAGGAGATTTGGTGCTGAGATGGGATGCTAGAAATGAAGACAAAGGAAAGCATGGAAAATTTGACAGTCTGTGGAGAGGACCATACATGATCCAAGCATTCAAGGGAAACAATGCTTTCTTGTTGAACAACGTTGATGGGACAGATCTACCAAGAGGACCTGTAAATGGCAGAATGCTGAAACATTATGTTCCACCTCAGTAGAGATTTGAGTTTTCACCCACCATTGTACATACCATTTTTGTTTTTATTTTTCGCCTGCATTTTCTGAGTGAAGAACATCAGTCAGTTGGTTGAATCCTGAAGAGAAGGCCCTAAGCCACTGACCATTGTTCTTCCAATTTTTGAGAATAAAACTAATCAATCAGCGAAGGCTACTAGGCATAAGTTTTCAGAATGACAGGAACCAGGATTCTTGGCACTTCACAGGGCAAGTACCATCCCCAGGTGGAGCCACTGTTATCACCCTATAAATTATAGGATCAACTGGTGACTGGGATATTATCTGTCTCTAGTATTTTTGTTGACAAATGATTTTTCATTCTGCAAATAATTTGAAAAAGAAAGAAAAAAGGAAAAAGAAAAAGAAAAAGAAAGAAAAAGAAAAAAAAAAAGAGGGCATAAAAGGATTGCAATAAAAGCCCCATGCAATAATGGTAACTTGGTCCATGCCTTTCAAGCATGGCCAAGTTCTTTTTAAATTGATGTTGATAGGGTAGTGAATGAATTTGGCTAAACAGTTTAATTTTAGCCAAAGTGTCTAGGTTAGATTAGTGAATAAATCTGGCCAGACTGTCTAATCCTAGTCAGATAGCCCCAGGGTAGAGTAATTTCTTAACCCAACAGTCTAATCTGGGTTAACTGTCACAGGAAACTTGGTTAGAACATAGGTTAGTTGCATTTTTTCTTCGTTTTAATAAAGCCAGCTTGATATAAGTGTTGCACCATGTTTCAGCTACTTAAAGGATCGTTTGGTCAAGCCCCATGGTGGTCTTTACTTGAAAAACCTTGGAAAAACCCATAAAATGCATTTATCCTAAGTTTTTCCCAGCGAATGTGTTTTCTCGCTCCTCAACTATGTTCTGATCATGTATCAATGGTCCAGATGATTGCGCCGAGATCTACAGTGGACAGATCATTCTGGACCCCCCTAACAGTTCTGATTTTAACTGGGGGGGGGTCTGGAATCGCTGATAACACTTGCACGCATCTGGATGGCTCAGGATTGAGCGCTTAAATCAATGGTCAATATTGGATTCTGGACCCCCCCATCCGTTCTGCCTTTAATGGAGGGGGGGGGTCCGGAATGAGTGATAAAAGGCGCGCAAAGATTTGCGGCCAGGAAATTGGCGTGGAGATCAACAACCCAAAATGGATTTCGGACCCCCCCGGATGATCTGCCTTTAACTGAGGGGGGGGGTCCGGAATGGTATTATTCCTCTGGCGTGTCCCTCTTTACATGCAGCATTGATCTATTGCCCTGAGTCCCGTCACCATATGCTATCTGACAGGCCTCCATCATCTCTGGACGTCACCTTCCACCTTTCCTGAATTGGTCATGTCCCATAACTACTGTCAGTCCTTCCCCCCTATTCGCTTGTAACAAGCCCCTTATTACAACTTTTACCTCCCATCGATAGCCTCCACGTCACCCATCCACATCCCTAAGTCACAGTCACCCACCATCTCACCCCCAAAGTGATCCGTTGGAAATTTATTACTGGATAACCTATCCATTATCCAGCTGACCTGTCTCCCACGCCCAACCGACCCCAGTTTAAATAAAACCACCGTTATTTCTCTTACTTTTGCTATTCACCCATCGCACCAAAGAAATTCACCGCTTACCCCTCCGTTACATTCCGTTGCCCTCACCCACAGTCAGTCGCCCCCGCTAACGTTGTGTTTATTTGCAGGTACTATTGCAGAGATGGCACCAAAATCCAAACAAGCAGAAGGAGAGGAGAACCCGTTTCTCCTGCCTCCTGTTGATATGGACAAGATCCCACTGGTCGAAAAAGATCGATTAATCGCAGATACCAAATGCGATTTTGATTTCTCAGGCCTCCAGTCATGGCTCAGGGAAGTTTTCCTGGACCAGAGTGATGAAATTGGACTCTAGGAGTCCAATTTACCCCTCTACCTCTTTCCCCAGATCCACCATTTCCCCGAGTTCGCTCTTAAGTGTCAAGTACACTATATTACCGAGCAAAGAGCTGTCATCTCCTCATTCAGAGAAATTCTGTTTCTCATCATGCCCGAATCCATAGACCAGATGATGCAAATCCCCCGAGCCGACTCTGCGCCTCCCTTTGACTTGGAAATTCTCATAGAATTATACCAGAAAATGACCTTCCCACAAAGAGCTCAAATATTCGAGCTTTTCCTTCCCCCATCCGCTCAATTCCCCTCCACAAATCCTCCTTACCCATCGTCCATGTTCTCCACTAAGGGAAACCAGGTCATTTCATCCCTTTATGCCTTGTTAGGATACAATTCTGACCAGTGGGTAGATGAACCCATTCTGGGATTTTTATCCATCTTCTCTGCAGATGAAAATCCCACCACTCAGTTTGATTTTAGCACATTCTTGGTAGACAATATTCATGAACAGTTCGTGAATTTTGGCACTGAAGGCATGTTTAGATATTCATCAGTACTAGCATACTTGTTCGTCTTCTTCCAGGTGGATAAATTTGGCTTCTCCATGCAGAAGATGGATGGAGATGGTAAACCTCAGGCAGTCACAACGTGGACCTCATTGCTAAAGCACAACTCCACTGACTTCAATTTCAAAGAGTTCATCAACCAATTCTACCACCCTGTGGTAAGCATGTTAGGTGGCAGGCCCGAGCCTCGAATAAATGACGAAGTCCAGAGAATCATGCATCTCTCAAACAGCACAAAGACCAGGGATTGGTATCTGTATCAATATTACACAAAGATCAGAGTATACGGGTGCGAGTTGGCACCGTATAAGTTGCCCAAGTATCTGCCTATCAGGATTTTTTCTTTAGAATACATAAGGCAGATCATAAATTTCGATGACATCCACTTTGTGTCATTGAAGAAAAAGCAGCAGCTAAGGATCAAGGGGCATATTGGCTCTTTCATCTGCAACAATTGTGTCGTTGGGCAAGAGGCAAACAGGATGCTGAGGGAGATGAAGTTCTCCATGAGCTTCCCATGGAATTATGATCCTTGTGGGGTCATCTCAGGGATGAGGGTCAAGAACAAAAACATTCCATATATTCATGAGCCTAGGCCTGAGATTGAAAAATTTGCAAATCAGATAGTGTGGGAGCCTAACACATTGGTCGAAGTACAACAGCAGGATCCCCCGACCACTGTGTCACAAAAAACCATGCCACAAGTCCCAAAGGAAAAAAGGCCTCGACAATATTTATCTCTACCTGTCACGGAGGTATTGTCCGAAGAGTTCCAGCTGCATACTAAGAGGCCCAAGACTTCGTCAGTCCCTGGCCCAACCGAGGAAAAAGGAGTCTCGCCCACCACAGTGACCAAGTTTGTTATTCCACACTTTGGTTTGGGCCTCCATAAGGCCATCACCTCAGCAGTGACGGAGAAATCTATAGATCCTCCATTGACAACCCATCCAGGCAAGAGGGGACCGAAGCTGAGTATTTTTGAGAAGTACGAGGTGATCAAGAAAAAGAACCAGACCCTTACCAGCAGTACTTGCGCTCAGTTTTGGAAGCAGACTTTGACTGCACAGCATAGGCTATTGTCTGCATTTGACACAGAAAAGGGCAGAATGCACATGGCCTTCCTCCAGGCACAGGTACCAGACCCCAAAGTGATCATTGATTATAAAAGGGCCACCTTCAAATTTCAGACGAAGGACGTGCATCCGACCGATCTGATGGATCTTCATAAGCAGATAGGGGAAATGGTTTTCTACACCTTGGCACATGCTTCTACTGCTGCTTCAAAATTACAGGTGTCCCTGAACAATGTTCAAACACAGCTCAAAATGGAGAAGATCTCATCCTTTGCAAAGGACAATAGGATCAAAACTCCGGAGGAGTTGGTCCTCAAGATCGGTTATGATCCTTCGAACGTCAAAGAAGTGGAGGAAATGATAAAGAAGAAGAATGCTGACATTGCCTCCTTGAGGAAACAGCTGAAGCTCCCGCCCACAGAGGACTCACAGGCAAAGGAGATAGCAGATAAAGAAGGCGAGAAGGATGAGATGCTCAAGCTGCTCATAGAGCAGAATGCACAGCTCAAAGAAATGGAAGCTGAGATGGAGAAACTATTAAAAGAGAAGGAGCATCTGAAGCCAATGGAGGTCATTCCATTGAGTGTCATTCTGATTGCGGGAGTAAGTACAGCATCAGTGACAGAAATCCCATCCGCGAATCCATTGTCATCACAGGAGAAGACAACCGACCTGGCTAAGTCCATGGAAAAGATGAACCTGCAGGAAACAGAGATCAACAAGCTTAAAAAGGAAGTTGAGAACCTTCAGGAACTCAAAAATTCCTTCCAAACCAGCCTCTCCAAGGAAAAGAAGGTGACAGAGCAGCTCAAGCAGGAGCTACAGTAGCTCCGGAAGAAAACAGTGGTAGGGAAGACTTTGGTTGAGGTTAAAGAGAATGTATGGATAGACATCACTAAGTCCATAAACGAGATATGGCCCAGGATCGAAATTATGTTTGAGCAAAATGAGTTGGTGTTGAGAATCAAACAAGCCATTGAAAATATCAAAGTAGAATTGGGAGACATGCCTGCACAGGCAAACGAGATCATCAAGTTCTTCAATTCTAAGACCAGGGAAGAACTGGAAGAACTGAAGATTGAAGATAGAACAGAGACCATTCTTGAAGTCAAAAGAGTTTTTACTAAGAGAGGATTAATGCTTCAGTTGGAAGAAAAGGTTCAGGCCATGGACCTGGGAGTACAGAAATTCTTCAGTAAGATCGAGGCTCTCCAGAAGAAAGGTCTTCCTGGTCTGAAAGTAATCAATGATAAACTGATGACACTCCCAGATTACAAGAAGAGGTTGGCTGAAGTGTCTAAGGACAGTTCAAAGTTTGCGGGGATTCAAGGGAGCATCGCGGGCAAGGCATTCCTGGATGCCCTCCAGTGGGACATCAGTATCCAACACGAGATTCCATACATTTTCCTCACAAAGACAACATTCACCAAATACACGAAAATGGATGAAGTGTATCGAAGACTGCTCAAAGTCAACGTGCCAAGTCATCTCAGATGGGAAGAGCTCTGTGATCTAATTGATTAGCAGATGAGCTGTCCAGGTCCAGCCAACTGTCCATTCAGATGAAGTCATGCAGAGGCTTCAACAACGGCCCACCCAGAAATCAGCGTGCAGTTACAGCATGTCATCGAGCATTCCTAGATTTAGGAAATTTATTAAATTAGTTAGGCTAAAAATAGATTTGGCACGTCTTGATCATTTATGACAAAAGCGTTTGTAATTTGAGTTATAAATACTTCACCTTTCAAAGTATTGAGGGTTGTTGATCTTCACACCCTGACGCTATCAGACTGTAATATTTTTGAAGAGATATTCCATTAATAAAAGGAGGCACTTTTACAGGATTCTTGCGTGTATTCACTGGTGATGTTTTTCTTTCTAAGTTGAATGTTATTCTCGTTTTGTTATCATACTATTTTCTGAATCTAATCTTTAAGAGTAATGAACGTTGCAGGATTTATCTCGTATACCCTGTTTCTGACTCGAAAGATTTAAGTGTTTATCTTCTGGTGTTTTCAATAAATAAATTCTTAATTGCTTCTTTGTTGAAGTTATCTTTTCTCATATTTTCTTCTATCCATCATTTATGCTATTAAAAGATCCAGTGATTATATTATCTCTCCCTCGGAAAGTTTTTCCTTTACGTTTCTGGTTCAGATTTCATATTTTATTAAGACGCAGACCCCATAGCCCAATGAATGTTTAAACTGTCTCAACCAACTCAACAAACACTACATCAACAAAACCAACTCATTTCTTTACCTAGCCTAATATTTAAATTTGGAAACATAGCTAAATCATATAGAGAGATCCCTCTTTGAAGTTGGAAGGGATATATCCTGACTTCAAAAGTGGTTGGATAAAGTTACCTTTGTAGATTTCTTCTTTCGTCAACCTCTAGGAAATTTACCAAGTGCTAACAGTAAGTCTGATAAAGGGTTAGAATGAGCTAGGGGGAAGGGGGATTTTGACCTAGAGGAATTCGTAGTGGTTATCACAGTGTTCTTTTTCCTTTTTTTGTACTTTTTCGGACTTATGTTTCCTTATCAATGGAGATCAGTTTTTCGTTTTCATTTCTTGTTTCTCCTCTGTGCATTATTGTTTAATCAGTGACTGATTTACTATTCTTCTTATTCATACAATGATTGAATGAGGTCTTTTTTCTTTGCATTAGTGATGAAAAATTTGTTAATACACATATTTTTACTACGAGTTGACTGTCTTAAAGTGTTGGAAGTATCTATGACAGTTTAAATGGCAATTTTCCTTTTTCTCAGTCTTTTATCAAGCCTATTGTCTGATTTGAATTTTTCTAAGGCCACTTTTGTTGAAGGATACAGTTGGGAATGTGTACAGTAGATGAACTTGATTGTCCTTATGGTCAAATCCTTATGACTTTAAAGCTTATCTTTCAAGATCAAAATTTGAATTCTTGTATGTTACCAAGCTTACCTGATCTATAGTCTAGGGTGACTCTTGGAGTGATAACAATTTGTATGCACAATTTCATGAGAGATTAATACATAGTTTATTAGGAATGAATCAAATCTATGTGCATGCACAATTTCATGAAATATTAATACATGTAGCATATTCAAAATTATCCCGAAGATAGGTATATTGATCAAGATTTAAAAAAAATGAAGTTTTCCATACCCAAGTTGAATATGAAGTGGCCAATTCATTAAGCACCTTGGTAAATAGAAATTATCCCCTGAAGAAATATTTGAACTTTAAATAATGTGCATGATTCATATAATATGTACCCGTAAATTATAAATAAACAAAAAAATTACATGTCCTTCACAAATCTATCCTTTTAAGGATGGAATTTTACCTTAATTTCTTTTTGTTTTGGTTAGATTTTTGAATTGTTGGAAATATCATGGAGAGATTTACATCTCCGATGTTTTAAAGTTTTGTCATTTTTATATAATTTTTTCTATCTTCAAAGGAAATGAATATTATTTTTTACATAAAAATGAATCTTTTGTATTTGTTTCATATCTTCTTTCCTCCATCTCATAATGGAACATATATTTTGTTTATGAAAAAAACATTTCATTTATAGGGCATGTGTGGTGATTATGGACCCTATGCATGTTCCATCGGACTAGAAAGAATAGGTTATCACCTCATACATTTATTTTCATTCTTAAACTGTGTCTATAACCACGAGACCCCTCTATCATTTGAAAACTTCATATTTTCAAATATATTATGCTTATGGGACAAATAATCCCTTTGTAGGGCCCACAAGTTTGTTTAGGGCCCATGTGCATAATCAATGAGCCTTACAAGTGACTTTTATTCCCTAATATAATAGTGTCACCCCTTGGACCATGTCTAGGGCACTAAGACCCATTAGTGGTTTACAAAATATATAATGGTGTCGATAGTTCAAGAACAATGAGGGTTGAAAAAAAAAATTGTAATATAAGGGTTAAGCACCATTATTCCTTATCCATGACCCTTTTTAGAATTTACAAGACACATACGAAAATATTATTTTATAAAAAGTATTCATATATTTAAAACCAAGCATCTAATAATAGTATAAGAGTCTTTTAAATTAAGATTTACTCATAATAGCACAAGACTTTTAAATTATGGAAAAACAAGTTTAGTTTTTAGTTAATAAATGTCGATGGTTACTCCATGCTTATTAAATACCCAAAGCCAACTAAAATTGATTGAAAAAAAACAATCACTCTTTTAAAAAAGAGTTAACTATTTGCATGCGAAAGTAGTAAAACTAATCCATTTTTTGAAACTATGCTTTATGCATGCAAGAGTATCATAAATCTATGCAATTCTACTCTTCAAGTTCCTCGTAGAGTAATTGAACACAAATTCAATATCTTCCTCCTATAAGTAGTCCATTGTTCTATAACTTTAAATATGGGAAAACATAAGTCACTTTGTAAACACCAAGTGAAATCCCGGTGCTTTCTTTATCGAATAATCTCAAAAGAAAAGAAAAGTGAATCTATATCAAACAAACCAATGCTGACATTTGTAAGTTTCACAAAAATAAAATGCAATATGCAAAGTAATTTTCATATACAAATTATATAATGATTCATAGTTTATATCTAGGCAAGAGAGTATGGTGAGGCATGTGAGACTTAGAGCACCACATGAAAACAATAAACAAGACACCTTACATATTGAAAGTAAAACTCACTCACGTGCACATGCAACTACAAACAATTACTCACTCACAAGCACATGTTGAGACATTGTTTATGGTTTTAGAACATATAGGTAATCATAGTTTTTAAAACGACAAGGTACTATCAAAGCTATTATTTTACAAAAAATATTCATATTTTTAGGACAAAGCATTGACAATAGCATAAGAGTCTTTTAAATTAATATTTTTTCATAATAGCACAAGTCTTTTAAATTATGGAAAAATGAGATTAGTTTTTAGTTAATAAAGCTTAAGGTTTGATGGTTACTCCATGCTTATTGAATACCCAAAGCAAAGTAAAAATTGATTCAAAAAAACTAATCATTCTTTTAAAAAGAATGGAAGCATGCATATACATAATTAATCACTTGTTTTAGGTGGAAAGCTTGGAGGACATACAATTCTTCACCCAATTTACTAAGGGAATACCTTAGCCAGTTTAAACCTGGAATTCCAAAGATCTTAGAAATTTGGTAGAACCTTATAAAGGCTAGAGGAAAAGCCATGAAAAATTAAGTCTAGAATCATACTGTACTCTGGAGGAAACCAATGTTTTAAGTTGGGCGAATTCACAACCGTTGATTCGACGAAGTGAGAAGATCCAGAATGTTGGTCGAATGATGCTACCTTTGGAGTAACTAAAGTATGGTATTATTTGGACTCCAATGGAGAGAGCACTGAATCGATGAGGACCGTTGATCTATCGAAGAGTGACTCAGGAGAATTATGGATTGTTGGATCCAACAAAGAGATTGTTAGACAAAGGGGTCATCAGAGGCCATGAAGGAGAAATGTAAAAAGAGTATGATGATAGGAAATATGAGGACTGTAGATATGCCATGAGGTATACCATGAGATCCTATCTATTGGATCTAGCAAGAATTGATCCGAGGTGGAGGATTTTAAGACCATCATAGGCAACATTTCTTAACCGTGAAGATCATAGAGTCTATAGGATCAGATGAACAAGGGTCTTTTGAACCGTCAAAGAGTGTGTGGTCATCCAAACCATCGAAGAGTGTGTGGTCATTCGAACCGTCGAAGAGTGTGTGGTTGGAGTAGTTAATAGAGTAGAAGCGGAGATTCTTCGAGGAGGGAGGGACTCTAAGAACAAAGGGATGCTCATTGATTCGTATGCGGGATAGGTTTAATATCAATCGTAGATTATGTGTATCCCATTTGTTAGCAAGTGAGATGGACGATTGAGAAGAGAGTAAACATTGAATGGATAGAGACATTGGCATAAATCATAGTCATGGGAAGACCGGGTCCAATGACCATTACATGTTGAAGGATGATTTGTCGGTATATCATATCCACCACATCAGTTGGCCTACATAAGACATTGGGTCTTGCTCCATGAGTTTCAAATTAGGTATTATCGTGAGTGTCATTTCAATATTTGAGGCATTTGAGTTTGTTGCATCTATTACTGCTTTGATTATATAACATTTGCTTGGACATTATGCTCTTTGCCCCATTTTACTTTGGTGGTTGACTTTGAGCCATATAAAGTGGGTCACCCTTAGGGATAGGTTTTCTACTAGTAATACTTCTTAATGAATCATTGTGTTATTCCCGACCATACTTGTCAATTTCCACACTTCATCCCCTCATCTCCTCACCTTTTGGTATTTTCGGGTATACTCACCCAAGAAGGGGTTGTCTCTCATTTCATGGGAAGAAGGGGTTGAAGAACCAGAGGCTTGTAGTTGGAAAAAGATAAAATCCAATCATTAACCTTCTATATACTCTTTCAGGGATATCGAGGACAATGAAATGTCTCTCATAAGAAACTTATGGGACCTGTGAAAAATGACTAATAACAAAATTCCAACGAAGGTGGAACATGTGTGGGAACTATTTTTAATGCTTAGGTAGAAGCCCCACACATGTTTTCAACTTGGGGAAGCATAATCTGACCAAGGAAGAGTCAAGGTTGGCATTGTTTGTAATGCTTAGGTAGAAGCCCCACCTTGGCTTCAACATGGAAACATCGTAAAAGAATAAAAGGAAATAAATGGGTTTGGAAAAAGGTTGCATTGAAAATGAAGGTGCAACACACCCTCTACAAAGGTAACCATAAATGAGACACTACAAACCCTTGTATGATATGAACCCTATTCCAAAAACATTCCCCCCCATACACAAAACCTCATCCACATGACTTAGAAAGAGATCCCCTCGGGAACGTACAAACAATTTTCTCATGTACTCAAAGACTTTGAAACCATTGACTACTATTGAGACTCATTTCCAAACCTATTTCCATATAGAAACTTGACTTGTAGGGGCATCCATTCATAAGTATATTTTTCCTTCTCATTTTCCCCTAGGGTCACCTGATATTTTCCCCTTGAGGTGATCACTTCACCTCTAAAGTGACGGGATTACCTATATGAGATGGCAATGGATATGTGTTCTCTTATTTGTTGCCATATTGTGGTTTGGGTCATGTTCTCTTATGTTTCGCCATATTGTGGTTTGGTCAGGATTTTCCCAACCTACAATTCGTGTGATAACATTTTGGCATCGTTGTTGGGGAGGATTTTAAATCCTCTTCCAAAACCTAATGACACTTTGACAAGTTATCCCAAAACATTTCCCTAGCTTTCCTCACGAAACCACTTGAAGGACGTTCCCCTTCCTCCTTTGATGAGCTCTTATTAAAACTCATCTGACGACTCCACCTTCGAAGAATCTGTACTCCCTTAAGACATTTCCTCTGGGGAGGTTCCATAAATGTGCATTTATGAAAGTGTGCATATATGGAAGCCACCTTCCGTAAATGTGCATTTACGGAAGGAAACTTCCATATATATTTACAAAAGGAAGCTTCCATATATGCGTGCTTATAGGGAAGCTGACTTCCATGAATGTGCATTTACTGACGACAATTGTCATATATGCACATTTACAGAAGTGAGCATATATGGAATTCATCTTCTGTAAATGTGCATTTACATACGAAAGCTTCTGTATATGCGCATATTCAGAAGCATGCATATATGGAAGTCTCCTTCTGTAAATGTGCATTTATGGATGACAACTTTCATAAATGTGCATATATGGAAGTGGTCTTCACTATATGCATGTTTCCATATATGTTCATATACATAATCCAACTTTCATATATGTGCATATATGAAAGTGACCAACCTTCGTATATGTGCATATATAGAAGTCGACCACTTCCCTATATGTTAAGAACCAAATATCAATATAGCATAGAAAATCCTCAGAAAAAGTACTCAACGCCTTGAAAAAGAGATAATTTCAGATAATAAGCCTCTTCGAGGGGGAAACCTCCTTTTACCCCACTTAAATGTTCAAGTACAAGATGATTCAAAATGAAAATGTCTTCTTGGTATATATAGGAGACTAGGAGGTATAATTACAACTAATGGCCTAAAGCTGACATAAATAAAATAACATTACTAATATATTATGCCCCAATTAAGGGGTAATGAGCCACTAATGGCCTAAAGATGACATAAATAAAATAACATTACTAATATAATATGCCCCAATTAAGGGGAAATGAGCCAATATTAGGGCTTAACATGCCCCTCCCCTTGAGACAAGTGTTGTTCGCAACGCTTGAGTAACCCTGGATGCTTCTGTATAAAAGACTCATCTTCCCAAGTGGAATCTTCAGCTCGTAGTTTCCTCCATTTAATGAGATACTCTGAAATGGATCTATTCCTCAGCTGGTGAATTCTTGTGTTAGTGATGGCTTCGGGCTCTAATATGATTTTTCCTTCCTCGTCAAGTTCTGGCAATATAGTTTGAACTGGGATCTTTTCGCCTATAACCTTCTTTAAGCATGAAACATGGAAAACTGGGTGTACTCGTGAAGATACAGGCAGCTCCAATTTGTATGCCATAGTACCAATCTTTTTCAACACCTTATAAGGGCCATAGTACTTTGGGGATAATTTATTATCCTTCTTGGCTTGCTTGAGGGACATCTGTTTGTATGGTTGTAGTCCTAAAAATACCCAATCTCCTACTTCAAAACTTCTTTCACTACGATGTTGATCTACTTGTTGTTTCATGTGATTATGTGCCATGGTCAGGTTGTCCTTTAAGATTTGAAGAACTTGTTGTTGATTCTCGATGTGATCTTCCAGTGCCTGCACCTTAGATTTTTCTTTTAGAGAAGAAGTGATGGAAGGAGGGTAGTATCCATAAAGTGCCATAAATGGTGTCATTTTTGTTGCAGTATGAAAGGAAG
>ML779673.1:294497-354717 GCA_009831015.1 Picea engelmannii
GAGTCCAAGTAGGATTTTCTGGAGGCTTATTTGGTGTAGAAGGTCCCTTTTTGGGTGGCATGTTGGCCAAGTATCACTTTTGAACCTTGATTTTGAGGTGGTTCTGCTAGACAATATTTCTTCTATTGTATCTCCCAAGTTTCAGCCCTTCTAGGTATGAAACTTTCTTTTATGCATTTCTCTGATATCTCTTCTCTGCAATGCCACAGGTCTGATCAAAATTGGATGTGCCAAGTGGAATTTATGGTAACTTCAACTTGTCGATTTTTGACCTTTCCAAGAGATCTCACTTGTATAGTGTGCCCTGCACAAAATAATTGATATAAAATTATAACACTTGCACCAGAAATACTACAAACTGTCCACGATCCAATGAAACTAGTCCCACACAATTTGGATACTTGAGGAAGAAGTTATGATTGTTTTACCCGGAACACCTTCTTGAGACTAGTCAATAGGACTAGTCAGATACCCTATCTTACATAGGGTGTATCTACAAATTTAATATGACCCAGAAGCTAAACGTTTTACCAAATATACCTTACTAATTTCTGTAACTATTCGCCAGATTTTAGGGTCTGAAACATTACAGAAACGTTTTTATAGCAAAAATTCCGCAATGACTCAGTTCATGATGATTCCAGAACCCTATCTTGTAGAGACTGTATCTCTGAAAGTATAAGTCCTCAGGAGCTAAATTTTTAACCCAACATACCTTGGTCCGTCTACTAAATATCCTCCAAGCCGTTCCTTCTGAAACATTGTAGAAAAATAGTTATAGTGAAAATTCCAAGGTGTCTCAGATGTAGCAGTGAAACCCCAAGACCTTGAGCTCTGATACCATATGTTAAGAACCAAATATCAATATAGCATAGAAAATCCTCAGAAAAAGCACTCAACGCCTTGAAAAAGAGATAATTTCAGATAATAAGCCTCTTCGAGGGGGAAACCTCCTTTTACCCCTCTTAAATGTTCAAGTATAAGATGATTCAAAATGAAAATGTCTCCTTGGTATATATAGGAGACTAGGAGGTATAATTACAACTAATGGCCTAAATCCGACATAAATGAAATAAAATTAATAATATATTATGCCCCAATTAAGGGGTAACGAGCCACTAATGGCCTAAAGCCAACATAAATAAAATAACATTACTAATATAATATGCCCCAATTAAGGGGTAATGAGCTAATATTAGGGCTTAACACTATATGCGCATATATAGAAGTCGACCACTTGTGTATATGCGCATATATGAATGTGGTCGGCTTCCACATATGCACATATACAAAAGCCAACCATTTCCATATATGTGCATATGCGGAAGTGGTCATCTTCTGTATATGTGCATATACAAAAGTGGTCAACTTTCGTATATGTTTCGTATATGCACATATATGGAACTTGACCACTTTTGTATATGTGCACATATGGAATATGACCACTTTCATATATGTGAATATACGGAAGTGGTCATATTCCATATATGCACATATACATAAGTGGTCAAGTTCCATATATGTGCATATACGAAACATATACGAAAGTTGACCACTTTCGTATATGCGCATATATAGAAGATGACCACTTCTGCATATGCACATATATGGAAATGGTTGGCTTTCGTATATGTGCATATGTGGAAGCCGACCACATTCATATATGCACATATACGTAAGTGGTTGACTTTTATATATGCGTATATGTGCACATATGGAATATGACCACTTCTGTATATGTGAATATACAGAAGTGGTCATATTCCATATATGCGCATATATAGAAGTGGTCAAGTTCCATATATGTGCGTATACGAAAGCCAAACATTTTTGTATATGTGCTTATATGGAAGTGGTCGGCTTCCGTATATGCGCATATACAGAAGTGGTCAGCTTCTGTATATGTGCATATACGGAAGTGGTTAACTTCCATATATGCGCATATACGAAAGTTGAACACTTCCATATATGCGCATATATGGAAGCTGACCACTTTCGTATATGCGCATATACCAAATTTGACCACTTTCGTATATGCGCATAAATGAAAATGGTTGGATTTTGTATATACGCACATATGGAAGCCGACCACATTCATATATGCGCATATATGCAAGTGTTCAGCTTCTGTATATGCACATATAGGGAAATGGTCGACTACTGTATATGCGCATATACAAAAGTTGGTCACTTCTATATATACACATAAACAAAATTGGTTGGATTTTGTATATGCACATATATGAAAGTGGTTATTTTTCCTATATGTGCATATAAAAGTCGACCACTTTCATATATGCTCATATGTGGAAGTTGGCCACTTCCGTATATGTGTATATACAAAAGTGGTCGGCTTTCGTATATGCAAATATACGAAATCCATATATGAAAGTGGTCAACCTTCGTATATGCACATATACAGAAGCCCATCACTTCCATATATGTGTATATACAGAAGTGTTCAACTTCGGTATATGCACACATACGAAAGTGGGCCACTTCCGTATATAGGAAATGCACATATACGAAAGTGGTTGGCTTTGGTATATGGACAACTTTGATATATGTGCATATACAAAATCCAATCACTTCTATTTATGCACATATATGGAAGTGGTCGACTTCCATATATGCACATATACGAAAGTGCCCCTCTTTCGTATATGCGCATATACAAAAGCATGCCACTTCCGTATATGCACATATACGGAAGCCAACCACTTTCGTATTTGCACGTTGGCTTCGGTATATGGTCGGCTCACATCTATGCACATATACGAAAGCCGACCACTTCCGTAAATGCGAATATAAAGAAGCTGACCACATTTGTATGTAAGGGCTTAGGATCAGACACTAACATTCCCTCCCCCTTCAAAACAACTTTAATATATGTGCATATACGAAAATGGTTGGCTTACGTATATGCACATATAAAAAAGTTGACCACTTTCGTATATGTACATATATGAAAATGGTTGGGTTCCATATATGCCATATACGAAAGCCGACCGCATTCGTATATGCGCATATACGCAAGTGGTCGGCTTCTATATATGCGCATATAGTCAAGTGGTAAGATTATGTATATGTTCATAGATGGAAGTCAACTATATACCGAAGCCAATGTGCAAATATGGAAGTGGTCAGATTTCGTATATGTGCATATACAGAAGTGGCCCTCTTCTGAATATGCGCATATACGGAAGCATGAAACTTCCATATATGCACATATATGGAAGCCGACCACTTCCATATATGTGCATATATAGAAGTGATTGGATTTCGTATATGCGCATATACCGAAGCTATCCATATATCTAAGCTGACTACTTCTGAATATGTGCATTTCCCATATACAGAAGAGGTCCACTTTCGTATATGCGCATATACCGAAGTCAACCACTTCGGTATATACACATATATGGAAGTGACGAGATTTTGTATATGTGCATATATGGAAGTCGACTACTTTCGTATATGGTTTTTGTATATGTGCATATACAGAAGCTGACCACTTATGTATATGCACATATACAGAAGTGGCCAGCTTCCACATATGAGCATATACATAAGTGGTCGACTTTTGTATATGCACATATATGAAAAACGACCACTTCCATATATGTGCATATAGAAAAGCCAACCAATTATGTATATGTGTATATATGAAAGTGACCAACTTTCGTATATGCACATATATGGAAGTCAACCACTTCCCTATATGTGCATATACAAAAGTCAACCACTTGCGTATATGCACATATATGAATGTGGTTGGCTTCCTTATATGCGCATATATGAAATCCGACCATTTTTGTATATGCACATATACGGAAGTGGTCAACTTTGGTATATGCATATATATAAAAGTGGTCAACTTCCGTATATGTGCATATATGACACATATATGAAAGTTGACAACTTTTGTATATGCGCATATACGAAAGCTGACCACTTATGTATATGCGCATATATGAAAATGGTCGTCTTTCGTATATGTGCATATACGGAAGCTGACCACATTCATATATGTGCATATAAGAAAGTGGTCGACTTCTATATATGCGCATATAAGGAAGTGGTTGACTTATGTATATGCGCATATACGAAATTTGGTCACTTCCATATATGCACATATATTAAAGTTGGATTCCTTATATGCACATATACGGAAACACACATATAGGGAAGCCCACTTTCATATATGCACATATATGAAAGTTGTCATCCGTAAATGCACATTTACTGAAGGAGACTTCCATATATGCACGCTTTCACATATGCACATATACATGAGCTTTTGTCTGTAAATGCACATTTATAGAAGACAAATTCCATATATGCTCGCTTCTGTAAATGTGCATATATGACAATTATCGTCAGTAAATGCATATTCATGGAAGTTTGCTTCCCTATAAGTGTGCATATATGGAAGCTTCCTTCTGTAAATATATATGGAATCTACTTTCCATAAATCTCTCCCACATATGAATCAATGGTCATCCCTTTGTTCTCAGATTCCCTACCTCCTTGGAGCATCTCCGCTTCAACTTTATGAACTACTACGACCACACATTCTTCAACAGTTCGAATGAACACACACTCTTCGACGGTTCGAACAACCACACACTCTTTGACGGTTCAAATGACCCTTTTTCATATGATCTTACAGACTCTGTGATATTCATGTTTAAGGCATGTTTCCTATGAGGGTCTTAAAATCCTCCACCTTGGAGCCATTTTCGCTAGATCCAACGGATAGGATCTCTTGGTATACCTCATGGAAAATCTACAGTCCTTAGATTTCCTATCGCCAATCTCTTGTTACATTTCTCCTTCATGGCCTCCAACGACCCCTTTGTTTGACAATCTCTTTACTATATCCAACAATCCAAAATTCTCCCGAGTCATTCTCTGATAGATCGACGATCCTCATCGATTCAGGGTTCTATCCATTGGAGTCCAAATACTACCTTATTTTAGTTCCTTGAACGTAGGATCATCCAACCAACATTCTGGATCTTCTCATTTCTTCGAATCAACAGATATGAATTCGCCCAACTTAAAACACTGGTTTCCTCCAGAGTACAGTATGATTACAAACTTAATTTTTTAGGGTTTTTCCTCTAGCCTTTTTATGGTTCTACCAAACTTCTAAGATCTTTGGAATTCCGGGTTTAAATTGGCTAAGGTCTTCCCTTAGTAAAGTGGGTGAAGAATTGCATGTCCTCCAAGATTTCCACCTAAAACAAGTGATTAATTATATATATGAGTGTTTCCATTCTTTTTAAAAGAATGATTAGTTTTTTTGAATCGATTTTTACTTTTCTTTGGGTATTCAATAAACATGGAGTAACCATCAAACCTTAAGATTTATTAACTAAAAAATAATCTCATTTTTCCATAATTTAAAAGACTTGTGCTATTATGAAGAAATCTTAATTTAAAACTCTTAAGCTATTGTCAATGCTTCGTCCTAAAAATATGAATATTTTTTGTAAAATAATAGCTTTGATAATACCTTGTCATTTTAAAAACTATGATTACCTATATTTTCTAAAACCATAAACAAGGTCTCAACATGTGCTTGTGAGTGAGTAATTGTTTGTACTTGCATGTGCATGTGAGTGGGTTTTACTTTCAAGATGTAAGTCATCTTGTTTATTGTTTTCATGTGGTGCTCTAAGCCTCACATGCCCCACCATACTCTCTTACCTAGATATTAACTATGAATCATTATATAATTTGTATATGAAAATTTCTTTGGAGATTTCATTTTCTTTTCGTGAAACTTACAAATGTCAGTATTGATTTGTTTGATATATATTCACTTTTATTATATTTTCTTTTGAGATCATTCAATAAAGAAAGCACCAGGATTTCACTTGGTGTTTACAAAGTGACTTATGTTTTCCCATATTTAAAGCTATAGAATAGTGGACTACTTATAGGAGGAAGATATCGACTTTGTGTTCAATTCTTCTATGAGGAACTTGAAGGGCAGAATTCCATAGATTTATGATACTCTTGCATGCATCAAGCATAGTTTAGAAAAATGGATCAATTTTATTACTTTCGCATGCAAATAGTTAACTCTTTTTTAAAAGAGCGATTGGCTTTGTTCAATCAATTTTTACTTGGCTTTGGGTATTTAATAAGAATGGAGTAACCATCGACATTTATTAACTAAAAACTTAACTTGTTTTTCCAAAATTTAAAAGTCTTGTGCTATTATGAATAAATGTTAATTTAAAATAATCTTATATTATTGTTAGATGCTTGGTTTTAAATATATGAATACATTTTATAAAATAATGTCTTTGGATATGTCTTGTAAATGCTAAAAAGGGTTGGGGACAAGGAACAATGGTGCTTAACCCTTATATTAAAATTTTGTTTTTGTCAACCCTCATTATTCTTAAACTATCGACTCCATTATAAGATTTTGTGAACCACTAATGGGTCTTAGTGCCCTAGACATTGTACAAGGGGTGACACTATTATATTAGGGACTAAAAATCACTTTTAAGGCTCATTGATTATGCACATGGGCCCTAAACAAACTTGTGGGCCCTGCAAAGGGATTCTTTGTTCCATAAGCATAATATATGTGAAAATATGAATATTTCAAATGATAGAGGGGTCTCATGTCCATAACCACAATTTAAGCATGAAAATAAATGTATGAGGTGCTAACCTATTCTTTCTAGTCCGATGGAACATGCACATGGTCCATAATCACCACACATGTCCTATAAATGAAATATTTTTTTTCATAAAAACAATATATGTGTCATTATGAGATTGAGGAAAGAGGACATGAAAAAATACAAAAGATTCATTTTTATGTAAAAAATAATATTCATTTCCTTTGAAAATAGAAAAAAATATATAAAAATGTCAAAACTTTAAAACATCAGAGATGCAAATGTCTCCATGATATTTCCAACAATTCAAAAATCTCACCCAAGAAAAAAAGAAATTAAGGTAAAATTCCATCCTTAAAATTTGTGAAGGACATGTAATTTTTCCGTTTATTTATAATTTACAGGTACATATTATATGACTCGTGCACATTATTTAAAGTTCAAATATGTCTTTAGGGGATAATTTCTATTTACCAAGGTGCTTAATGAATTGGCTACTTTATATTCATCTTGGGTATGGTACACTTCATTTTTTAAAATCTTGATCAATATCCCTATCTTCGGGATAATTTTGAATATGCTACATGTATTAATCTTTCATGAAATTGTGCATACACATAGATTCGATTCATTCCTAATAAAATATGTATTAATCTCTCATGAAATTGTGCATACAAATAGATTCGATTCATTCCAAATATATAGTTTATTAGGAAAAATAATATTATGTTTTATTATTTACTTTTCTTTCAAATATATCATAATTAAAAAAAATAATGATATTTTTTTACTTGTAACTTTTTATTATCTTATTCATTTAAAATAATTAAATATATGTCATTTTATAGGTTCAAATGTAGAATTTAAAATTATATAAAATATCTTTTGTTATATTTAGGCCTTCATATTTTTCGTTAACATTCAACCTATAATTTAAGGATTTTGTTTAAATTGTTTTTGGTGGAATTTACAATTTGACTTCGATGACACTGGGTTGTATGAGACCTCCTATTACCCCTATCACTTATCATTGAGACATCCAAGTGATTTTATATTTACATCTAAGTTATTTTATCTTTGATCCACTCATTGCAAATATTTGGAAGAATTGTGAAAGGAAATGTTGTAGGTATATATTACCCCTATCACTTATCATTGAGACATCCAAGTGATTTTATCTTTGACCCATTCGTTCAAAATATTTGGAAGACTTGTGAAAGGAAATGTTAAAAATAATAATTTATGTCATGGCGAAGCCAAAAACCAAATTGGTGTTTGAGACCCCCTTGTTTGTGGGACAAGAGACATGACTTACCTCCCTCCAAATTTGACCCTGTAACCCTCAAGGAGGAAACACATATTCTTAACCATTAAACCACTCAAATTATATATATATATATATATATATATATATATATATATTAAATACATGTGCAATTTTTTTCTTAAAATTTTTATACTAACAAAAGGTTTATAATTATTAACTTTAATCTTTATATAAACACTTAATCTGTATGCACATGGACCCTAAACAAACATGTGGGACTTGAAAAGGGATTCTTTTTCCCACAAGCATAATGTGTTTGAAAATATGAAGTTTACAAATGATTAAGCATGAAAATAAATGTATGAGGTGCTAAACTATTCTTTCTAGTCTGATGGAACATGCATAGGGTCCATAATTACATGTCCTATAAATAAAATATTTTTTCCATAATCAAAATATATGTGCCATTATACATTGAGAAATGAGGATATGAAAAAAATACAAAAGATTCATTTTTATGTAAAAAAATAATATTCTTTTCCTTTGAAAATAGAAAAAATTATATAAAAAATTTCAAAATTTTAAAACATTAGATATGTAAATCTCTCCATAATATTTCCAACAATTCAAAAAATAAAAAGAGATTAAAATAAAATTTTCATCCTTAAAAGTATAAATTAGTGAAGAACATGTAATTTTTATGTTTATTTATAATTTTAAGCATGCACATTATATGACTCATGCACATGATTTAAAGTTCAAATATTTCTTAAGGGGACAATTTCTATTTACCAAGGTGCTTAATGAATTGGCTACTTCATATTCAACTTGGGTATGGAAAACTTCATTTTTTTAAATCTTGATTAATATTGTTATCTTCAAGATAATTTTGAATATGCTACATGTATTAATCTTTCATGAAATTGTGCATAGACATAGATTCAATTCATTTAAAATATATGGTTTATTAGGAAAAATAATAATATGTTCGGATTATTATTTATTGTTGTTTTCAAATATATTATAATTGCAAAATTAATAATATTTTGTTTTAATTTTTATTACGTTATTCATTTTAAAAGAATTTAACTATATGCTACATTGTAGGTCCAACCTATTATTACAGCCTCATATTTTGCATTAACATTCAACCTATAATTTAAGGATTTTATTTAAATTGTCTTTGGCCGAATTTACAATTACTACTCCTGTTACACAGGGTTGATTCCAATTGGTACCATTGATTTTATCTTTGACCCATAAGTTGAAAATATTTGGAAGATGGATTTATAATAATTGTATTAGGGTTTTTTTCATACCTATTTTTATTTTAGGTTAAAGATGAATTTGTAATATAGTATTTTGAGATGAATTTATGATATATTATGATGTTAACGTTTTTTTTTTTATATTTTTCAATAAAGGTGGGTGCTCTATAATATAATGTTTTACTTTGATAATTTTTCATTTAAAAAATTAAGACAAGTATAGATTTATCTTAAATTCGCATCTATCAAGTATAGAAAGGGATCTAATTTCTTAAGGTCTATTTCTTTTTATTACAAAGTAATTAATATTTTAGATGTTTTGATTGTTTAACTTTATTTTTATTATTGTTATTTTTTTTTATAATTAAACTATTTTTTTAATGTAACCTTATCTAACATAACCTAACATGACAACATCTTCCCCATATAGATCAAATCCTCATGCAAAAATATACTTTCTTAGCTTCATATTGACCATCAACTTTTCATCCTTCAACATTTTTATCACCTTCTCCAAATGCATGTTACAAATGTTCTTTTTTGTTCTTGCTAAATATTAGAATAACATCAAGATATACAACAACAAACTTTCTAAGAAAGATTTTAAATTTTCAATCAAAAAAGCCCCCCCAAAAAGAATCTTTAGCACATGAGTGTAATATGGATGTCATTATGAGGTTTCATGCACTAGAATTGAGTGTTGAAGACTCGACATGATTTGATCATGAAAAATAATGTATTATGGATAGAAATATGTTTTCAGAGCTCATGGACCATGCACATGGTAAAACAAACCACGACAAAGGACATACAAAGGGAAGCTTTCACTTGTAGGTGTCATAGGAGAGCGATTACAAGTTTTTTCACACTAGAGATGGTTCACAATGCCTTAGATGTGGTCCAAGGATAAAAAGTGACATCTTAGGGCCTAAAATATGCTTTTAAGGCCTAAACAATTCTTTTACGACTCATGTACCATGCATAGGGTCCCAAACCACAACATAGACCCTATAAATAAAATCTTTTGACCATAAGTGTAATATATGTGTCATTATAAGGGTTCACTTTCCATGGAAATGTATCCAAGCTATGGACATGGTCTAAGGAGGAGCACCAATATTTTGGGCCCTAAAGTATGTTTTTAGGGTTAATAGACCATTCATAGGGTCCCAAACCACCACAAAGGCCTGATAAAGGATATATTTGGACCACACGTGTAATATGGGCACCATTACAAGATTTTGTGAACCACTAATGGGTCTTAGTGCCCTAGACATGGTCCACAGGGCGACACTATTATATTTGGGACTAAAAGACACTTTCAAGGCTCATTGATTATGCACATGGGCTCTAAACAAACCTGTGGGTCCAGCAAAGGGATTCTTTGTCCCATAAGCATAATATGTGTGAAAATATGAAGATTACAAATGATAGAGGGGTCTCGTGGTCATAACCACGGTTTAAGCATGAAAATAAATGTATGAGGTTATAAACTATTCTTTCTAGTCTGATGGAACATGCACAGGGTCCATAATCACCACACTTGCGCTATAAATGAAATGTTTTTTTTCCATAAACATAATATATGTGCCATTATGAAATTGAGGAAAAAATATATGAAAAAAATACAAAAGATTCATTTTAATGTAAAAAATAATATTCTTTTCCTTTGAAAATAGAAAAAATTATATAAAAATATCAAAACTTTAAAAAATCATAGATGCAAATCTCTCCATGATATTTCCAACAATTCAATTTGGTTGAATTTTGTGTAATTACCATATCATTAAACCATACTTTTGACACTTTTCTATTAAAAAATTATTTACACCAAAAATGTATTTACACCAATTAAAAGTAGGCATTCTTGTGATATGGGGAACACAGGTAAACTTATCGAACCCAAAGAAAGGATATATGTATCTAGCTTTTCTTCTTTACGATAGAAGAGTGTACTTTTAAATCGCAACACTCATTGCTCGAGCAGAGAAAATGCCCGGTTCGAACCTAACTCTCAATGATCTGAAGTATTCTCTCGTTTTTCTTCCTTTCTTTTGAAGTACTATAGCCTGCGGTGAAAAACGGATGAAAAATGGCCAAAAAAAACACAATTTGGATATTCGCTGACCAAGATGAACGCACATTTAATATGTTAGACCACATAATTTTAGGTATGCTAACTCATGGTTTTTTACTGCAATTGGGAGCCATTTAGATGCCCTACGAGCCCTCGTTAAGCTAATTGCAGAAGGGTATTCGAGAGCTCGGAAGGAAGCCAATCTTGGCAGAGGCAGTGCCTTTGTTATTTGGGGGTTTGATCAACAGTGCAGGAATCCCGGATAATACCCTTGAGATGCCCCTTGGTTTCTCAACATGTTGGCCATTGTATTAGAAGGAAGAACGATGATAGGTAACCAAAGGGGTTCTTTGATAAATACTCTACCAGGGGTTTTGATTTCTTCATTCGTTTGTTTTTTCGGATTTGATTGTGTGAGGGTTTTTGGCTTTCATTGTGCTATTTTTTGGCCTTCGATATTTATTCGATGAGAGTTCGATTATTTCTGCACTGAAGAAATGTCGTGCTTCAAAGGAAATTGTGGGTGCAATAGTCCCTACAAGGGGTGAGTGTTCGATCTTATTCAATTAATTCATTATTCTTATCGGTGAAATCATTTTGACTTCTTGTGTAAATAGCTGGAATTGGAATTTGAGGTATTAACAGAGGAGGGCATGGAAAATGAAATTTTATGGGTTATTAGTCGTTTTGCACATGGAAATTGAAATTTTCTGGGTCATCAGTTGTTTTGCAGCTGTGCACAAAAGGATTCGAGGACATTGTTGTTAGTGAGATACAAATTTGTGAAGATTATCTTTTTTACACTTAGCACTATAAATATTAGACTACACTGTAAATTTCTGCACTTTGTCATCTTCATATGTTTAAGTTTTTCTATTAAACTTTTTCTTTGAAAACTCTCCCTGAGGCCATCCTACAACTTTAAGTTGTTTCTTTCAAGGATAATCCTAAATGTGCCCAATTGTTTCCATTTCCCTAAGGTTATACTAATATACTATTATGTAGATCTTATAACAATTTAAAACCATGATCTTGGATACAACTAAGACTTATTGCTCAACCATTTCCAATTACTTGTTTTCCTCAAGAATTTTTCTGAATGCACCAAATATGGACCATAATGGAAGACCAGTGTACGTAGTTCAAGAAGACAAAGTTCTTGAGTAGAGAATGTTTCATTATTTATTTCATCATGTGATTGAGTTTTGTCAAAAGTTATAGTCTTATATGATGGGATTCCCTGCAAACAGAACCATCCATGATTCCTTCCACATTGATTATGAAAACCACTTGAATTAAAAAAAGCCTCTCACTTTATGACACACATCAAACAAATGGTAAACTTATTTGAGTAGAATATGGTATTTTTTTTATTTGTTAATTTTGGTTTTACTTTTCATTGCTCAAATAGAACCATATCAAATATGTATAATGATCAAGTTTTTTATTTTATTCTCCTTAGATCAACTTTAACACTTGAAAATCCATGGTATCTTCTTCTAATAATTTATTCTACTTGTTCAAAAACATACCTAAATAAGTCCAGAAAGAACCCATTGTGTTGACTTTGATAAATTTAATTTTAATTGAGATAATTATATGAATTAAAAGAAGTAATGCATTTGACATTCGTTCAAAAATTTAAGACAATTCTCTCTATCTAATGTCGACATTTTGTAGTAGACCAGTAGTCAAATGAAGAGATTGTGATAAGGTATTTTATCCACTTCATTTAAACTCAATTTAGAACTTTTATTGCCATGATATCTTGCAATACTCAAAACACATTATACATGGCATGTATGGTTTTGTGTCATTACTTGGATCTTGTAAAGGGTTATGTTTACAAATAACAAATGCTTGTGTATTTAGTTTACAAACAACAAATTCTTCATTTGTTATGTATGGGTTATTAATCTAGACATGACATACTAATAATTATATCATAACCTGATTGTTTATCTATCCTTCTCTTGATGCATTTCATCCAAGTATACAATGTTCAAATTCATATGGATTTTCTTCCACTTTTATGGATAAATGGATTTTCAACTAGAAAATTTCAACGTTAACAATAATAGTGTGGGGCTGTAAAAATCCAGAAAAAGATTTAATATTGTATATTTCTAGAGAAGAATAACACAATTGTTTAACAAGTATAATATTTGTAGGTTGAAGCAATGTATATTTAAGTTCATCAACATCACATCACAGAGTTGATGCAAGATGAGGATATCAAGCTAATCTTGTGTGTCACTTATGATTGAGTGACTAATATTCTCCACAAATATTTGAGTAGAGACAAATTTGAAAAACTTAAAAACATGCTTGGTGTAGTTGTATCGTTCCAATATGGCTCTTTCTCCTACTATGAATGAATGATACATGAAATATTCAATTGGGTTCTAATTTCATTTATGAGCAAATAACAAGTTGTATGTTGTTGCTTTGCACCTTTAATAGACTAAGGAGTCACTTGAATGAATGATTTTGTTTTCCTATGATTCAAATATTTCAATACTCTCACCGAATCCCCCAAGAATTAAGAAAATATAGTAGAATGATGCACATTGGTAAAATTAACATTGCCAAAGAAACATATGTTAGTTTTTTTTGGCGTTCCCTTTCCCCCGCTTCGGGGGTATGCTAGTTATTTTAGATACTAAATTAATATAGTAATAAGAGTTTGAAATATTAAATATTAAATATCAAACTCATATTACTATATTTATTTAGTATCTAAAATAATTAATAGATGTGACATGTGTACAAATAAGTATTGATGGCCATAATTAATAAAGACACATGACAAACTATTTGATTTTTTAATTTTTAATTTATAAAATTATTTTCAATTTAGTATAAAACCACATAAAAATTGTCTATTCATGGTTAACAACCAATCACAAAATCTGAATTTATATTTAGGAAATTAATTTTTTTTTTTTCAATTTAAAGAATAATCAATTTAATAGGTAATTTTTTGGAGACTGTTGTAAACTTTACGACAAAAATTAAAAGTCAAAGCACATTGAGTGAAAATTAATCCACTTTTTAAATTATTTTTTATAATGTAAAATTTATGTTAATTATGAATAATAAATTCCTCTCAATAATTATGTTCATTAATATATCGAAATTTTTTCATATACTTATGAAAGAGAACTTAGGCTTATAGTATAATTAGATTTGAAAACCAAAAACATTTAACCATACTATACAAATTTGAATCACTTATATAACCTCATAACTCTAGAGGAAGTAGTGAAAAGTATGCATACTTTGATAGTGAAAAGTTATATGGTTGGTATAAAGTTTCATGGTTAAGAGTAAAACTAACTCACCAACTCCTTAATTTATTTACTATATTTGATGAAAAAGTGATTAAACTCCTAGATTATAACATACTAACCTCATAACTTTAAGTTAAACATGATCCACTAATCCACCAACTCCAACTCACTACCAAAATCCCCTTAATAGATAACCCATATAACCCAAAATAACCCCAAACACTAATATACTAACACCCTCACCATTTACCCAGTAACCAACATGTTGTCTAACCATTAATCCACTAACTCAAACCTTATTTCCATTTAGCTTGTTTGGTCCTGACCCTAGCTGCGTCGGGTCCTGAGAATCAGATGTAGCGAATTGGCTCTAGAGAAGGAACTCCTTCTTCTCTCAGAGAATCAACTTCCTTATATGGAGGAAATATACCCTTGGAATAACCTATCCTTGTATGGAAATATTTCCTTAAAATAATCTAGCCAATTGAAGGGGATAATCCTATTTCAGGAAGAAAACAATGGTTACTTGTTTCGATAAGCCCTGTAAGTCATCCCTCGAAAGCTATTTGTACTCTCACCTCAAGAAAGTAGGAAGCAAGTGAATTTACCTGTCACATCACCCATTCTCACCTAACCCAAGGCTCACATTAAAGAGACGAAGGAATCTTATCCCACTAAAGGGAGTTTTCTTTACCTCTTACCTCCTTATACTCTTGGGTGGGATATAACTCTTGACCCCTGACCTCCTTACAATCCAAGCAAGTACTTCATGTGTTATAGTTCAGTTATACTTTCGAGTGTTATGGATAGGAATAATATGCTACATATTTTATTCATCAATTTATTTATTTTAAGAATGTTTCGAAAACTTCAATTTACACTTATGACATTGTCAATAGTTACTCACACCTAAATTTGTTCAATTCTACTTCAACTTTTAAACACATGGAGTAATCACTCTTATTTCCATTTTGATTTTAGGCAATGCACAATTAATACATTGTGACAAGTTTTAAATGTTTCATAATTATTTTAAGTTTTCACTTTGGATTACCTACAACTATTACATTAACATGTTTCTAAGAGGGAGGTATATGAAGCTTTGCTGCTAATTTCACTTGTTTTTAATATTTTTTTTTAACACAAACAAAAGCACTGAGAGAAAAATATAAGTGTAGTCCTAATAGTTGTTGCATCAATTAAAGAGATGGAATCGATCATGAGAAAAACATTGATTTTTTGGACATGGTAAATTGAGAAATGGCTTTTTCCACAATCAACAATAGTAATCGATAATTGTTCATATTTTAGTTTGGATAAATGCACATATATGCTTAATTTGAGATTATTTTTTAATATCATTTAAGTGTATGTTAATTCTAGATTTATCAAACACAACTAAGAATGAAATGAACAAGAAGAATAGGGTTTTCATAGTTTCCCAACCACTCTCCATTTTATAAAATTTTGTATCATGGGATTCGACTCTAATGATAACATCTGATGAAGTTTTGTGAATCCACATCCCTTCAAGATATTCGAGAAAGGCCCAAGAAGAGTGGGCTTGACTCTAGTTTAGCTTAAATTTAAGGAATCATTACCTCATCCTCATTATCTATGCTTCCCCAATTTATTCATCTTATTCTAATAGTAATTTGATCAATTGTAATGTGAAATTGATTTCTTCTTTTAGGTTAGAATAGTTCAGTGGATAAACCATCAGAAGGAAGTGAATTGAGCAAGATACATGCATGAGAATATTACAATTATTGCAACAAAGACCATAAATAAAATATGAACTTGAGCATACACATTGAGCCAAAATATGTAAATTCTCTTCAAAAAAATATAGGAAGAGAGAATTTCAACAAACATATAATAAAATCTGAATATGATAAAATACAGGCATGCTTAAACAAACAAATTCTTAAATATACATGGCACAATTATAGAATACATGCAAGATTTTTTTTTTTACTAACAGAAAAGAGTCGATACATGGTTCATGGGAACTATTCTTGGTGTGGATGCATAGAGAAGGGTGATTTGTAAACTGGTAATGCATATGAATATTTAGTCCATTTCAACATGAATTAATAGACCAAATAGCAATGGCTAGTTTGCTTGGGATATATAGGAATTTGAAATCATACACACTAGTGAGTTAAAATCTTCATTGACATTCCTAACTGCATCGAATTAGAAAATTGATAAGCATCGAAATAGAATGTTGCCAAACTGGTGCTAGACTTGGTCTCGAATTCATAGTTTCCCCATTTTTTGTCATGGTTCTATGATGATGTTGAGGTGTGTCCACATGTTTTATGATATTGCTAGGTTTTTTATTTATATCATTGCAAATGACACTAATATCCATGACTTTTTACTTCATTATATGTCTTTTCAGGCTTGACTGCAAGTGACAACAACGATTCTGTGGCTTTCTATGGAATGGGTTCATGAATGAGTTTATGTTCCTTTCTCATATGATTGATTATTTGTGTTTATTTTGGAAGTGCTTTGTGTTATCGCACAATTTGTACTTTGATAGAAGAGAATGTAAATGGAAAGAAAATTGGCGTAACGAGAGACTATCCTATCATTGTCACCTCAATAGGATGTCTCTTTCTATTTAGGGTGTTAGTATCAGGGGAGATGTCCACGGTGACCTAGGAGTTTGAGAAGGAAAAGTAAAAGTATCTAGGTAAAAATACCCTCTCACAAGTCACCACCGATCAAAAATTCTGGTTTTAATAACCAATGAAGAGATAATATGTCAGAAGTGTACCTTCCCAGAACAAAGCAACAATACAACTATATATTTGCAAGTACACTTGTTGGTTAGCAGTTCATAAAACCAATGGACTCTCTTAATAAAATAAATTTGATAAATATGATGAAGTAAACATAAATCTTATAACAACAATGTTTATAGAGAAATACTTCACATAAAACGTCTTGAAAATAGCTTCAAAATGACTGAAAACCATTAACCATTGTAGTCATAACATTAACATTTGAAAGAAGCACACAAGACAAAGTATAATTCAGCCTTTACAATTGCTTTTTGATCTCTTAATGCTACATCTAATGGTTGTATATTACTTTGGTAACAACAACAATGATGTTAGTAGGTCAGGTTATTCCAGGGTTAGAAAGTGTTAGTAGGTTGCTCAAAGAGTAGGTTTTGAAGGTTGTGTTGATCAATTACTCTTGTGAGGAATTAGACTAGTGATTTTTTAGGGAAAATGGAGTCAACAAAGTGGAAAAAAATGTTGAAGGAAAATAATGATAATAGGAGAGCCAAAGACAAGAGGGGTTGATAATTGGAGTGTTGGTAAGCCAAGGCTTCAATCACCAAAACCTAGGGGAAAATAACTACTAAGGTGTAGGTAACCCTAGTACTTAGTAAATTTTCCTCCCTCTTTAACTCAAAGATGAAGAAAATGATGACTAAGATGAATAAATAAGTGTTAGGGTGTTGCAATGGCAAGGCCCTTAGCAATAGCTTAAAGAAAAATGACTTCTTGGCAAAATCTAGTAGGTAAAAGCTCATAAAGCTAGGACAATAACACGTTCTAGAATTTCTAGGGTTTTAAGCAAGCAATTTCATAATATTAATGTAGATGTAAGATAAACATGATTATAACCGTTCAAATGAAGAATAATTGTATAAATTTCACTTAAATTCATCAAGAATCATCAAGCATAAACCCTAGTTGAACACTTCCACCAAGAAAATTGCCAAAATGGTCCAAGATCAACCTCCTCCAACAAGTGCGCACTAAATTTCAGTCATAAAACCCTAATTAGGGAAAAAATTTCATACCTCACAAGTGTGAGGGAAATATGATGAAAATAAGAGGGAGTTCCCCCCCTATTAATACAATACTAATGACCAAAATTAGGTCAAAAAGGCCAACATGGCCAATTATAAATAATATCCAGTTTTTACATTAAATGTCACAATTGAACCTTAAAAAATGATTCTAATATGACATCATACCATTTTAGGGTGACGTTAGGCCATTTTTGAGAAATCTTGGCCTCCTAGAGAAAAATGTTAGGCCCTCTTAGGCCTCAGGAACTTGCCACACGTGCCACTTGGCACACAACTGCCTTCAAAACATCCCAAAACATTGGATGACATCATGGGTGACCTGGGTGAGGCCATGGGCCTTCCAAGGACTACATCATGGTGTAAAGGGCACAGCCCCCCCGGGTCCAGGCCTGCCAGGTTTCCCCTGGTGAAACATCCTCCTCTCTCTCTAGTGCAATCCTTTGATCTATCTTTGTCCCCTGTTGGGGTCTCAACATCCATCTAGTGGGATTTTATCCCCATGAAGGTCTGAACTAATCATCTCCCCATGTGTACCTGTCCATCGGGTGTGGCCCAACATCAAAATATATTCCCTCCATTGATCCACATGGATATAGGTGGCCACCCACCTTTTCCAATTGGCTCAAAACAATTTTCTAGCAATTTTGGTAATTTACTATTTTTAGCAGTTTTTAACTTCTGGGGCCATTTTGAGGGCCTAAATGAAGGTTTTTTGGGATCGATCTTATCAATGATAATCGAAGGATCTAATTGATCCCCCTAAATGAATCTTGTGGATGATACCTGATGTAGGAGCATCGCTCCACCTGAGCACACGCCAATCAGATTTCACATGTGGTGCACTTTTAAGGGAGGAGAGGCATCACCTTCTCATTTTGCCTCGAGAATCTAAGGTGAGATCCAGACATTTAATAAATACAAGTTGTAAGGAGAAATATAGTCCTTCTCACAAGCTGGAGATAAGGTCGCCATTAACAGGCTGAGACCACAATAGAGCTGCATCTGATTCAAAGCACATTGCCATCATTGTAATTTTCCCTTTCGATAAGCATTAGGAATGGTGATTTGACACCACTAGTTTAGCTTGCAGGGGAAGCTCATTGAGCCCCTCTTGTATAAATTGATGTATTGTTTCTAAGTAGAGGTTAGATGAGTTGGTTCATAGGAAAATGCATAGAATATAGGGAGAGAGATACAGAGAGTTGAGACTCAGTTGTAGCTCAGACTCCACCATTAAGATAAAATGACAGTTTTTCCTGTTTTACATTTCTGTGTAATGGATTCCATGTTGTGAATGTATTTTGCATGCATTTGAATTGTAGATGAATGTTAGAAATTGTCTACAAGGATATAGATGTATTTTCCTATCTAAGAGTGTGTTGAGTTAAGTTTGGTTCTCTAGGCTAAGTGCAAGGAGTGTGCGACAGAGAGAGGAAACTTTGTATGACGACGCAAGCAGTGCATGTTTGAACTCAGTGGAGTCATAAGAGAAGCTGCCAAGAAAACATACCATATTAATTCACAGACTCAGGGAGAAATTTCAAGGTGGTTAGGTACATTGGAAAGAAATACTGTGTGAGAGAAAACACATCTCAGAGTTACTGAACACTCTGAAACACTCTTCTATGAGGGCATTGAGTTAGTGCTAGTGTGCATAGAATCAACAAGGTTAGAGGTGTTGGAGAAACCCATAATTACTGAACATTCTAGTGAATAAAGGATTTGCAAGAAGTGCATCGACAAAGGAAAGGAGATGCCTTAAAACTTTCCAGAAGGCTAAGGGAGAGGTTGTCGAAGAACAAAGCCAAGCACAAGGAGTGCGCCTAAGGTGTTGCAAGTTCATATTGCAAGCTCAAGAGGGAGAGTGAGAAGCTACCAGGAGGGCATGAAAAAGTCCACAAAAGATTTGGGAACCTTGAAGGATTTCAAGTCAAGAAAAATCACAGAAGAGTCTGCGTAAGGTTCTGCAAGGAGTGCAGAAGAAGTTCGAGAATAGCCTAAGTCTCGAAAGGTGAAATTGCGCTAAGTGTGAAAGGGACTTGAGGAATGGCCAAAGCCCCGAAGATGGAAAATTCATCTATCATTGAGTAGAAGACAGGTGGAAAAAGATCGAGAGGTTCAGGAGAAGGAACTTCGTAAGGTTTGTTGGGAGCAAACAAAGGTCTTCATGAAGTCATGAAGAGCGATTTCATTCTAGACCGTTAGATTCAGATGACACATGGCAGAGATCCATTCAGTTCGAGAAATTCCAGAAGGGAACACCTTAGATAAGAACTCGAGAAGTCCAAGTTCACATAAGTGATCACAGCCGTTGATCATGAGGGGAACATGGACCATAGATTGGTCCCGAAAAAGTCACTGATTCGGGAATCGGGAAGGAGGAGAAACCTGCTTGCGAAAGTCTTGAAGTGTGGGATTGTGAAGGGAGATATCCCACAGTCATAGTCCATGGTCACATCAAGGAGGGAGCCTAGAATAGAGAGCTAGCGCTATCAGCGTTGAACTTTGAAAGAGCTGAGGAGAGGGTTTGTGGGTGCCACATAACCTATGCCAAGAAAAAGAAGGACATGTGATAGAAGATTCAGGTTCCAGGGATGAATATAAGGAGTCACTTTGACTCATCACATCGAACAATCCTAGACCAATAGGTCGATTCAACCCTTTGGAGGGGGTAGGTAGATGTCACTCGTAGACAGTAGGTGAAGGAGGAGACAGAGAGATAATACAAAATCAAATTTTGTAAGAAAGGGAGACAAAGTGCGATGCTCTGTTGAATATGTTGCAAGGTGTGCAACAAATATTACATAGCCAGGGGGGCTGTAGGTGAAACAAGATGGTCATTGGAAGCTATGAGAAAATCAAGGTGGAGATGGATATGGAACTCTGAGAAATTAGAGTCCAGATGGAGACGCTAGCATTCAAGTTGTAGCAAGAGACAAAGGTGCACTAGAGGTATGGATGGGCTTTGAAGAGGACAACAAAGTGGCCTATTCATAAGTTGTTGACCAGAGAGCAGCAATGGAAGTTAAAAAGGTGGCTGAGGCATGTTGAATCCATCAGTCATAAGGAAAAGAGATCTGACAAGGGTCTTGTATATTGCTAGGTGGTCAGAGGAGACATCCCATATTGCCAGGTGGTCAAGGGAGGAGAGATGAGCCTAGATGAGAGTTCACTAGTAGATGAAGAGGAGGCAGGAGAGAAACCTCACTCATTTGGATATTCACGTAGAATTATGAGCCGCGTGAATGAAGATGATGAGAATTTAAAAATTTCCGTCGTAGAGAAGGAGGATAAGAGGATTGTTCTAATTATTGGAGGAGTTGATATATTCCTACCAAGTGGCTGAGGAGAGGCTAGCATAGAATTTGTAGAGGCAATGGGAAGACAACAAGCTGAGAATTTCATGAAGGAGGAGGAATATATACTGATATCTATCCCAACAGGAAAACACCCAGTTGAGTTTCTCACTCAATGGGAATTGGAGTTGAAGGCACTGGAATATTGGTTGGAGAATACAGAACCAGAAAGTGGCTACCAGGAGATAGCCATGCCAAAAGAAACGCATCAACGTGAGGGATTGCTGATGGAATCTAGAAGGGATCCAACCGAAGAACTGACTGGAGTCTATCTGTCAGGAGAGGAAGATGAGAAACAAATCAGTGATGAGAAGACTGCAGAAGTGGAATATGCAATAGAGTGGTGATATAAGAACATGAAATATGGGAAGGACAACTTGGGGAATTAATACGATTCACCCAGAAGCAAGGGACTAGTGAAAAAAGATAATCTGCAGTAGAAGAGCCAGCCGATGGAGTAGATGGACGAGGTGGTTGAGAAGATAGCGGAGCTAATGTTGAGGTAAGAAACACAAGAGGTCAGCACGAGGAAGATGGATAGAAAGGATTCTGCATGAGGAGCAGGGATGATGCAGAAGAAGCAACGAAGCAGGGAAGCCAAGAGACAACTCCAAGAGAAAGTTTGGGATCCAAGTGGATTTCAACCACACTGGAAAGCTCATGAGTAGGAGCTCATGAGTAGGAGCTCATGATTTTTGAAGATGTAGAGTATGATGCAGGAGCATCGATCCACCTCAGCACGTGCCAATCAAATTTCACACGTGGTGTGCATTCAAGGGAGGAGAGGTGCCCTCCTCTCATTTTGCCTCAAGAATCTAAGGCGAGATCTAGGCATTTAATAAAGACAAGATGGAAGGAGAAATAAAGGCCTTCGCACAAGCTGGAGATAAGTTTCTCGTTAATAGGCTGACGACAGAATAGATCTACATCTGTTTTAGAGCAGATTTCCATCATTGTAATTTTCCCTTTCGATAAGCAGTAGGAATGGTGATTTGACACCACTAGTTTAGCTTGCGGGGGAAGCTCATTGATCCCCTCTTGTATAAATTGATGTATTGTTGCTAAGTAGAGGTTAGATGATTTGGGTTGTAGGAAAATGCATAGGACATAGGGAGAGAGATACAGAGAGCCGAGACTCAGTTGTAGCTCGGTCTCCACCATTGTAATTTGGCATTCCACCATTAATAGAAAATGATAGTTTTTCCTTTTTTACATTTTTGTGTAATGGATTCCATGTTGTGAATGTCTTTTACATGAATTTGAATTATAGATGGATGTTAGAAATCATTTGCAGGGATACAGATATGGTTTCCTATTTGAGAGTGTGTTGATTTAAGTCTGGTTCTCTAGGCTAAGTGCAAGGAGTGCATGACAAAGAGAGGAAACTCTGTAAGCCGATGCAAGGAGTGTGTGTCTGAACTCAGTGGAGTCATAAGAGAAGCTTCTAGGAGGGAATACCAGATTAATTCAGAGACTCAGGGAGAAATTTCAAGGTGGTTAGGTACCTGGGAAAGAAAGACCGTGTGAGAGAAAATACAACTCACAGTTACTGAACACTCTAAAACACTCTTCCAGGAGGGCATCGAGTTAGTGCGAGTGTGAACAGAATCAACACAGTTGGAGGTGTTGGAGAACCCCAAAATTACTAAACATTATGGTGAAGGAAGGATTTGCAAGAAGTGCATCGACAAAGGAAAGGATATTCCTTAAAACATTCCATATGGCAAAGGGAGAGGCCATCTAAGAACTGATCCAAGTGCAAGGATTGCACCTAAGGTGTTGAAAGTTCATATTACAAGATGAGGAGGGAGAGTGAGAAGATGTCAGGAGGGCACACAAAATTAAACAAAAGAGATGGGAACCTTGAAGGATTTCAAGACACAAAAAATCACAGAAGAGTCTGCGTAAGGTTCTACAAGGAGTGCAGATGAAGTTCGAGAATAGCCTAAGTCTCGAAAGGTGAAATTGCGATAAGTGTGAAAGGGACTTGAGGACTGGCCAAAGCCCCAAAGACAAAAAAATCATCTACCGTCGAGTAGAAGACAGGTGGCAGAAGATCGTGAGGTTCGGGAGAAGGAACTTAATAAGGTTTGTCGGGAGAAAACAGAGGTATTCGTGAAGTCATGAAGAGTGATTTCATTCTGGACCATTGGATCTAGAGGACACGTGGTAGAAATCCACACAGTTAGGGAAAGTCCATAAGGGAACACTCAAGACAGGAACACGCGAAGTCTGATTTCGCGTAAGTGATCACAACCATTGATCGCAAGGGGAATGTGGATTGTATATTGGTCTTGAATTATTTGTTGATTCGAGAATCGGGAAGGAGGATCAAACCACTCACGAAAGTTTTGAAGCACTGGATCACAAAGGGAGATAGCCCACGGTCATAGTCCATGGTCACATAAATGAGGGAGCGTAGCATAGAGAGCTAGCGCTATTGGAATTGAACTTTGAAAGCACTAAGGAGAGGGTCTGCGGGTTCCACATAACCTGTGCCAGGAAAAAGGACCCGTGATAGAAGATTTTGGTTCTAGGGAGGAATCTAAGGAGTCTCTCCGACTCAGCACATCGAATGATCCTAGACTGGGAGGTCGATTCATCCCTTTGAAGGGGGGAGGTAGACGTCATTACCTTTCCAACAACCTATCGTGCACCCCAAACAAAGATCGTATGCCAAAGTTATGCCCCTGGGAAGTTGATACACCAAACTACTCAAAACGGGGTCCAAAAAAATGTTGGCTTTTCATCTTCCGAGGTTAGGGTTTTGGCATTTTATTTATGATAAAGATGCCTTTGGAGCCTCATTGTAAAATCATCTTCTTATGGATGCGAGTAGCCATCACATCTCTTCTCAGAGATAAGCTTCCACCATTCTAGCGAGTCTTTCACTCGGTATTTTATAGTCTTTGTACATTTTCACTCATTAATAGAAAATTGTGTATTAATGTATATCTGTGTTTATGGTTTCATCTCTGATACATTTCTGTTATAATATTGGATATAAGATATATCTCTGTACATTTCTGTATTATATGTTCGATCTTATTTCATGCCAAAAATAATATAGATCATCCATGGGCTCATAATTCGTAGGGATCATAGCAATGTCAATCACATCTAATCATCAAGTTATTAAACATGTGCATGAAACCCCCTTTACCCAGACAAGTGCTCAAAGAAGTTATGCTAATATACAAGCCAAGTTTGGAGGGGAAGCTAGGACGTCCTATTGGACTAATGCTCCTTGGATGTGGGATGTTTTCGGGAGAATTCAAATCTAGGTCATGTGAGTGGATGAGTTAGTAAGGGATGTCTGGGAAAGGGGTGTAGTGATAGCAGGGAAATGTATGGCCTACCTGTGGGTGCCTCTGAAGAGGGTGAGTTTCAACTTGTCATGGATGCAAATGTTTCCAAGCCCATTCATGCCTTTTATCTTTTATTCTTATTTCTTTTTTTCTTTTAAGAGGCTATTTAGGGGACACTGCCCTGGCTTGGTGACTAGTGGTGTAAATGTTACCCACAAGCATTTCATGAAAATGAGAAGGCTAGCTCGTGATGAGACCCCCTTTCTCTTGGCTATGTCACCAAGAGCCACTACCTTGGTGTGGTGACCAGTTGTCGGTAGTGGCATACCACTACATGCCCATGGACCTAATAGGTTGGCTCATGATGAGACCCCCTATCCTCTAACTAGGTCTTGTTTTATTTTGTTTTATGGGTCCCTCTCTTTCTTGCTGAGAAGATTTTATTTCTTTCTCAGGGATCCTTGGATGAATTATCTCAAGGTTTCATTCTTTTGGCTTTTATCTTTTTCTAGCTACTTTTACCCTCTGAGCCTTTATCTCCTTCTTCCCATAAGGTAAGGTACAACCCTTTGATATTTTTCCAAACCAATGCCCGAACTAGTGTAATGGGATGGATGAGCGGGAAAAATATGAAAAGTGGTAAGTATGGTGGGAGCAGGCAATGGAAATCATGAAACCCCCCCAGTGGCAACTCAAAACCTATGGGTACCATCTTACTAGGCCATCATGTCATCCCCCCCAGGTGTGGTAAAGTGGAAAAGCATAAGGTCCAAGCACACGTTAGAAGAAAAAAAATTAAATGCACATATTCAAAGGTTTTTAGGATCAGAGTGACACATACCATGATATGCGGACTCATTACCTCATGGAGCAAGATCCATTTCTACTGCAAGACCAGATCAATGTGATGGATGTTGCTGCTACTCACAAAGTGGAGGCATTGAAGAATGAAAGTATGGGCCCTCAAGGGCCATGCTCAAGTTGATATGGCTCTTGGTACTCCATGTCTAGGACCTGTGGGCCTCGAGACAAAATATCCTTAGTTATCCCTAGGCTAGGGGATAACACTTTGGTTGTAAGAAATTGCACTGAGAAAAGACATAACTAATGATTTTTCCACAGTTTATGTTTTCACCATCAATTTGCAAAAGAAGCTCATGTACAAGATATAAATCGTATTTCATTCTTGAGTTAGGTTTTCATGAAGGATCATTGGATAAAATTTGCATGTAGGTACAAGATCTATGTAGAATGAGACATGCATGGTTTAGTTTAGGATGTAGTATCTCCATGAAAAATTCCCCCATGAGACATTTGTTAATTGATTTAACACTTATTTATATTTAAGAATACATCCATGAACGTGAGAAGCCAAGAGAACTATGGAACAAATGAAAGAAAAACACAAATATAGTGTGGGTGACAAAAACCATTCTTAAAACTTGATTTTTTTTTATTGCAAAACAGTTAAAACATGAGCACTACTAGCTCATTTTAGAATGGGACATAGTCAAATGACTCGCCTCACCTCACCAAGACACTCATACACGAATAATCACCAAGACTCTCCATCACAACTGTCTCTGTAACCACCTACAATGCACCTCATACATACCCCCAACCATATACTTTTTGTCTCTTCTTTTCTGTAGACTCCATCTCTTCATTTCCACAGACTTTAGATATTTCTTTTATGCCTCAAACATGCCTCCAATAGGCCTGCATTTCTAGACGTAGCCAAAAAATTCCCAAGAAAATTTCTCCCAACTATGTCCATCGAATCCTCCTCAGGGAAGTACAATTCCTCCCATGTGGAGCGACTTGGAGCCTTGAGGGAGCTTGCCATATTCGTCTTACTCATAATCGTAGAGTTGTCTTTCTCTCCTTTTCTTGCCAAAATTTTCCTTCATTGGTTGTGTGCCCTTGTTCTCTTATAGGAGCTCAAAATGTCAACATCATGAACCATCACTTCCTTTGGTGGTGTCACGCCCCTTCGTGAACTGATTTCCAAATGAATCATCATGCCCCTTTGCAGACACAGTATCCCAAACAAAACCATGTGTACCTTGGGACTGATGTGCCCAACCTTGGTGCGCCCCTCATGTCAGAACACCCCACTTGCCGAATCGACTCGTCATATTTTGTGTGTGCACCCCTTAGGCGAGTCAAGTTGACTCTCCTAAGTGTTCCTCCCATGCCTTAGCCAATTTTCCTTTGTTGATGGAGCACCCAAGTATTTCCTTCAAACCTTCTTCAAACCATTTGTTGTTTGACTTGTGTCATAAGGCATATTGGGTGGAGTCACCCCTTGGCATGTCACATTCCCAAGGAACCCCAATTATCCCCTATATGAAGACTTTTGTCTCCTCATTCGTAGTGAGTATCCTGCCTACCTGATTTTGACTGTGGTGGAAGTGCATGAGCCCGAGCTAATCTCCCAATGCCTTCCATCCTCCCCTACCTCAATTCATTTTCATGCTTAGGAACATCCACAAAATATTTTATTTCCAAGTCTCTGTCCAACTCATGCCCCTGTTGCAACCAAGTCTACTAGAAACCCCAAGTTTCATGCCAATTGGAAACCCCAAATTCTACCAAAGTGGAAACCTGAAGTTTCCTTGCAAAGTGGAAACTCCAATTTTCCAACTTGCACAAAACTTATCCACAACCTATGTAACCATCCACATTTCCCTCTTCCCAAAGTTTTGTGTGACCAAACTATTTGCAATGATGGAAATATGTCTCCATCCCAACTTTGTTCACAATTTCTAAGTTGTCATTGTCCCACTGTGATGATCACTCTTCGTTTTGGTGCTACTGCTACTGACTCAAATGCTACTGCAACCTCAACTAAAACTCCAAAAATATCTAAGTGTTGAACTAACTATGGCCCAAAAAAGCCATATTTTTGCATAAAAAACATGAAAATCAACCCCCAAATCAAAAAGTGGTGCTACTGGTAGCACCAGTTTTTCAAACGGGGTCAAAATTACAACATTTTTCAAGCATGGCCTTCAAAACTCATACAATAGCTTAGAAAAACCTTAAAATCAACACCTAAATAAAAAAATGAAGTTACATAAAGAAAAATGTTTTTTTTCAAAACGTTAAAATTATAGATAATTTGAAATCATATTTTTAGGAGTTGGTACCTTTAAAACCAAAACCTCAAAATCAACCATCAAATTGAAAAGTACTGCTACTGGTAGCACCCATTCTAAAATTGAGGTATTAAAATGACACATTTTTTTAAAGTGGTAAAAGAAATCATCATTACTGTAAACAAAATCATGCTTACTTTTAAAATCTTAGTTTATCACTCCAAACACAAGATAATACATAATGCCATGAAAATATCACACTATACTTTAAAATTTTAGCATCACTTTTTAATTTTTTTTTACTTTTAATAAAAAAAAGTAAATACAAGTTACATTGAATGGAACATAAATTATTTCTTCAAAGTATTGTTATATTGTCCATATTCAAAACATATGAATTAAGAAATTTTATTATATTCTCCATAATCAAAACATATAATTCATAAAACATAGAAATGATTCATAACTTCATGTGAGATCATATGTAAGTTTAATGCTCATTTCTAGTTACCATACAAACATCATATGGATAAAAAATACATAAAATGTTCCATACACTTATTTAGATTGACTCATAGATTCTGAAATACCATCAGAGTCTACATTATCTTCATATGTAGATGATCCATACTCTTCTCTATTGTCGATGAATGCACCATCTGAGTCTACATGCATGCCCAACATTTTAGATGTCAAAATCCTTTTATATCTACGACTAGGTTCAACAGACTCTCATCTTGCAGTTATTTCTTGTGGCAACAACCTCTTTATAATGTTTTTTTCCCTGGATTGATAAGTTTCTCTCTTTTTCAAATTGAAGTCATAAACAAGTATGTCAAAATCCTCTAATTTTAAGAGGTCAGTGCAACGACGAGTTGTATTTTGACCCTTTATTTTTATATTTCTATTGACATGTTTCTTAACCACCATCTCTGGTTTGTACACACCATTGAATGAGTGTGTACCTATTTCATACCAATGCACTTCAATTGCAATAACATATTCATTTTGTTTATCAATCTTTATAACCTTTGCAATCCAGAATGGATAACCACATGGATCTTCTGTCACTAAGATTGCAATCATGCTGCCCTGCTTAATATCATGTATTGAACCCCTGTAAAGGTCTTCCATGGCTTCCTGTTGCGAACGTGACCTTTGAGAACCAATATACATTTCTCTTTCCTCTGCTTGTGTAAACTCAATAACACCTTGAGATTCTTGTTGTTCAACAATGTTTCTTTCTTCGGATTCATTTGACATATTTTGTGGCCAATGAAATGGAGTCTTAAAAAATGTGTATTCATTTGTTGAGCTTGAAATTATGTCACTTTCACCATTAAAAAAAGACTCTCATCAAACATAATCAACAACATCAAAGTACTCATATGTATATTTAATGGGATTTTTTTATTTCTTCCACGCATTCATAATAATCTACATCTCTATTACACCTCCATGCATTATGGATTTCAACAACTGATTGTAATAACAATAACTTTGATGCAAATATTGGACGATATGGAATGAACTCCAAAATTCTAAACTTGATGAATGCCCCCATTCCGTAGTAGTTGAATACTGGTTTCCCCATATAATTTTTTTCCCATCAACTTTTTTGAAACAAAATTGATGTTGTAAGATAATGTCATTAAGATGCTCAATACTTTTTTCTTCACGATATGATCCCTGAATAAATATTTTCAAGTCAACAGTTCTAATATATGAAAATAAGGCTCTGGAAGCTATGTTTTCTTAATACATTCAATCAATGATGGTAGGCTTCCAACATTTTTCCTCTTCAATGTTACTAAAAAACAACTGAACACTTAATTGATATGATCATGAGTGTGCCCAACAAGTAGGAAACCAACTTTCACCTTTTGAAAGATTCCTAGTTCAATAAGCATGCTTAGATATCTAAACACAATTTCATTTTTATTTTCATGAGTAGTGTTGTCCAACTATAGATAGAGAACTTAAGGAATATTTCCATACAAGTGAGTGAACACATGATGAATTATGGTTATGATCTGATTTGCATCATTATGAATATTTGGAGATGTGAAGTAAACCCTTGGACACATTTTCCCATTGAAAACTATACAACCAACCAAGTGAAAATGAATGGAATTCTCTTTTGTAAATTTTTTGGTGTACAGACAAAATGTGGTAAAAGTGTTTTCTTTTGGTCCATTCCATCAATTATCATACCTAAGTATTTGTTTGGAGCATCATAACACTTCTTCCAATGTTTGTACAACTTTTCCCTTTCACTTGATTGTTGATTCTAATGTTCTTGAAGTGATTTAACTATGGATTATGCACATGACATAAAATGAAAATATTGATCATATGTTTTCATAGTTGATAACTATCCAATTAAAAAAAAAAAGGAAATGCATACCTCTTTCTGCCCTTTCATATATATATCTTCTTAATTTAAGAGTAGCACATATACTACAAATCCCCATCCTTGAATTTTTAGGAATATAGACATTGTTGAATTGTTTCTTCCATATTCTTGTAAAATATGCATATGCAATAAAATTACCATTTCCTTCAACACCTTCAGCATATCCTTTGTACAAATTGTAGATTTCCCTCGTTGAGAAATTATCTGGAATATGTATTGTGTCTTTATCTGGCATACACTCTCCATGTTTGGAAAATAAGTCACACATCCATGACAATGTAGTGTTTTTTAATGGCCAACTATCTCATCCATGATGTACCATTGAATAAAATAAAGGATCTTTTTCCAACCTTGTTTGTATACTTGATAGACGAATATTACCAATTGAATGGGTTTTTATCAAAGCCTTTTTGCAAAGTAAAGTATTCTCAATGCGGTAATCATATCATGTATTGGTGGATATCATGCATCCCATCAAATATGAATTTTGCATGCTCTTATTCATTGAAAAATATGTATTCCTTTTATTCAAGGCATACATGTAGTCCATGCTTTTCAAACATTTCTTTTGACAACATTCACTTGAAATCAATTCACTTACGGAAATTGATTTAGTGAGAAATTATTTCATAGACCTTGTATAACTAGAATGATTTTAATTGATATAAAACATTCTAGTCCTGGTCCTAGACACAATGTTTCTTTGCAATATCTCCACTATTTCATCATCTTCACTAGAAGGAATTTCCTCATCACCGGAATGAATATCAAGCAAAACATTGTCAGGAGACTGAACAAGAGAATGTCGATCACTTGGATTTGTTGAAGCTGAATGATTGAGAACATGATATCCATTCCTAAGTCCATCATCATCTTCATTGATAATATCCTTGATGAGAGGATTATCAAACTCACTAGAAAAATGATTACCATCCTCACCAATGTCATTGGATCTTCCATGAAAATATTCACTTGAAGGAAAATCATCATCATCCTTAAGACTATCATTTCCATTAAGATCCTTGGAGAAAAAATTTCATCATCGTCATCGGTACCTTGAAAATATTCATTTGGAGGAGAATCATCATCAAATTTGTGTCCACCATTGACATAATCATCTTCACTACTTTCAAAATCCCCACTTGAGGCAAATTCTTCATCATCCTTCTTAGTGCCTTGAATTTTTTTATCAGTATCTTGAAAATTCTCACTTGGAGGAAAATCATCATTATCAACATTTCTTTCTTTAAATTCTCCACTCAGGAAATAGTGTTCACCAATGACATAATCATCTTCACTACTTTGAAAATCCACACTTGAGGGAAATTCTTCATCATCTTTGTTACTACCATGAAAATCCTCACTTGGAGGAAAATCTTCATCATCCTCATCGGTACCTTGAAAATTCTCACATGGAGGAAAATCATCATCACCAACATTGTTTCTTTTATATTCCCCACCCGGGAAAGAGTATCCACCATTTCCATAATCATCATCACTACTTTTAAATTTCCCACTTGAGGGAAATTCTTCATCATCCTCATTCGTGCCTTGGAAATCCTCACTTGGAGGAAAATCTTCATCAGTACCTTCAAAATATTCACTTGGAGAAAAATCATCATCACCAAAATTGCTTCGTTTAAATTCCCACTCGGGAAAGAGTGTCCACCATTTCCATAATCATCTTAACTACTTTTAAAATTTCTACTTGAGGGAAATTCTTCACCATATTCATTGGTGCCTTGGAAATCTTCATCGATACCTTGAAAATCCTCACTTGGAGAAACATTATCATCCCAATCATTTAAACTATGATCATAGTCTCCACTTCGACCTAATTTTTTATTATTTTCAATACTATTAAATTGCTGAACAAATTGATCACCATAATATTCCTCCTTTTTATCATTGGTTCCTTCAAAGTTCTATGATTTAGGAATTTTTTGAGGAACATACTGAATAACATTTCTTTCACTATGATAAAATTTTTGACTAGATTAAAAATACGACACCTCACTTACATTAGAAGCATTCCCATCGCATTTTCTAGTCCCAAGAAAAGAGGTATGCGAACAATTTGTTGAGGCCTCAGAAATAAAATCTTCTTTATCTGATGAAGCCATCACTTCTCACTAAGAACATAGAATGATACAAATGCTCACCCTCCCAATGACAATCTTATAACTTGCAGAATGAACTTTTCCCTCCAAAATCCCCACCCCAAAAAATTCCCCCCCAAAATATTCCCTCCAAAAACCCCCTCAAAAATATTCCTCAAAATTTTCCCCCAAAAAATTCCCTCCAAAATTCCCCCCACAAATGTTTCCCTCGAAAATCCTCCCCACACAATTTTTTCCCTTTATTATTTTCCCTTCAAAATAAAAAACAATGTTTACTCTTTTATTTCATTATTTATTTGTTAATTACAATATTTTTCATGTTTGTTTATTTATCCCACATTCGTTATACTTAATAGTAATTTATATCGTCTATTTTATATATACACAATCTTGTTTTGTCTTTTTACATTGTGTGAAATATTGGACATCATTCGTTAAATAATTTGGAGCAATCTACAAGGGAGAAACATCGAGAAGACATTCGAGGAAAATCTAGCATTTCAGAGGTTAGTTATTTTCTAAATTCTTACCACTTACCAATTTTTTTTATAAGATCATCTTTGAATCACATAAGATTTTTTCATGCGAAAATTATAAAAAACCCTGATGTTTTTGAATGTTTTCTAATTTTTTCTTAAAAACTGACAACTTTAAAAAAAAAATTGAAACTTTTTTCAAAGAAATTTTAACAAAATTTTTAGGATTTTGTGAAAAAAGAAGAAAAAAAAAAGGAAAATTTAGGTATAGTGTTTTAAAAAAAGTTACACTTTTATTATTGTTTAGTGAAAATTTTATAGTCTTGGACCATGCTGGCTATTAGGTGGAATGCCCCTCCCACATAGGAATATGATTTTGCCTACGGGGGCCTCTTGGGGTGATGCCCGACATCACCGCAGCCCTGCGACGACCAAGTCATAGCCTTGTGGGTCGTTACTTGGTTGTCAGGGGTAGCCTTGCGACAAAGCATCAGGGATGGGGCATTGTCAGGCATCACCCTGACCCCCCTGTGGCCAAGGCACAGTCCTGTGGGTCGCATTCCTTCCCTCTAATTGTGGATTTCATTTCTCACTCATTATTATTTCTTTGGCCCCTCAAAGAGTTAGTGTTTCTGGGTTATACCTGACCTGATCTAACTCTTCTTGCGAGGGAATCGATTTCAGTTCAACCCTAACTGAGTTAGAAGGGGTTTGGTGTAACATCCCGCTCTGGCGCACTTACCAAACTTATTCTTTGAGGACACTTGCTCGCAAGTGATCTGGATTTTTATGATGATACAACTTTTTCCTTCATTATGATGCGTTAAGTTATATGACAGGATGTTTTTACTACTTTGGTGTAGACAGGTACTGTTGACTCAGTTTCATTGAGTGTGCAGGGTTCCGGACCTTGAGGATGCAGAGGCATCGGTGGAACTCCCTTGGACTCCGGATTGAGTCAGGGAGTGGGATATTTGAGTTGTTTCATTTACGGCTGACGATAGCTTGCCGACCAGACTCACATATGGTGTAAAGGGGCCACACACGAGTTCCAGAGAGATTGAGGGAGAGGTGTGGACAACAGCCCTGCCACAACCTACTAAGCACTCCCGCCGTGGCTCGAACTGTAGGTTAACGATTACCTAGTTCGAGAGGATCCACGATGCCGTGAGGGAAGACTGCGACAGTCGCTCACGAGGATTCTAAGGGGCGCGCAATAAGGCGGGGGCATAATTCCTTAGAGCCCTTAGTCTCCCACAAGTTCACCTGGCGGAGTTTTGACTCCAGGGGTTATAGAGTCTACCAATCCGTCAAGTCAGCGAGTGGCACCCTTGGAGCACGTGGTGCATCCTGAAGGGCACGTCGCGCAAAGAAATGAAAATCAGTGAGTGGCACCCTTGGAGCACGTGGTGCATCTTGAAGGGCATGTCGCGCAACCGAAGCAAACAAGGAGAGTGGCACCCTTGGAGCACGTAGTGCATCCTGAAGGGCACATCGCATTGATGATGATGATGAGACAACCTAGATGACCCTAGACCTTAACGCCTGATAAAATTCAAAAAAAAAAATGACTCCCCTAATTAAATTGTCGCCCTGTTCAAATCAAAACCTAAATCAAAACATCTCTAAGATAAATTTTGACAAGACCTAAGAAAAGATCCTACAAAAATTAACATAGGGCGTAAACTAAAACCCTCCTAGGTGTTAATTAAAGTCTTCTTAAAAGTAAAGGGGATAAAGAAATAAGGGGGATAAATTAATTGAAACCAAGGATTTTTAAATTTTAAAGAAGATTAAATTTATCTAAGAGAGGGGGGTATAAAAATTTAGAATTTAAAAAAACATTTTGAAAAGACAAACAAGCGCAATTATCATTTTGGGTTTAACATTTTTTTTTTTATGAAAATAAAAAATAAAAGAGAGGAATAAAAATTAGAAATGAGGAAACCTGTAATAAAGGAAATTTAATAATGGAAAGTAGGAGACATATGGTAAAAAGAAAAAAGGAATCAACATTTAAGGAGTTACTAAAAATCAACAACTTCGTTTTAGGAAAGTTATTAAAAGCATGAGAGGGGATCTAGGAACCCTAGGAGTGATTTAAGGAGCGATTTTTGGGGGAGTGAGGGATTTGAGTCTTTTAATTATTAAAAAGAAATTAATTTTGGAGAACCCTAGGGATGAGTGACACTTGGACGGCGGAGATTGTTTAGAGGTTTGTCATTAAAAATTAATTAATTAATGTTTAGAAAAGTAGGTGGGTCTCAAATTTCTATAAAGGAAAGAGAAAGGAAGGAAGAAGGGGATGAACGGTTAGCGTAACGTTACGTTGTCGAATTGTGGTTTGATGGATTTCTTGTGAGGAGTTGGGTGTATCTCAGTTGTGTTGGAGTGGTAGCTCAGCCGTGGAGGCGAGCTGAGATGCTAGTCTATCTCTGGTTCTTGTGTGGCCCCTTTGCGGCTCGGGGGGCTAAGGGGGAAGCAGAGTACCCCTAACGTTTGGCTGGGAGGTACCGGTGAGGTTTCTACGGTCGACAAACAGGAGCGGCAAGGAGCGCGAGACTTCGATCGAGGCACGGACAGCGTACAAGGCAGGCACCAGGAAATAGGTAAGCTCGTTTAATTTATTGAGTATATTGCATTTGATATTAAGCTGGGAACTGTAAGATGATTGTAATGTTCTAAAAAGGCTGGTCTGACAATCTCACTTGCTGATATATTAGGGAATTAAAACTAGATCTGGCAATCCCTCTGGCACTTTTGTTGGTTTTTATTTCAAGGATTCAATTGATTTAGTGTTCAGGTTTGGTATCTGTCTGTTGAGCATTTGGCTTTTTTACTTTTATTTTTAAAACCCTCTGCATTTGATTGAGTGTTCCATTCAGACTGCATTATACCAGCTGTGTTGGTTTCCTCTCTTGGTCTACGTTTGATTTAGTGTTACTTTCAGACTGGAATTATCAATGGCGGTGTTTTCTCTTTTCGTCTGCGTTTTCATGTGAGATCACTGTGATTTTTATTGAGGAAAGGCTCTGCGTTTTTATAAGATTAATATTCATCCTGTGTTTTAAATCTACCATTACTAGAATGATGCATGCTACCGTCGAATGCTGTGTTTTAACCATTTTAATTGTGAAATGTGTCGTACTGGAATGATGCGTGTTACCATAGAATGATGCGTCTTACCGGAATATTGCTGGGCGCTTTATTTGCACTGTATTCTGGGTGATTTTGCACTATAGAAGGGGCGTTTTTGTAGTTGTCTTATGGGGCGTTTTCTTTCTTTGCACGGTGAGCCTTTCTTGTTGGGCGTTTTTGGTTTTACACGTTGAGTGATTCCGCCAATAGGCGTTGTTATATACAGTGAGAAATGTTTTTGGGCGTTTTATCCCCGCTGCGATTTGTTTACTGGTGGGTGTTTTTACAGAGTGCATGGGTGTTTTTTTTTTTTTTTTTATAGCGAGAGTGTTATCACAACGTGGGCATAGATTCGTGGGCATTTTGTTTGCGTTGATTGTTCACCTATGACTGCGAGTGAAATTAAACCCTTTCTTGTTGCAGTGCCGGTTCCATTTCATTTTATTACTGGGGTGTCTCCATTTAATCCTTGCCTATCAGATCACAGATGCCACAGGTTATTGGTTTACTGCCCAGCCAGTTTAAATTGCCTTTAAAGTTGCTCAGAATATTGTTTCTAAATTTTGAAATAGTAATGTAGGGTTTGAAACATGAAATTGGATGGTTCTTACCATTTAAACCAGATTGCAAGATAGATTAGAGTATGATGATTATAGTTTGCTCGGAATTATTGTTTATAAATTTCGAAATAGTAATGTAGGGTTTGAAACATGAAATTGGACGGTTCTTACCATTTAAACCAGACCGCAAGATAGATTAGAGTATGATGAATTAAGTTTGCTCGGAAATATGGTTTATAAACTTTGTAATTGTAATGTATGGATGGGATATGAAATCGGACTATCTTGACGTAGAATTTTGATTTCCGTGTAACCATGCCCTGGTCTTCCAGCCAGAAAATATTTTTCAACTTGTTTGACCCTTGTGCGACTGCAAATTAATCACCCAACCTTGAGCTAAAAGCCTGCCATTTAAAATTAAGTAAAAATTTATTTCCTTTGTTGTTTTATTTCCTTTTATTATTCTTTTATTTCCTTTGTTTAATTTAAGAAAGGACTTAAGGAAAGAATGGACTGTAACTATTTTTACTTTTATTAATTCCTTGATTATTTTTATTATAAAAGAAGGTATTCGTTGAAGTTTCACTTAGGGAGGGAGACGGTTATGTTTGGATAGTAGAGGTAGATTAGCAAGGTAATTGAAATAAAAGTAAGGTAAGGTTATTATAATGTCATTTCATTACATCATTGTAATATAACACAAGGAAATGTTATTGTAATTTTGGCATAGTAGGTCATTGTAAGGTTATTCCTTGTATCATAATGAATGTAAGGTAACATGGTGGTATGAATCATCTTATCATGGAATGTAATGAAATATAATGGAAGAAATTGTTATGCATTTTGTGTTCATGTAAAGCAAATATTTATTCTTCCATTTAATCATATAAGGAGGGTTGTTATACTTTATTTAATCGTTTAAAGGAAAAGGTTTATTCTTTAGTTGTTTGTCTAAATAAGGGATTCATTCCTTTTTATGCATTATTAAAGATGGGTTGTTTAAGTATTATGACATGGAATCTGGCTTAAATGGTTAAACCCTTAATGTAGATCGGTTCTTAATGATAAATTTAGGGTACATGTTGACTTTTTGAGATCTTAAATGATTACAGCACTAACATAAAGATGTATTCGACAATTTGATTTATGGCCCGCCATCAGAATGTTAATGCTAGTCGAGTGGTGGACAATGCCTCGTTCTATTGAGGGTTGGATGATGTCAGAGTTCTTGGAATTGCGCTTTCCGTAGTGGTCGTGGTCTCTTAAGTGTTATTGTGCTTGGTTGTCTTGCATTGCTTGGTCTGTTTGTGTCGGGCGGGATGTAGACACCTCCATGTTCCTCAGAACAGTCGCCAGCCCTGAGACCTTAAATGGTTAAAATCGATGGGAACCTGGGCTTGAGCGTTGATTATGTGTCTTGGAGGTCCTAACCTTACAGGGTAGGATGGGCGGGTGGTCAGTTTTTACTTTTGTCGTGGTTGCGTCTTGTTGGTCATCGAGTGGTGACGTAGAGTCAAGTGTGTTGTTACTTCTACACGCGTGCACACACCTTAAACACAAAAAAAAATTTGCACCTGTTACTAGAATGGTTGTCGTAACGATGCAGTTCGTTACAATTGGAAAGGAAAGGACCTTCTTTTTTCTCTCTTCCTGCTCAAGTAAGCTCTAATTAATGTACCTTTCCATATCATCACATCTGTGTAAGGAATTTATGCTTTCATATGGAATAACCTCCATAGCATAACACATGTCTCTTCCTCTCTCTTTTCAATAATGACTTGCTCTTCTTTATTTTATGGGGTTCTGAATTAGATAGTTATCTATTTCATTATTCTTTAGCATCATAAATTCCATGGGACCATGACTTGGCCATGATGGGGGCTGGGGTGATGCCCGACATTGCCCCAGTCCCCGCGACCAAGCCTTGGGAGCACTCAGGTCTTGGCCATGGGGGCTAGAGCGACGTCGGGCATCACCCTAGAGCCCACCGTGGACAAGGAATGATTGTTTGGGCAGCACGCAATAGTGACTTGACCGTGGTGAGGGTTGGGGTGATGTCGGGCATCGCCCCATCCCCCACGACCAATCCCTGGGTGCATTAGGGCTTGGCCATGGAGGGGAAGCCCCCACGGTGAATCCTTGGGTGCTCCCATGGCTTGGTTGCGGGGATAGATGGGGTGATTCCCAACATCACATTAGCCCCTGTAAGCCAAGGCTTGTTCCCAACATTTCCTTAATAACTCCATGGGTCAAAATAATTTTTTATTTTTTATTTTAATTTAGTTGTTATACTCAATGTTTTGTTTTTTAATTTATTATAATGTAAAAGGACTAACTTTTTTTTCTTTCATATAGGAAAAATGGCAAGAAAGATATTATCTATGAATGTATTTGGATCATGACTTACAATAATGGCATCCAAAATTTCAATTGGGACCTCCATGAATGTTAGGAAAAAAATTGATAGCACAACACCTGAGTTGTCAAGGGAAATGAAGAATGTTAGAGAGTGGAAATTTGTGGAAGGTGAAAAAAATGGGAATATTCTTGGTTTGTTAAAGACAAGCAAGGCAACAATGGAGAACATCTATATTTGTATTGCTTTGAGTTTGAACATGTGCAACGAAATTATAAATCACTTGTCTTGTTACGAGATATATATTTGGTGCTAGACATAGATATTGTTTATGCACTCGTCAAGCAAAGAATAACTTATATCAATATTATATATTGTTTCAAATTGATCAATTATAACAAGGATGAATTCTTTACAGAATTATGTGTATCAATCATTGATGACATTGAGAAAGACAATGTAATTTTTTTAATTTTTAATTTTGTATGATTTATTATTTTTAGTATCATGTTAATTTTTTAATTTTATTTAACACATAAATGTTATATTTTATTTTTACATGATTTTTTTGAACAACTTTCACATATCTTAGTGGGGATTTACTCTAAAGATAAAAATATCATGGATGTCATCAATGCTTTTCATATTGAAAAGACTTAAGAAGGAAGGAAAATGAAACAAAAAGTAACAGAGGTTGAAGCTGGAAGAGTAGACAGAGAAGAACATGAAAGAAAAAAGAAAAGTCCTCATCCTAGAAATCCTAAAAATGTTACATTTTAAAATGAGGAAACACCAAATTAAGATTTTGTTGATATTAGTCCCAATGAGGTTATCACTCCTTCGTGCAAAAATAATAAACAAGATAAATGTAAAAGAGCGATGATTGATGATGATTCCATTCCTATTGATTATGAAGAAATCATTGATTTATATGAAACCCATTTAAATCATTAGAGGAAGAAAACAAATGTTGTTAATGATGAAGAAGTCATCATTATCTTTGAATATTATAATGAAAGTCGTAAATGTAGTAGAGAAATAATAACACCAAGTGTTGATCTAGAGGATGGCATTATGAAAACAACACAAAATGTCATTCGAAATAGATTAAGGACAAAGGACTTAGTTGATGATGGACATACATTTCAGTTGAATGTGAAGAAACTTTATAAACCCACAAAAGGGAAAGAAAAATATCAAATTAGAAAACCACATCACTTGCATATTCACAATTTTAAATCATTGATTAGGTACAATCCATATGCACATGTGGTTGACTAACTAGTTCTTGTTGACCCAATGGAAGTTCCTTGGAGGGAAGAATTTGATAGTTCAAAAGGTTTTGACTACAAATATTATTTGATTGGAGGAAATCATTCTGCAGAGGCTAGAAGAGAATCAATACAATAATATCCCAATAATCCTCTTTTTGAGACAGTCAAATGCATAATTTATGTTGGTTTAACAGATTCAGAAATAAAGTTATTGGCATGGGATCATAACACATATAATAAGTATATAATGTCCATTACTTTCATTCAAAGGGTGATATTTATCCATAATGAGTTTTTTGAAATATGTTGTGGGGAGAGATCAAATTTTGATTCCAAGTTTAAGACTAAATGTTGTATGGAAATAAGATTCCCAATCGATGATGAAAATGAAAATGAAAATAATCGTAAAAGAAGTAATTTATTTAGAGCCGTAGATGGTTATTTTCAATTGGGTTTTAAAACTGTACATATATGAGATTTGGTAGATGAGATATTCAACCTATGATAAAATATTAATATAAAAAATCAGAGAGTTAAGAAGGCTAAGCCATTAATATGTAGCACAAGTAAAATAGGTCCTCATATAAAAAATCTACTAGAAATATGGCTATAACACCTTGGAGAACAATACAAGGAGTGAAGGATGAGAAACTTATGATAGGTGTATCATCACGTGTAAGGTCAGGTGAATTTTCAATGGAAGAAATGTGTGATGAATTTAAAAAGTAAGTTTGTTAAGTTATTTTTATTTATGTTAGGACAAGAAAATTAATATTTTTTAGTTTAGCATATCAATGTTCTAAGTATTTTATAATATATATCATTATAACACTATTAATTTTTATTTAGTCACAAGGTTTATATGATAATACAAGAGGAAATGGTTAAGACATTAAATGAAGAAAGTCAGGATGATGTTAAACTCAACTATCCAGATTCAAGTTGTACAACAGTATTGAAACAATTGTTTGTTGCATTCAAAAATGTATGTTGATTTATTACATTCATATTATTCGTTTGTAGGTTAATTTATTTATTTTTAATAGTTATAGATATATAACTATATGTTTGTTTGTTTCAATAAATATGCCAAAGAAGAATGCAGATGGAGTGTCTGAAACCTTCAAAAGTTTTATTCAAAAAACCAAGTTTCAAAGAGAAAGAAGGAGACGTGTTCAAATTGTTGAACTTGATGACACCCTTGATCAGTACATTTGGAATGGGATTGAAGTTGTTCAGTATAAAGTGATATTAGGTGATTGTGAAAAAATTGCAAATATTGTTCCTAAAAAAGAATACTCCCTAGTTATTACGGATATCCCTCATGGTTATAATGTAACATCTCGCTCTATTGAGCACACTTTTATCGACTTATTCTTTGAAGACATTTGCGTGCAAGTGATCCGGTCTTGGTACAGGGTGATTGTGTTTCGATTATGGATTACGATGATGATGATGATGATGATGTGTTATGACTTATTGTTATTCAATATATATCTACTAACATATGCTATTGACGATTTTACCTGAGTGTGCAGGACACACGACAAATTATAGATGTTGATGGCATCAATGGACGTCCTTGGACTCTGGATTGAGTCAGGGAGTGGATTGTATTTGGTTTGAGTATTTCATTTTAGGCATATGTGACACATGATTGATTATGGTATGATTTTGTATATGGATCATTGATAGTGTTTTGTCAATGGATGTAGGCTGACGAATACTTGCTAATTTGAATCACATAAGGAGTAAAGGGGCCATGCACAAAAAACTAGACATTGAGGGAGAGGTGTGGAAGAGTCCCTGACACATCCTACTAGCACTCCTACCGTGGATCAAATTGTAGGTTAATAATTACCTAGTTTGAGAGATCCACGATGTCATGCGGGCGGACTAACACAGTCACTCACCAAGATTTCTAAGGGGTGCACAATAAGGTGGAATCCTTATTCCTTAGAATCCCTTAGTCTCCAACAAGGTCGATTGAGTGGAGTATTGACTCCAAGGGTTGGAAAAACTACCGAAACTAGTCAAAAGGGGAGTGGCACCCTTGGAGCATGGGAGTGCATCTTGAAGGGCACACCACACAATTAAAAACTTGAGCCATTAAATCTAGGTGCCCTAGAAAACATTGAGTTTATTTGACATTGTTGTATTTAAAATAATTAATTAAAGAGTGTTTTTATTAATTATAAATCCCCATAAAAGTCTAAGTCTATTCTAAGACAAATCCTAAGTCTAAGTTTAGTTAGGGGACTAAAATAAAATGTCAAATAAAATAAAATATTAGAGATAAATAAATCTAAAGAAAAAGTGAGATGAATCTAAAGATTTGATATGATGCACATGTCTGGAAGAAAACATTAAAAGGTAATTTTAAAATAATAAAGAAATAAAGTATGAGAGAGTAGGTGTACACATAGAATGGTATCTAGAGTCTAGCTACCACTAGTCTAACTAGAAGAAGACTCCTATTCAAACTCTAACTAAGATTTAGTTAGGAGACATTCATTAAATAAGAATATGGGGAGTAAAGGGGCAACTAAGAGTGAAAATAGAAACACATTAGAGAATGTGAGGGAAATTGTCTTTTATTTTAAAATAAAATCAATAATTACTTGTGCAACTTGGGGAGAGTGTGCCAAGTGTGAGGGTGACTAATCCTAATTTATTTAATTAAAAAGTTAATTAATTGTGCATGTGGACATGTGTCAGTGAGGAAAATTATATAAAACAAATGGTTTATATGGGAAAAGGATCACACTTGTGATTGGTAAATTTATGCTGTTAAAATATTTTTGACTGTGTTTTACTTGTGAGAGTTTGGATACCAAGATTGATATAGAATGGTGGCTCTACCTTGCATGGAAATCTTGGAGCTAGAGTATTTATGGTTTGTGTGTGTGTGACCCCTTTTCATTTAGAGGGGCTAAGGGGAAAGAAGAGTACCCCTAGCATTGGATGGGAGGTACCAGTGAAGTCACTACGATTAGCAGGTGGGATATCAAAAGGAACGCCAGTTGCGGGAAAACACCTTCAAGGACCATTTTCGTCGGGTTACAGTATTTTTATTCTGAGAATTGTATTTGTATTAAAATTTTATTTTTATAATAGAGTATCAAATTGTTTTTGTAAATTGCATCGTACTTCTGATATCGTATTGAAAATATACTTGATGGGTTTTGTGTAAATAAAAAAAAGAGAGTTCTAGCAATGTTGCCTTTTCAATTATTTCAACTAAATATACTCGAATTTCTTATTAAATGTTCTTCCATTTTCATCAATCCATTTTTAGATTCTACCTATTCATTGATTATGTGGGACTACCCATAAGAACGTTGGAATGATTGATGGTTGTTAGTTGAAATATATTTATACAAAAAATGAATTTTCCTTGGTCGCTATCATTGGGTGTATATCAACATTCTAAATTAAATTATCATTTTAAAAATTTGCAATTGAATGCATTCTGGATGTTGAATATGTTTTGGAATTTCCTGTTAACTATCCTTTCATTTCTGCAAACCAATTTTCATTCTTACTTGATCATTGTTAGTTGTTTATCTATCGAATATGTTAGAGTTATATTTATTTATGTATAAGGATATGTACCCATCATACAAGTGGAATATAAATTAGGCAAAATCCCGAAGAAATGGATAATCCTTGCAATTATTGATGCGAATTTCAAGTTCTGAGAACAAAACTATGTTTTACGATGTTGTCAAATTTTAGCATTTGAGGCTATATTCCTTCTTCATTTCATTGTCTAGAATTGGTAATTGTGTATTTTTATTTCTTGATGCTTGTTTTTAAATTCCGATTGGGATTTTGAGAAATGTAAAATCCTGTACAGTTTTGAATCCAATTTTTGTTTTCAATAGAAACATGATAGGAGGCTTTACCCATTAAATGCATGTTTGTGAGTTAATGTTGGGCGAATTCCCTGTGTAATATATAAATCTGAATCCAATTTGAATCCCATGCTTAATTGTTTCCTACATTTTGGAATTTTTGTAACTCTGTGTGACTGTTGCCCCATCTTTTGAATAACCCAAACATTTACCAATTGAGTCTTTGATTCCTCTTTCATTGTTGTTGGGCCTTGACCAAGTTTTAGAGAACTTTGGTTGCGTTTGACCAATTTTGGGACTTCGATAGGATGGTCGAAGGTGGAGCGCAAGGCGAAGTGGAGATCATGGGATCTCGACCCCTTCTTAGGCAATTTTTGGGTTTAGGTTTTATGTAAAGGGTATGGGATGTTGACCCATGGGTTTACCCATGTTTAGGCCCTTTTGTAATGTATAAATAGAAATCTAGGCGATGTAAGTAAGAGAGTCTTAGATGTGTAATATGGCCGATGAGGTAAGTGCGAACAATTGTGGATGATTCGTGCATACTGTGAGTTAAGAAATTGCAGAGCTAAGTGCAAGTGATTGTAAGAAGCTTGTGTGCAGATTGTAAGAAGGCTTTTTTCTTGAACCTAGCTCGGGGAAGAAGGATCTAGCGAGGTGCACGAAGATCTCCTGTCCTATGCGAAGTGGGTTCTTGTGGATTTGTGCTTGTATAAGATTGAAATAAGACAATAAAGAAGAGAAGAGTTGGTGGATGTAGCCCCACACTAGGGTGAACCACGTATATCCTGTGTTGTGGTTGCTTTGTGCATTATAGTTGTTATGTTATTGATGTGATTTATGCTTAGTGCAGTGATATATGGTAGATGCATCTGATATAGTAGCTTAGTGCTTATTAATGTGAATGAATGATAGATCTGATCTATTTCTATATGCTAAGTGCTTAGATGTATTAGATCTTGTTGAATATTGCGTTGCTCTGTAACTAGGGTTTCGACCTGCGATGTGAATAAGGGTTACTGATGAATGTTAACTACTAAGTGCTATGTTAAGTGTTGTAATCATAGATATGTGTCCCAGATAGGTTGTATACACTTGAGTCCTACAACTACCCCTGCCTCTACCTCAGGTGAGACTTCATCTGCTTCGTAGGTGTTGTCGAAAGGGTCAACAGTTAGGGTTTTGTTGGTGCATTGTTGAAGCGTTGAACCCTAGGTTTGCCCCTGTGCCAAAAAATGGTTCCATTGTCGGGGCCTAAAACTGTGATTACTGGGACCTGAAGAAAATAAAGCTCTGTGCATAGATCTGTTTCTTTAGTGCACAATATTCTACTTGACCGTGAAGCTCTGTGCTAAGAAAGGAATCAAGTCTGAAGAAAAGAGGTAAGATCTTAAAGTTGTGTGCTCTGAGAAAGGTAAGATAAGTGAAAATTTTTGTTTCAAAACAATGGATCTAGGTATGTCTAATAGATTTTGTCTTAGTCTAAAAACTAGGGCACAACTAGCAGAAAGAAGATTGGATATGAGTAGATCAGATAAGAATAGTGCAAGATATGTTATTCCTATGCATAGAAAGAATGTTTGGACTAACAAATGGATGCAGGAACCTAGAAATAATTTTTTGCAGGTTAGTGACTTTGATCTCAGTGCGTAGTACAAAAAAGGTTGGGGGTCATTTAAAAGAAAGAGAGGATTAACTCTTTGCTATAGTTGCAGAATACTAGGACATCTTGCTAAGGAATGCCATGGTATAGATCCTAGTTGTCTTTGCTGCAAAGATATGGACCATGAAGTTTTGGATTTCCATAGAATGATTTCTAAAGTTGAAAAGATGAATATGAGACAAGAAAACCATGAGACAGGTCAAGAGACTAAGTATATGATAGAACCCCATAAAGAATCAGAGACTATATTATTATAGATGAAAGAAACCTTGAACGATCACAGAGATATCAACTTATCAGAGATCTTAAATGAGAAGGAATGCATTGAAACAAGAATATGAGACTTCGACATAGACTGTGTTCTGGATGAGGAAACACAGGTGAATATCATGACATAAAGAACTTGGGAAATTTTGGGAAAGCCTGCTATGGTTCCTTCATTGGGGGGAATAGGATTATTTAGAGGAAAGTTGATAACCTTATGTGGAAGACTTACCCAGACATCTATGAGTTCTCATGGAACTTTGACAGAAGAATAATTTGATATCATTACATGTTTTTAGAACAATGCCCCATTTATTATTTTTCTAGGAAAAAACTGGATTGAGAAAGATTAGATATGAAGGAAACAAGAAGAGGAGGATCTAGAACAGAAAAAGCAAGAACTAAAAGATTTCATGGCTAGGAGAGTAATGCACTTACTGGAAGAACAAGAGGACCATCCAAAGCAACTGAGGACCAGAGATCTGGATGTCGAAGTTGAAAGAGCATAGGAAGACTGGAAACACCTGTCTGTACAAGAGAGTAGAGCACCTACCCCAGAAAGAGAAGACGTATTACCCTCGAACCCTATGAAAGACCCTCCATAGTGCAAAGTTACTATGCTAAGAGGAGATAATAACAATAATGGAAAGAGGAAACTAGTGACTCAAATTACAGGAAAGAAAGCCAGAAAGCTCAGTAAGAAGAAAGCAAAGTTAGAAAAATTACAGGAAGTTCCAGGGAGGACTTCACAAAAGGAAGGTTTGTAGAACTGGTACTTCGTCGGGATATCAGAAAAAAAAAGATTGGCACTTCTCCATGGTGAAGAAATATGACCATTGGAGGCATCCCAACCATTATCCCGATGCTCCAAAATGGCTCGAACTACAGTTATGGCTAGAAATATTGCCATTAGACCATTGGGACTGTGCCATAACAGATGTAATTTCATTAATTGAGGCATTTCTGCCCATTGGAGGAGTCTATTACGATGTTGTCTATTTATCCTGTCGAACGTTGTACCAAGAACATGTTTGCCAATTGTGATTATCTGAGCCCACGGAGAACTAGTTGCTTTCGCACAGTGCCTAGCTACGCCGAATAACATATGTGGTCGAAGCTCACCTTCGTCGTGTTCAAGAAGAAAAAGAACATGCCACAGAGGCCTTAAAGCAAGAAAAATAGGAATCCATAGAACAACATCGGTTTGCGTAACAGGAAAAATACGACATCCAAGCCAAGTTTGTAGAGGATAGAGCACAGATCTAGAAGGAGAAGGAACAACTACTTTCAAAGCATATTGGAGTTAAAGACACAGTAACTAGAGCACTTCACTCTGTGACGGGATTAGAATAGATGGAAGAGGACCCAGTGGAAATCCACGTAGGGAAGTTTGTTGAAGCCATTCAACAACTCCAACAGAGGATAACATAACTGGAGTTACAAATAGTGCCAAGCAATATGCAGGAAGCGCAAGACGAGAGAGAAGAAACTGACCAGAGTGCAATCCAGAGAATCAAGGCATTGGCCTTAGAATGTAAACAACTCAACAGTCAAAGTGTGCAGACTTACGAGTGCCTTGTAGAGGACCCTAAACTAAGGACACATGAGTCACAGCTTTAGGAGGCCAAGAAGCAAGAAGCAATGGTGCAAGCACAGTTGAAGCCACTACCAACAGTCGAGAGGATGAAACGATCCCAGGAACAATGCACAGTCCAACAATAAGTCCATGCCATACAGAGTAAGGTCATGAAAGTGAATCAACGAATCCAACTAGTGCAAGATGCATCTTGCATACATTTTGAGGAGATTGTAGGATGAGGTGTAGAAATGGAACAAGTGGTCACCACAGTGGAACAATGCTTGGAAGAACATGTGATGGAGAAGGTTATTCAAGAGTTCGCTGAGCATGAGGCTCTGGAAAAGAAACAGGTCAAAGAAACTCGAGCCACGATCGAGGCATTTGAGGTAGAGTTACCCATATCAGAGTGACTCGAGACGAGTCACAGGTGAGTGTTGGGGGCCTATTGGCCCTTGACCAAGTTTTGGAGAAATTTGGTCACATTTGACCAGTTTTGGGACTTCGACAGGCTGGTCAAAGGTGGAGCGCAAGGCGAAGAGGAGATCGTGGGATCTCAGCCCCTTCTTAGCACAGTTTTGGGTTTAGGGTTTATGTAATAGGTATGGGATGTCAGCCCATGGGTTTACCCATGTTTAGGCCCTTCTGTAATGTATAAATAGAAAGATATGCAATGTAAGTAAGAGAGACCTAGATGTGTAATATGTCTAGTGAGATAAGTGTGAACAGTTGTGAATGCCTCGTGCATACTGTGCGTTAAGAACTTGTAGAGATAACTGCAAGTGATTGTAAGAAACTTGTGTGCAGATTGTAAGAAGGATTTGTGCTTGAACCTATCTCAAGGAAGGAGGATCTAGTGAGGTGTGTGCATATGTCCTATCCTATGCGGAGTGGGTTCTTGTGGCTTTCTGCTTGTATAATATTGAAAGAAGGCAATAAAGAAGAGAAGAGTTGGTGGACGTATCCCCACACTTGGGTGAACCACGTATATCCTGTGTTGTGGTTGCTTTGTGCATTATATTTGTTATGTTATTGATGTGATTTATGCTTAGTGCAGTGATATATGCTAGATGCATATGATATAGTATCTTAGTGCTTAGTATTGTGAATGAATGCTAGATATGATCTATTTCTATATGCTAAGTGCTTAGAGGTATTATATCTTGTTGAATACTATGCTACTCTGTAACTAGGGTTTCGACCTGCGATGTGAATAAGGGTTAAATACTGATGAATGTTAACTACTAAGTGCTCTGTTAAGTGTTGTAATCACAGATCTGTGTCCCATCTAGGTCGTAGACACTTGATTCTTGCAACCATCCCTGCCTCTACCTCGAGTGAGATTTCATCTTCTTCACAAGTGTTGTCGAAAGGGCCAGTAATTAGGGTTTTGTTGGTGCGTTGTTGAAGCGTTGAACCCTAGGTCTGCCCCTGTGCCAACAGTTGTATTTGAATTTTATAAATCTAGATTTGGTGTTCTATTGTTTCACTGTAGAATCATTTTGGTTATGAAAGTAAGTGCTATTGAGTATTCTTGTAAAGCGATCTTTAATTTTTGAAGCTTGAACTTTTAAAAATCTATACTTGTTAGGATTTAATTCATAAATGAATTTGGGGTTAAAAAACATAATTTACCTTCCTGAGTGACTCTTTAATTAATTTACTATCCTTCCTTGAAGCTTAACCATTACTGAATTCATATTCGCTTCTTGTTGACATTAATTCAAATTTATCAGAATTTAGTTCTGTTTCAAGGTCTTGAACAAGGGCCGAATTAGGTGTCAAATCAGGTGTCGGAATAGGTGTCGTATCTAGGGTTGGATTAGGTTTCATATGGAAATGTATCTCTTTGAAAATAATAGTTTTAATTAAACTATTCATGTATGGTTTACCCATTTCCAGTTAATTGATATTTGTAATGAGTTTTCCTCATTTCTAAAAGAATGATAACATTCGCAGAGCTAACTGTGATAGGGGTGCGTTTGTGATTGTATTGATTGTCTTGGCCTACACACCTTTAGTCATATTTTACCTATCGCTGCCACTTATTGACATACACTACATCATATTTATTGTCCCTTCCTCTAAGGCTATACAATTAATAAAATCATTTTTGTTGCACGTTGAATTTAATTTAAATTATTAGAAATTAGTGTCGGATCCAGGACCAGATTAAGTTTTGGATTAAGGTATGGATTGAGTGCTGGATTAAGGTCTGGAATGAGTGTTGGATTAATGTTTGGAATGAATGTCATATTTTTCTGAACACGAGATCAAGGGCTGTGATAGATTCTGAAACTCCTTCTTTGTTTCTTTACTATGGAGATGTAATTTAGCAACCGAATAATTTTATTTTTAATTAATATTGGGTCTTCCTAAATTCTTAAATCAATTTGTAAGTTAGCATTGAGTGATTTACTTATTGTTTAAATAAGACTTGGTTTTTCTTGATTTTAATGGATTGTAAGTTAATAATGAGTTCTTTATATATTGTTAAAAGGACTTGGTTTTTACTTTAATTCTTTTAAATGGACATGTAGGGTAGCTTGACTTCTATCATTTACTTATTATGATTGACCTTCTTAAAAATATTTATTTGGGATAAGTAAGTGGGTATACAAAGTCTCATTATTTTGCTTAATATGTTTTTGGATCTTCTTAGTTCTTAAATGGGTTTTCAAAGTGGACTAAATTCTTATCATTTCTTTTATGATTTTCTTATAGTTTTTAAAAGGATACTTAAAGTAGTGATAAATAATTTATGTATTGCTTAAGAAGATTTTATCTTCGTATGGATCCCATTGGATATATAAATTAGTGTTGACTCTTTATTATTGTACTTGCACTTATGATTATTATTATCTTTATGTTGATTCTCTTACTTAATTGCTCTTAGATATTTCATGAAAAATTGATTAAGTATAGTGGATTATACTAATGCACCCTAGGGAATTGATGGTTAAGTATAGTTGATAAATCTAGTCTTGAATTAAATTTTATGATTGAATTAATGGGATTTAGATACCTCCTTGTTCCTTAGAACAGTCGCGAGTCCTGATACCTTCAGTGGTCAAAATCAATCGAATGAATCTTGGACTTGATTGTTTCTTATGTGTCTTGGAGGTCCTAACCATATATGATAGGTTGGGCGAGTAGCGTACGTATGTTATCTTTATAATATACAATTGATTGAATAATAGTGATATTGCTTTTAGTTGATTGTGATGAAATTGATTTTGTAGTTATTGTTGAAGGAAAATCTTCTTGCGGACAGGTAGATCTCCTCAAAGAGCTAGACTTTTAACTCTAAGACAGAAAGTGCTTATCATGGTCACTGACTTCCTTTTAGGTCTACACAAACTAATGCATGAAGAGGAAGGAGGAAAGCCGTACCTTTTACCGGTGTTTGTCCCTACACGCTCCAAGTTGAACTCCAATCTTGAGCTCCTCGATAAGCCCTGTAGACAAACAAAGTACAACCACTTCCTATTCTATCGAGATTAGTTCAAAGCAGACCTATATACTTAGAGACAAATTCATGTAATGTGAAACACAAATTAGAAAGAAACAGGCCATGCATATTATATTAATGACAAAACGTTACTTACAACCATAGATGGAATGTAGAAGTTTCATCAAGTTCTCCTTGCCTAACCCTTGCCCAAAAGCTCCACAATAGGAATGATGATAGATTCCCTGATTAGCCTCCACTTCACTGTGTGTTTCCTATGAGATCATAGGTTTCATTCTTCTCATCCCTTCTCCAAATATCACTTATGAGATCATAAGTTTGGTATGATTCTCCATCCAGATCCCCCTTTCACCATGAGAAAGCCTGCTTATATAGGCATGGAGAGGCTCAACCACTTGAGATATCATTGGGGTGAGTTGAGGATTTTCCTCCTTCAGTTAGGGATCTTCCCTAAGATCATGTCTTGAATAGGGATTCGAATCCAACTTCCTTCCAAGATTGAAAATATCTTTCCCCCATTCTTCTCAACAAACCAACTTTTGCCCATAATAGGTAGCGCTCCTTCAAAAGGGGTGTCAGAGTGTTATAACGCTACCTAGCAAGTTTTAGGGGAGTGCCAACACTCCCAAAAGTAGTAGTGCTCCTTCAAAATGGCAGACGAAGTGTTATAACGCTCCCTAATAGTCTATAGGGGGTGCTAGCACTCCTGAGAGAGGTATAGGGGAGCGCTCTCCTCTAAAAACCCAAATTCAATGGTTCTTTCAGATGGAAAGAGGTACATAACTCCAGTTAACCATTCCTCTTCTTCCAAATCAAGTGTTTGAGGTGTTTCAAGTGTCCTTTTGATGTCATTATAGGTACGACATAAGCATTATGGAAGTATGATTTCTTGACACTTGCGACACTTGTAATGACGACACTTGCGACACTATCGAAGTGAGTAATTTTGATGTGTAACAGATTTCCCCCCAAAGTATGAAGTTAGAAGATGAGAATTGATGACTAAAATGATTTGTAGACTTTCAAGCAAGGGTATAGACGCAGAGAACCTGACAGAAGCTACACACAAACATCCAACAAATATTATGACATGTTTCAAACCCAAGGCAGGCATACCTATGCTTGGGTGATCAAGACTTGCAAGATATGGCCACCATAAAATACACTGTGGATCCATAATTGTATTGATAAAAGGTATAGCCATTGAAAATACACTGTGGATCTATACTCCCATGACCTGAACTGATCGTAGCCATGAAGAATACACAGTGGATCTATGAGATGACAAGACATAGCCACGACCAATACAAAGTGGATCTATGTAACAGTATACGTGCCATTGTTCAAAAGAAATTCCATCGCAACTTGGGAAAAGTACATATTAGAGTGATCACTCAACCCAGGGTCTTCTTACCGATATCGATGTAGTATGAATCTAACCATGTGAATAGATGTCCCGATGTCAAACATGGCAGAAACCACTTGATTACCGATCAATGATGTAAACCGTTAACAAGCACGAGGGAGATCATCATTAATGTCAATGATTCCCAAGGTACTCTAGTACATTCCAACGAATGTGAATGGATGAGCTGAAGTCGAACATCCGTAGAATAATCTGATCATAGGTCAATGATGTAAACCCACTCGAATGTGAGGAGGCCTACCATTGAGGCATGCAGGTCCCAAAGTACTAATTGGTTTCTAAGTCTAGTTCCTGGAAAATGTGTTGAAGTCAACAGGAATAGACTCATCGAAGGAGGGCCTTGATGTATCCCCCATCAATGACACGAAACAGACATAGAGATGTAATTGGTAGATCAAATGAACATGGACTAACATGGGTATTGAGACAAGATATTTGTGATGGCTGACTCTCGAGGCAGATACTTCCCTTGAACACTGAGGCACAACAACAGAAACATGACATGGACCAAAACATGATGATACAATGGATACTGTGACTTTCGTCGGGTGACCCAAAGGAGTGAGAAAAACTCAGAGGATTGGTTCAATGTAGAGGTTCAGCGGATTAAGATGTGCGCAAAGACAAAGTGTCATGTTCAAGGGTGACTCTAAGAGTTACTTGGTGATGGTCTCAAAAACTGCTTGACTTGCTTCTTTCAATTTTTTGCCCCATCTAGATAGATGAGTACCTCTTTTTAATTTAACGAGATCGAGGAGGGTAACACATGCTCGATATAACTCACCTTTGGTAAGTTCTTCTTTCTTTGTTTAACGAACTTGAAGAAGTAAGGATTTGGTCCCATATGGGCCTGTCGATGTTTTGTTTAGCGAGTCCAAAGACAGAAAACTCGAAGGTTTTTCATGATTATAGAGTCTGGAAAAACACTTAAAAGAGAACTCTCTCAGTTCCTTTTTCGTAAAGTAGTCTGACGAGATAGAAAAAAAGATAAACTATCTCTCAACAGATGTTTTCTTCAAATACTTTAACGAGTGTGAAGAGAACAGGGTCACTCGGTAATCTTTTCATGTTTAGAGAGTCTGAAAAGAACTTCAAGGTGACTCTAGTGTTGTCCTTTTTCGTAATGTTAGTCTTGTGAGGCCGAAAAAGAGATAAATTATCACTCTAAAGACACCCTTTCACACCTTTTAACGAGTGGGAAAGGAAGCAAGATCCTCGACAATCTTTTCATGTTTAGAGAGTCTGAAAAGAGCTTAAAGGAGACTCCAGGGGGTTCCTTTTTCGTGTATCCATACAGGTCCGAAAAAGAGATAAAAGTCTACCCGGATGCATTCTCATGTATTTACGAGCACAAGAAAGAAAAAAGACTAAGCTCGATATGCCCCAAGCATGAAAGCTAGTGGCTTAACTCCAGAATGATCATCAGAGGCTGGAGACATGCCCTCCAAGCTTCAATTCATTCACCATCTCTAAGGTCGTCACCAATTTCTCTAGTAGATGAGAAAAAGGAGAAGGGTTGATGAAAACAAGGTTCAAGAGAGGTGACTGTTTCATTTTTTGATGAGCTTGACATGGGAAAAGAACTATGCTCAGGACCTCTGTTTCATTTTTTAACGAGCTTGCCACAGAGAAGAGAAACTATGCTCGTAACTGCTTCTTGATCATGGCTTCCAAGAGAAGAACGTTTTGGAAGGATACCATGTCAAGGGACAAAACTCAGTCATGGCCTCCAGGAGATCTTCGTTGGATGGAATATAATCACTCGAGAAGGAACACATGTCGAGGGTCACGATAGGAGTAAGGAGATCAGGCTCCAATAATCCTACCGAAGAAATCACCATGTCCACTACCGGATCCAAATCGTCAGAAGTTGAAATCATGGGAGATGATGAAAAATCAACACCAGGAGGGGAGATAGAGTGTATATATTCTTGAATTTCTTCACGAGGGGGAAGAAAAGAGAATCGGTGACGGTTATTATCCCAGGGTAACTTGTCAATGTGAAGCATCTCCAGAATAGATTCATCCGAAGGAAAAGTTGGGGAAATGTAGTCGATCGCAGGCGATAAGGAACTCAACCATGATTGCATCGAGGAAACATCAGGCGCCAATAGATGTTGGTCATCTGACGAGGGAGAAGAGGATTGGGTAGAAACGTATGATGTTTCAGCTGGACTAAGTGGCACGATGTCACCTAGTGCATCGAATTCCAATGGACGAGGTAGAATCCAAGGGTCAGATGATTCCAAAGATTAATAAGCCGCGGTCGAAATCATATCGACAGTGGAAATATGATGTGTAGTCAGTGGAAGTGGTGTAGGGAAAGTAGCCATGAGGCTAGAATATTTTAGTAAGCCAACACCAACACTTTCATACGTGATATTGTGGTCTCCCAAGAAAAGAGTATTGTTGGTAGCGGGAGCATGAGCATCGGTCATGAAAAAATCCAACTGATCAATAGTGACAATTTTACCCTGATGAGGAAATTGGACACATCGGAAAATTGACAAGGCAACGACAATCATAGCATAAAACCAACTTCTTTCAAGTAACAAGTTGTAATCGAGGGGAGCATTGACCACCTCGACATCAACAATAATAGTTTTGCCACCCAATTGGATGGGCAGGGATTGTAAAATCCCATGGGGATGAAAACCTCGCCCGTCGAAGGCATGTAACATCGTTGGGTATTTGTTGAGTGATGGTGATTTTAAACCTTTCCAACACGCCAAAGACATGGCATAAGTCAAGGCTCCCTCATCTAGAATAGTTCGGTGGATTTGTTGATTGTGAACAACAACATCAACTTGGAAAGCAAGTTGGTGGGAGAGTTGAGACGCATAATTGTCTAGGTTAAGCATGATCTTATTGGATGACTCAGGATCAACAGCGCCAAGAGTAGCCAAGAGCATTCTACATTGACTGGAGCAGTGCTGTAGAACTTCTAATGCAGACATAGCACACGGTGCTTGAGCCAAATCTTCAACAATGTTGTAGTTTTGGGTGGCACGTGAACTAGGATTAAAGGTAGATTTACGTATAGTGCTCTTAGGAGGGCGTAAGATAGAGTCGAATGTGGGTTTCTCAATCTGGAGTGGTCCAGACAGAGGATTAACCGATGGAAGTCTAACGGAGGATGGTGATGGATCCAGTAAAGTACTGGTACCGTTAGTGTCTTTTCCTTTGTCAGGGTTACCCGTTGTGTCATATGTCTTAGAGCGAGTGGTCAAATTGATCCCATTAAACATATAAATATGTGCACTCGACGAGGCCTCATCATTAGGATTGCTAGAACTGCCCCCAAGAGAGGGGGTTTGAGCAACCATGGATTGCTGCTGTGGAAAAGGTTGAGTAAGCACAACAGGTTGTGACTTCCCTTGGAAAAAAATTTCCACTTCATTGCGAAGTGGACAATCTCAAGTGTAGTGATCATCACCACAAATGATACATGAGAATTTTAGTTTTCGTTGTGGTTACGTTTCTGTAGCAGGTTTTAGATTTTTGGGTTGTTCATTATTATTTTTTGATTTATTATTTGTCTTCCTCTTACCTCCGTATTGTTGTGAAGGGGCAGATTGAACTGCATTCACCTCAGAGATCTGAGTTTGGGGGGAGGTAGAGGAGGGTGTAGTCGATTTCAAAAAATATTTAGTTTTGACGGAACCGATAACACCATCTGCATGAGATGAGGATGATGGCTTAGAAGGATCGGTATTAGCTTGAGTAGCATTCGAAAGAAAATCATACAAAGTACCATATTGGGAATAAACCAAATCTAAGTACTGAGCCCAAGCGATGGCTTGTTCCTCTATGACTGTACCACCCATAGTGACATCGCGAGTGATCGGGGGTAACAGTGATTTAGTAAACCATTCCGCCAATAGTATGTTAGGAATGACTTCCTTGATCATCCTTCATCGTTGCCTCCACTCATGAATATGGTCAGAGATATGCACAGAGTTAGTTTGATGAAGGGAGGTCAAGAGTTCAGTACCTGTCTTGTAGCGAATAGGCAGTTGAAAGTGCATGAGGAAAGACATGGCAAGGGAATTGAAATCATGAAAATAAGCATGTGGTAGTTCAATATACCACTTTGCTGCTGAACCGGTAAGTGTTCGCTGGAAAAGATGCAAATGTATAGAAACATCCATGAGGGAGTTTGATGAACACCAAAAATGGAAAGTCATCACATGGTTGTTCGGATCTTCACTAGGGTTTCCTTCAAATTTTGGAATATCATAAGGTAGTTTAGCTGGAATGACTGGCCAAACCTGTGAATGAGAAATAGGATCATTAGTTAACCGAGACAAGTCTAGGAGATCCAGAGTCGCAAGGAAAGGTAGTTGTCGATTAATTTTCGAATGATATTGGTGCGGCATAGGAACACCAGTAGGACCATAGACTAGGTTAGGTGGATAGTTGTAACCAGTAGGTCCTCCTACATATGGTTGTTGTTGGCCAGGATAAGAAGGATTTGATGGTGCATGAGAAACATTGGCATAACCCGATGGGTTCTGAACATTATAGGCCGGGTGATTTATTTTCCTGTGAGGAGGATAAACATTTTTCCCTTGAGAATGGTAAGGAGTAGATCTCGGAGGCAGATACACATGAGGTCCATGAGGAGGATAAGACTATGGTCCCAGAGAACTCCAGGTGGTGTTTGGGATGCTGCCCGGATAAGATTGCCCGTGAGATGTTCTGGAATGGACAGGATTGGATACTCCTCCTAGTAGGTTATTATACAAGTGCCCCCCCAATGTGGGGTTGGGTAAAAATGCCTCCTGAAGATACTCCCCAGGATTGTGAAGGGTTTCCAGCAAACGAAGGTTGCCCCCCTGCCAACAGTGGATTTACGACCGGGGTGTGACTGGCAAATAGAGGTGCCCTCTAGGAGGAGCATGAAAAGTGGGTTGTCCCCTGGGAGGGGTAGGCCCGCCATGGAAAGGTAGTCCTCTAGGAGGGAAAGTTTCGTTGGATGATGGTTTCCCTTCAACCGATTGTGTTTGGCCAGCAAGGGTCTGCGTTCTTGGGTGAGAAGATGTCCCAACAGGATCATGTCGAACATGTGGAGCTGTAGAGTAAAAGGTTGTAGAAATGAGGGTAGAGATTGAAGTGCTTTGGGGATGAGTAGAGGTGATGAGTCCAACATTAGGATGGACTTGTGATGGTGTTGCAGTAGGGTGAATAGCCTGATCGACTGGGTGATTCATGGTTTGACCGGATGGTCCTATTTGACTAGGAGGGTCATGAGGTTGAAAGGGTTGTCAAAAGGATTTGAAATGTTCATAGAGGTCGCATCCCGATGAAGTTCTCCATATAGAACGAGTAGGCGTGGGATTGGTTTCTACTGCGGTGCTAGGATGAACAAGAGTCCTATACTCGTCACCAAAGATTGGTTCTGTGGATCCCATATATGTTTCGATAAAGATCCTCTTCGGTAATCGTGGGATCTCTTCATCTATGACATTCCCAAGGGAGTCTAAACGAACCAAAAGTGGTTCAAGAGGGGTTACCGACACAGATGTAGTGGGATTTTCAACCGTGACCAAAGCGCCTTCTGGGTTATCTAATGGAGGAGCAATAACACTTCCAGCGTCAGATTGATTTTCTACCTCTCTACTGTAGTTGTCTTCTGGAGGGTTAGGAGGTAAAGGTTGATAGCCTACCAGAGGCAGCCCTTGCATCCTACATGATCGGTGAAGACCTTTATCGTCTATGGGCTCAATTGTGGAGAAAAATAGAACACACTAAAAATATAGGGCCAACTAACAAAAGGAAACAACATGCGCTAATAAAATCTAGGAATCAACCAAGCAGACAAAACTTCTCTCGATGATCGTACTAGTTGGTGATGAAATCCAACATCGTGTAATCAAGTCAAGAAGGGGCTAGGATATGGTGGAATAGTTAAAATGGCGACCTGCTTAACGAACTTTCACCTTGGTGCAAGCTTCCGTGCAGTAATTGTGGATTTACCCTCCAAGGAGCCCGAGTGAGTTTGACCAATGTTTGTTCTAGGTACAGTGAGACTTCCCTTCACCGTCACCTTGTGTAAGTACCTAAAGATTATGGAAACTAAAGACACCAATTCGCAGTGAGTCCCTGGGCAGGTACAGTCGACAGCCCGATCCGAAACGTATGGGCAGGCTAACAAGTCTGAAATCAACCCAAGAGGCTCCCACACATAATCGTGGGTATACCTCTAAGAGACCCCCAATATATGATCCCAACACTACAAACATTTGAACCAGGGACGAATAATCTTCGTAATTCGCCCGAATGCGACCTCATGCGTAACCCCTATATGAGAGGGGGATCCTAGATAACCAATACGATAATTGGATTTGACTTTCCCTAGCTCAGGATACGAATGTTTGTTTTGAAAACTTTGGAGAGTTGTACTCACAGCCTAATATAAAGTGCTAACCCTAGTCTACTGTTGGTGGAAGATCCTAAAAACGAAAATGTTCTAGATAATTTTGTTGGGTATGTGTTATATTCTTTGCATGTTTGTGTGTGTGGGTGCGTCAGATACGACAACTACGTCTGACGATCCCTTCACCTAGAGCTCTGTCATGTGCACCGGGTGATTTCCTAGGGGGGTCCCAGGGGGGGCATCTATGCCCCCCCCTGGTTACGTGCAGTGCCTCGAATTTTTTTTTTGGGCCGGTTTTTGCTATTTTTAGCGGTTTTTGCTATTTTTAGCGGATTTTGCTATTTTTAGCGGATTTGTAAATTAATCCCGGATTAAGGGATTAGAGTTTTGGTATCTACGGAATACCTAAAAACATTGTATATATTGTATGGTGAATGGTGAAATTCGATATAATGAAAATAAGAAAGGTTTTCCCGGTTAAGGGTTTCCGGTATAAAATCTCTATGTACTCTGTGTATGAGCCATTGATTAATTTCTGTATTTCTTAAGAATCTATATGCATTTCTTTACTTCGCAGGTTTAAAAATTACATGTGGTATTAGAGCTCATTTTTGGCTTCAGAGGGACGCCTTTGTTGCTGAGGGTTTGGCTCGATCATGATAGATCAAGTTTATCTTGGGTCTGTGATAAACCTGGGTTTAGTGGGAGATTTTGCAATGGAGATTCGAGTAAATAAAGAGGAATGGCGAGCTCATCTAGAATCAAGATAGAGAAGTTAAATGGTAAAAAATTTGAGCTATGGAAGCTCAAGATGGAGGACCTTATTGTAGACAAAGAACAATGGATCATTGTGGATCTTGGTACACAACCTACTGATACACCATCTACAAGCACATAGGCTACTGGTACACAACCTACCAGTACACAAACTACTAGTACACCAGTTACTGGTATGTCTAAGGAAGATTGGGACAAGTTGGACAAAAGAGCAAGGAGTACTATTCGACTCTGCCTGGCAGATTCGGTGTTGTTGAATGTCTCGGGAGAATCTACAACCAAGGAACTATGGGATAAGTTAGGGAATT
>ML779673.1:358141-376985 GCA_009831015.1 Picea engelmannii
ATGCAGACTGGGCTGGAGATTTGGATCGCAGAAGATCTACAAGTGGGTATGTGTTTAACCTATTTGGAGGAGCAATCAGTTGGATGAGCAAAAGACAGGCTGTAGTGGCACTCTCAACTACAGAAGTTGAATACATGGCAACCGCTCATGCAAGAAAGGAAGCAGTATGGTTACAAATATTGTGTTCAGGTATTGGGTTGGTACAACAAGTAGTGAGATTAGACTGTTATAGTCAGAGTGCAATATTCCTGGAAAATAACCCAGCTTATCATTCAAAGGCAATGCATATTGATGTTCAGTATCACTTTGTGAGAGGCATGGTTGAGGAAAAGAAGGTGTTGCTGGAAAAGGTTGACACTTTGAAGAATGCTGCAGATTCATTGAAAAAGTCTGTGAGCACAGAAAAGTTCTCCTGGTGTAGAGTAACAATGGGCATTGTTGCCCTGGATTGTTGACTATATAATCCTCTGGACCCTTAGATGAAAAGAAAACAACAAGTGGGAGAATGTTGGGTATGTGTTATATTCTTTGCATGTGTATGTGTGTGGGTGCATCATATACGACAACTATGGATTTTGTTATTTTGAGCGGATTTTTCTATTTTTAGCAGATTTGTAAATTAATCTCGGATTAAGGGATTAGGGTTTTGGTATCTACGAAATACCTAAAAACATTGTATATATTGTATGGCGAATGGTGAAATTTGATATAATGAATATAAGAAAGGTTTTCCTGGTTGAGGGTTTTTGGTATAAAATCTCTGTGTACTCTGTGTATGAGCCATTGATTAATTTCTGTATTGCTTAAGAATCTATATGCATTGCTTTACTTCGCAGGTTTAAAACTTACAAATTTTTAATTAGCGTTCGTTTTAAAGCTGTTCTTTACTCAAAGGGTGTTATTAAAGTGAAACTAATGGAATGATGTCTCAATTCCCAAAAAGATGCATAAAAGATGATAAGAAATCGTTTCTTTTCAATGAACACCTATTTAAGGGAAAGAGAAAGAGTTGTTTTCACTATCAAACACTACTATGAAATGTCCTCAATCAATTGGTTCTCAATCGAATCCAATGCAATCCTAAAACATTTTCAAAAACGCCTTCTAATATGCAAACCAATCACTAATATGTATATTTTTCATTTGTATGCGAGTGATGATTCAATGAAAATAACTTCTCTTACTAACTGCCCTTTCATATCAAGGAGATTCAGACAAGTATGAGCAAATTTCTCACAAACAACACACCCTCTTGCTATCAAACAAGAGAAAGAAAACCAAAAATGCAAAAGGAAGGAGAAAGAGATTGGACAAGATGACCTTAAATAACCAAATGAGAAGATTCACAGACTTTTGATGTCCTTCACCAGAGTTTCTTCTCAATCAAACAAGAGAGAAAAACACAGTGGATTGATTCCAAGTTCTCAACAGGTGCAAAAACTCAAAATAAGGGAGAAGGTCACAAAATATGAAAACAAAGTGCCTACTTCTCAGAAAGCAGAGGGTCAAATGTCATTAGGAATATGTAATGAAGCATCAAGAAGATGGACAAGGGCAAAAAACAAAGACTAAGTTGCAAAAAACACAATTCTAGAAGGTAATTTTGCAAAAAAGAGGCTTGCGCTCTAGTGTAAGGGCCACCAGAGGATTATAAATCTTTGTCTGAGACCTTTAGGGAGTGTTGGTGCTAGGATAACATGGGCACAGGGGTGCCAGGATTCAAAAACTCAGAAAAAGGTCAAAAAAACCAAAAACGCAGTCATTTTTTTGTCAATCAGGATGCATGTGATGGATTGAGGATTGAATCAGCAAGTGAAATCATATATAGGGGGTGAACAAGGCCTATAGAAAACAAAGGGTAATACAAGGTCTATGAGGAAAAACCAAAACCAAAAGTTTCGATTCGATTCCCCAGTGGAGTCGCCAGTTTCTGTTGAAGGAAAATCTTCCTGCGGACAGGTAGATCTCCTCAAAGAGATAGACTCTTAACTCTAAGATAGAAAGTGATTATCATGGTCACTGACTTCCTTTTAGGTCTACACAAACTAATGCATGAAGAGGAAGAAGGAAAGACATACCTTTTATCAGTGTTTGTCCCTGCACGCTCCGATTTGAACTCCAATCTTGATCTCCTCGATAAGCCTTGTATACAAACAAAGTACAACCACTTCCTATTATATAGAGATTAGTTCGAAGCATACCTATCTACTTAGAGATGAATTCATGTAATGTGAAACAAAAATTAGAAATAAATAGGCCAAGCATATTAAATTAATGAGGAAAAAATGTTACTTACAGCCATGGATGGAATGTAGAAGTTTCATCAAGTTCTCCTTGCCTAACCCTTGCTCAAAAGCTCCACGATCGGAATGGTGATAGCTTCGCTGATTAGCCTCCACTTCACTATGTTCTTCCTATGAGATCATAGGTTTCATGCTTCTCATCCCTTCTCCAAATATCACTTATGATATCATAAGTTTGGTATGATTCTCCATCCAGATCCCCCTTTCACCATGAGAAAGCCTGCTTATATAGCCTTGGAGAGGCTCAACCACTTGAGATATCATTGGGGTGAGTTGAGGATTTTCCTCCTTCAGTTAGGGATCTTCCCTAAGATCATGGCTTGAATAGGGATTCAAATCCATCTGCCTTCCAATATTGAAAAGATCTTTCCCCCATTCTTCTCAACAAACCAACTGATACCCAGAGTAGGTAGCGCTCCTTCAAAAGGGGTGTCAGAGCATTATAACGCTCCCTAGCAAGGTTTAGGAGAGCACCGACACTCCCAAAAGTAGTAGTGCTCCTTCAAAATGGTAGAGGAAGTGTTATAATGCTCCCTAATAGTCTATAGGGGGGTGCCAACACTCTTGAGAGAGGTATAGGGGAGCACTCTCCTCTAAAAACCCAAATTCAATGGTTCTTTTAGATGGCAAGAGGTACATAACTCCAGTTAACCATTCCTCTTCTTCCAAATCAAGTGTTTGAGGTGTTTCAAGTGTCCTTTTGATGTCATTATAGGTACGACATAAGCATTATGGCAGTATGCTTTCTTGACACTTGCAACACTTGTGACACTTGTAATGATGACACTTGTGACACTATCGAAGTGAGTAATTTTGATGTGTAATAGTTATTAAGATACGTTATGACATATTTTCACTTGTACTAACGTTTGTTCAAAAAAAAATTTACTTATTTTGTACATAATTAATTGTTGTTGTAACAGAGGGATCGTTACATCTGGTATCAAAGTAGGTTCAACCCTATGACATTGGACCATTACGCCTTCCACTATGTTAAAGAATGATTAAAATCACATTGCTAATTAATTTTGAAATTTGTCCATGCAAGTAAACATGGTTAGAGGATGTCGTGGAGGTAGACGACGTGGTGCTGGAGGAAGAGGTGTGACACTTCCGATAGAATCCACGCCAGAGGGGTCTAACCCCAAAGGAGAAGAACAAATCATTGAGTAGGAACAGACTGTTGTGGGAGAGGTGGTAGGTATGATGAGATCCTTCCAGAGGATTTTAGAGGCATTGATTAACCGATTGTATTGAGATGAGGGTAGGGTGTCTGTACCCAATGAGGGTTCACAATGTGCTCTGGTTAGTAGTTTTAGTATGCATATAGAACTTGAGAAAGTGAATTTTCCCAAGTTTACGGGTGCCACAGATCGTTTATCTGTCGAGGCATGGTTGGAGAGGATGGTGATGTGCTTCAGACTTCGTGATTACACCTCCAACATGAAATTTTGCATGGAAATATTTCAGCTAAAGGGGAGTTATCTTCTATGGTGGAAGAGGCTCCTACCTCAACTAAACATGGTCATCGAAGATGTGTCATGGGAGTTGTTCGAGGAAAGGTTCTGGGAGAGGTGTTTTTTAGAGGAGTTCATTGAGTGTCAGCTTAATGAGTTCAACGACATATGACATAGTGGTCATACGATACCCGTGTATGAGGCTAGATTCATGGAGCTACTTAGGTATGCTCCACATATGAATACAAAGAATTTAAAGGTGAACAAATTTGTGTATGGCCTTAAATTCAACATTCGTGAAAAAGTATGGATCCTAATGCCTCAGACATTGCATGATGTAGTCCAGAAGGTCTCCATAGTTTACCAATGGGGGTCAGGGTAGGACTCCTTCTAGACTATCTGGACAAACAACATCAAAAGCGCATTGTTGGGGCTCAGAAATGTCATATTTTCATCCACCTTTCCCTTCATCATTCTTCACATTTCATCACCCCATTAACATTTCATGATATCCTTTTCATAAATATATTTTGGTTTCACCTTATTATTCTCCACTTTATTCATTTTAGTATTAAAAGGGAATTTGTGATTAAATATTAGAAAATCGACATGTTTTCATATATATCTCAAAAATGTGTGAGATTTGTAATGTGTAGGAATATGTGAAGGATTAATTCAAAAGGACTTCTCAAATACTTCCTCCACCATTTCAAGACTTGAGGAGATAATTCAAGCCCATTCCAAGGAGAAGATCATGGATATTTGGTTGGAATATCTTATCCAAGATATATGAGAGATATGTGTGAGGATTTGAAGGGATTATATTTTGTAATAATGGGAAATAGGTTGAGAGAAAAGTGGATCTGTAATTATGAGATGGTTATCTTATCTTCAAGGCTCTCATGTATAAAAGAGAGTTCTCTCTCTTCATGAGAGGGTAAGTAGTAATTAGGATGAGAAAGAGAGTAGTCATTTGGATTTGAAGGAAAGGGATTCTTAGCTTTGATTCATAGTTTTGGTTTCCATGCTTTCTTATTTTGTTATGAATATTGATTTGATTATTGTAATGTAAGATTGTTTCATTGGTGTGAGCTCACATATGTTGTTGTGTCATTCAACTCTTCACATGTTGTATTTTCTTTTCCTTCATGTAGTTCTCCATTCCTAAATTAATTTCATTTAAGAAATTTCATTTCATTCGTAGGTTGTATCAATTCAATTCCAAGTCGTGTGTTTCAATTTCCTGCAGTAGATTAATGATTCAATTTAAGTTGTAGCTTAAGCATTAACTTAGATTAGTCCCGCTTCAATTCTGCATATACTTTGTGTGTGATTCGTAAGTTTACTAACCTTAGATTGAAAAATTAGATAGTTGGGCAAGTACTATAATGCAATTAATTCAACATTAGTTCGGCCCAATGTAATGATTGTTGTTCCTTGTTACAATTGATGTTCCCTTTACAGGAAGTGTCGTTCATTTGAATAGAACAACTATTGTTCCCTTTACGATTGTTATTCCTTTACAGGTGTTGCATATCTAGAGGATGAGGTATTGAAAATGGAAGGTAAGAACATATGTAGGAAACAAGTAAAATGCTTGTGCCAGCACCTACCTCTGGCTGATGCATAGAGGTTGTTTTTAGGACATATTTAGAGCACAACATTTTGGTGTCATTGCCGGGGAAGCACGATGTTTTGAGGTATTAGTTTATTTTTTCATTTCAATTTCTGCAAGTGTGATCTACATGTGTTAGTGTGAAGGATCATAGAAGTTACTTCAGTGGAGACTCCTCACTATCCCTACCAACTATCAAGAGCATTTAATTTCCACAACTATGAAGAGTAATTGTTTTATGTTTTAGCAAGAGTGTTTTTATTTAAGTTTTTTATTTTGATTTGGGTGTTGTAAGAATCCTTTTTTAATATGGTTTAACAATAAATTTCAGCTTAAAACTACTCACTCAAATCTTGGCAGATGTCGGGATTTCCTCTTCCCAGGAAGAGGAGATCTTGACAAGGATAAAAGATTCAAATACTCCTCCAGAAACAATTGAAGATCCAACATCTAAAGAATCTTATGCATCCGATGACGAACAATTGATCGAAAAGGATATCGAGGAAGATGAAGAGGAGTTACAGCATGATCTGAGCGAGGAACAACGCACCTATAAAATCCTTATTGAGAAATGGTTCCAAATAAGTATTATATTAGATAAATTTAGTTTTTCCTTTTATTCAGTTAAATCACAGTCACAATAATTCAATTTGTTCATTTTTGGATATTTCTATTTTTCATGTGTAAAAATGAAAATGAACATAATTTTACTACTGTTACGTGAATGGATCCACTGGAAGTTTAATTACACAAAACTAATTGTTAAATCTAATTAGCATAGAGTAGGTAGGATTTTGTTTTCAAGTTTATTTATTTTTTAGAATAAGTATGCTCTCCTCCACGTTTCGTGCGATCACGAGGATCAGAAAGTAGGATGACTGATTGATTTTAGGATGATTAATTGATGGACAAAAAATTTCCTAATCTATTTTTCCATCTACGATTTGTTTCCATTCGCTCACAAATTTTTAATAAGTTTGCAAAATCAAATTTTATTTTTTAGTAGAAAAGTAAATACATAAATAAAATACATGTTTGTGCATCTTCCATCTACAAATCAAAACAATAAAACAATAAGTAAATTAAAAAAAATAAAAAATAATATAAATGAATAAGGTCCGCAAATCATACAAGATAAGAGTTGCATTTTTTTCATGCATAAACTCCAAGCTGAAACAATAGTTGAAACAATATCATGACTGCACATGTTTTTTCTCTCACCCCTTATCCTGTAGATGCCTGGAAATAACCCTGCAAACAAACAAAAAATCATGAATTTGAAATACACAGAAACCACCGCATAAGCTTGATCAAACAAATAAACAACTTGCGATTTGATGAGAGCTTGGTTCATTGCAAAAACTAGCCCAGTTGCAAATCCTGTTTATAAAGTAGTTAGAGAAAGTTGTAGAGGTGGTCTAGTTGATCTGGTTTCTCTCTTTGCCTATTTGTCTTAAATTGGATCCATATGCTTCAATTATTCCATGTCCCGTAGTACATCCCAATTTGGCCTCATGTTTAGCACATAATAACAATGCAATGTATTCAACATTCAGGAAGACATTTCCACTATATTTCTCATTGACGATTGTGCCATATGTTGTCCTTCATATTCAAAAGTTTATGGACTCTCCCATACAAACATGTTGAAATGATATTCATGGAGTTGTGTGCTCTACATCATTCTTGTCAGCCTTTGCAGGAATATTTTAGGGGGTTATATGCTCAGAAAGAAAGGTTTCGATAAGAGACCACAAGTTATTTATTGGTTTGTTGGAGGCATGAATTCTTTGTCTATCCTACTAGAGAAGAAGAGCAGACGAGACGAATTAGGTCTTTGTTATCTCTTTTTGGTGGTACACATTGAGGTTGCATGGCAGATCTAGATGGGATCAAGGCACACGCTTCAACAACCTTATTGGAATAAAGGAATGGGAAGGTAAGGAATGTCGAGGTAAGTAGATCCGTTTTAACAATGAGGTAAGTGATTGTGTATCAATTTGATTTGTAGAAATATTCTTCCATATTTAATGGTGATTGGTGATCTTATTTTCAAACTGTCAGCCTCCACGTCATATATGAAATCAGGTATTTCAATCGAATTAATGAGATATGGGTTTCTAGTGGGCATATGCTAATGCATATGAACACACAACAATTTGGAGGACATGCAAATCCTAAGTATTATCAACATTGGGTCGATTGGATACATTTGTTGTGGATCCGGTATGGTCAATGGGCGAGATCCTTGGGATTCCAATTCCATAAAATCGCAATCTAAATCCGCTCTTTGCGTTAAAGAACTAACTCTTTTTCTCAAGGAATGATGGGAGTTTTGGAGTGGCCCTTCTTTTTGTCCCATTCAAGATATGAGAGACGACAATAGCTGCTTCTATTACAACCAATATTTGGTTCGCGATATAGAAATTCATACTCCATGATGAAACAATTATTGATCCAGTCACGTTGACTCAGTCAGTATGCTTTGAACCTCGGCGGTTGAACTCCCCTCCCTCCAGATTCAAGGGCTGGTGAATATATATAGAAGCATTGGAGAATTGATTACAGTCAACTTAGTTCGTCGATGGGTCATGATGGATAAGGAATGAACCATTATAGATCCTAAATGACCCTGCGCCTCATTCAATTTTGTCACTAGAGAGGTATTTCTCTTTTCTCTTGGGTGCCTTCATCCAAAAGTCAAGGGTTGTATAGAGTTTGCTTGACGTCGTAGATTGTTGGGTATAGATCTTCCTCTACGTAATGACATATATTATGTACAGGTCAAAGAGGATCTCACATTCAAACAACCCTGGATGAGGAAGCTCATGCAAGATACTCTGGTAAGAAAGATCTGACTAAAACTCCAACCCATGCACACCCAGTTTCTTTCTTGCTTATTCTTTGATGAATTCCCAGATCCTAACACTCACCTATTTAATAGACACCCTCTGCCTCCCATATCGCCCAATGGTTGCCTTAGTTCTCACATGAATTACCTTTTTCTTTGATTATAATATCATGTTTTTAGGGATACCATCTTACATGCACTGAGAATGACATTAAGAAAGTATGTAGTTCTTCAAGTTGGAGCGAAAAAAACTAGAGGATTGAGCCTTGAGAGCTTCTTGCTCTTTTTCTCATGTTGTGGGTTATTCGGGGAAATTGTGTACTGCACTGACATATCACCTACTATTAGTTGTAGGCAGAGCGCTAGAGTGATTCGATATGGAAATAATTCAGGTTTTGTCATTTTCCGAAGAGTGATCAGAAGTAGGTTCTTTATTTGTTTTCGAGTCTTTGAGAGAGGGGGAGGACTTGACAAATAGAAGACCAATTGATGCACGTTCCTGTTCAGTCTCGGACCAACTATTCATTTCTCATAATTCATGTTCGGTTCATATAATTTTCTTTTTTGTTTTGTCTTATTATAAATAATAATAATAATAATAATTAAACATAAAACTAATTTTATTTAAAAAGAAAAAAGATTATAATAATAAAAAGAATTTAATTTTATTGGTTTGTCTTATATATATATATAAAGAATTTCATTTTATTTCCTTTGTTTAATTATAAAAATATATTAAAAATTATAAAAAAAGAAAATCTTAGGTCAAACATAAAAATATTAAAAAAAATCGTAAAAAAATAAAATAAATAAAATAAAATAAAATAAAAAAGAAGAAAAAAAATACTTTCGCAAATGGACATTTTTATAATTCCTGAAAACAATATCGAAACATGTTTTTGCGATTTTACGTTAAGTTGTTTCTTGGAGTCACTTTAACAAGCAATCAACGATGAAACAAGTGTGTGCGCAATGACCATGACAACAGGTATAAAAACACATTTTATTTCTTTTAATTTGCCCCATTTGTACTTCTTTATGCATGCTATGTTTTTCTTCGAACATCTCACAAGTTTTCAAGAAGGATTTGTACTATGTTTTTTTCAACTGTGCAGCCGATCACATCTTGATGTTGAAGTGATTTTCAAGAATCACAAAAATTTTGAAAAAAACATGCTTTATTGACTGCTTGAAGGAGTTGATTCTCGTTCTACACATCATGGCATTTTTTGTTACACAACAACCATTCATAAAACCATTTTGCGTCATGAATTCTTTTTTCCCATTTGTCCTTCAAAGCAGATTTTTCATCCTTGTGTTGAATCCCATCTTCCATTGAATTATCCTTCCTGACTTCGCACACACCTATCTTTTTGAGTCGCATACATCTCTTTATTTTTTCAGTTTAGTTTGCCTTGTCAATAAAAATATCCAGCTCCCTTTCCATGACTTTATTGCCTAGCCCTAAAACATTGTTGCTACTGAGATATTTTCATTTATAGTCCTATCAATCATTTTACAAACTCGCATTGACTGATGTGGGATTCCTTAAGGTCCACCTTTCAGCAAGTCTTGCCCCATAGACCTCAAAACCTTATCTGGGATATACACTACAATTCATTTTGAGTACCTAGAGGCTTGCATACCTTAATGGCAAGTTCTCTTGCTGAGAATAATGGGAATACATCAATGTCCCTTGATCGTTAGATCTTGCAAGTGACTCGACATCAGCTCATTCATTTTCACTTCACAAGATGTACTCAGGTACCTTGCCACTCATTGACATCAATGGTGAGTTTACCTTGCATTGGTTAACGACATTCATCAATGGTCGGTAATCCAATGACTTCTTTTCATGCTCGACATCGACACATTCGTTCACATGACTAGAATTGTACCATCGGGTTTAGTAGTGGGTGAACACTATACACTTTTTCATGACTCCATCAACAATTGCAATAGTATTTTTTAGTTATATGAGAGTACCATAGTTCCACTTTCGTACTTCCTCTTTTCCATGATTCATCAGTAGTAGTTTAAATTCCTCCATTTCACATTCTCTGATCCAACAGTTACAACAGTCATAACTATAAAAACAATCATCTTTCATATGATCCTGTAGTAGTGACATATTCCATGCTCCAGCAATTGCATCAACCATATTCCTATTGCATAGTTCATCAACATTTTGGGTAAGTGGAGGTATGTTATTTTCTAAACTTTAATCATGTAATTCCTCAACTGCTAGCAATGAATAATTTGGAAAATTCCATCACCAAGCTCCCTTTCCTTTTCACTTCTATGACCTACGCCAAGTTTCATGCGGACATGCAACCAAATTAGTTGGGGTGTAGGGGACTTTATTCACTATCATCATTCCATTTTTCCACTACCATCATTCCATTTTTTCGTCTCATTTACCATTTACCAACATTTCTTTCCCAACAATACTCTGCTGCACTTTGTTTCATAAGCATTGATATACATATTGGCATGATTCACAAATATGAAAAAGGGATTTCTTATACTCAATGATGTTTCCTTATGCACATTGATAGCATATATTTTCCAGTAAGAATATGGGTAAATTATTATCATAACAACAAGAGAACAAATAACGAAATCAATGTTGTTAACACAAGAACCAACATTCTTTATATTCACGGTTGTCACACAAGAACCAACCATAAGAAAATGTCAGTTGTTACTCATGTAAATCCCATCCTGGAAAAATTCAATATCATCACTCAAAGCCAACATTTAGATGCCAAAACTTTCTTGAGAAGACCCATGCATAGTTGCATGCAAACATGCAACAAGTTCAGTTGGGGGGTATGTTGGGGCTCAAAAATGTCATATTTTCATGCCCCTTTCATGTAATCATTCTTCACATTTCATCACCCCATTAACCTTTCATGATATCCTTTTCATAAATATATTTGGGTTTCACCTTATTTTTCTCCACTTTATTAATTTTAGTATTAAAAGGGAATTTTTGATTAAATATTAAAAAATCGACATGTTTTCATATATATCTCAAAGATGTGTGAGCTTTGTAATGTGTAGGAATATGTGAAGGATTAATTCGAAAGGAATTCTCAAATACTTCCTCCACCATTTCAAGATTTGAGGAGATAATTCAAGCCCATTCCAAGGAGAAGATCATGGAGATTTGGTTGGCATATCTTATCCAAGATATATGAGAGATATGTGTGAGGATTTGAAGGGATTATATTTTGTAATAATGGGAAATAGGTTGAGAGAAACATGGATCTGTAATTATGAGATGATTATCTTATCTTCAAGTCTCTCATGTATAAAAGAGAGTGGTCTCTCTTCATGAGAGGGTAAGTAGTAATTGGGATGAGAAAGAGAGTAGTCATTAGGATTTGAAAGAAAGGGATTCTTAGATTTGGTTCATAGTTTTGGTTTCCATGCTTTCACTATTCTACTATGAAGATTGATTTGATTATTGTAATGTAAGATTGCTCATTGGTGTGATCTCACATATGTTTTTGTGTCACTCAACTCTTCACATGTTGTATTTTATTTTCCTTCATGTAGTTCTCCATTCCTATATTATTTTCATTTACACAATTTCATTTTAGTCGTAGGTTGTAGCAATTCAATTCCAAGTCATTTGTTTCAATTTCCTGCATTAGATTAATGATTCAATTTTAGTTGTAGCTTAAACATTATATTAGATTAGTCCTTCTTAAATCCTACATATACTTTGCGTGTGCTTCGTAAGTTTATGAACCTTAGATTGACAAATTAGATAGTTGGGCAAGTACTGCAATGCAATTAATTCAACATTAGTTCATCCCAATGTAACGACTATTGTTCCCTTGTTATGATTGTTGTTCCCTTTATAGGAAGTTTTGTTCATTTGAATAGAAAAACTATCATTCCCTTTACGATTGTTGTTCCTTTACAGGTGTTTCATCTCTGTAGGATGAGGTATTGAAAACGGAAGGTAAGAACCTACGTAGGAAACGAGTAAAATGCTTGTGCCAACGCCTACCTTTGGATGATGCATAGAGGTTTGTTTTAGGACATATTTAGAGCCCAACACACATCAACACCAGACTCCAACTAGACAGACTTCAGGGCATCACGATATGCCTAAAGGACCTATGTTCATGAAACCAAAATGACATAATCCTAAGCAGTGGACTCCTTACAGAGGACTATGAAAACAACAACGTCGTCAACAACAGTTTAGGATCTTCAACATAACAAACCAGGTTCACAGGTTGTTAGGCCAACAACTTCTACTTCGGGGACCATGAGTACTGGGCCAAAGACTAGATGTTGGACATGTGGAGAGCCACATTACCAATGAGCCTGTCTGATTGACAAGGCTAGAGTGGATGGATCAACAGGACTCACTAAAGTGGGAGATTTGGGCAAGGCCCACAAGATTCATGCAACGGTGAACAACCGCCAGGATGAGCATTAGTATACTGTGCTCGAGAAGTTAGGTAAAATCATTGACCAAGATTTTAGTATTTTAATAGACCCTGGTGCTACAAAGAGATTTATCTCTATTGCAATGCTAAAGAGAATTAAGTTAAAGGAAATTGAGCAGGATGAGTTCAAATACCAATAAATCGCATAGCCAACAGGTCCCGCACAAATTAACAAACAAAAAAAAATAATTCCATCACAAGTAAATTAAATTCATTGAAGAAACCTCATGGTAATTCAACAACCACTTATTAGCTGCTAAGCTCGTAATATTTCATTGGAAAATACTTAAGAGAACATAATCATCCATTATTGAGTTCGATGAACACCAAATATGGAATGTCATAACATGGTTATTGGGGTCTTCCCCAAGTTTTCCATCAAACTTAAGAATATCTAATGGTAACTTGGCAGGAATTACTGTCCAGAATGGAGAATGTATTATGGGATCATTCATCAATATTGACAACTATGGAAGTTCCATATTCGTCGATCTATTGATCACCTGCATCCACACAGAAACATCTGATCAACCACATAATCCATCAAAAAACATAAAATATCCAAAACATCACAACCCCTTAGCCTACCCACAGTGTGTGGGTTTCCCAAAGACAATTGGGAACATGTGTGCACTTGTTCTTTGTATAGCTGTGCAATAATGCATAGCTTTCTGACAAACAACCACGCATGATTTCACAACTGTTAGTCAGACAGATGCATATCTCATGTGTGTCTGTCTATCCCACCCTCACGCCCACATGCACGATTATGTCAAGCATAGTCAAACATTATGTGTGGGAAATGGGGTTATAATTGCACACATATGTGAGGGTATTCCCCCTTTTCTCATGCACTTGTGGGCCCCTACCCTTGAAACCCCCTATATGGCCCTCCGTACAACCCCAACTTACAAACTATGAATTTCACAAGGTGTGGGATGATAGGACCACTAACCTGTCTCTCACCACTCTCGGATCAGTATCCTCATGCTCCCGCAATCTCGAAAACTCCTCACAACTATCTCGTCCGCTCAACAATAGTGAGCGGTACAAATGAGGTGGCATTGTGGGCCCACCATCCATATATATTCCCTTTATCCCAACTTCCACACTTTGTTACAGGAGCCCAAAGCCTCCATTTTCCGACATATTCTCATCCACGAGATCATGATATCGCCATCTACACATTCACATTCTATGATTTATCATCTGCACTGGGCCCTGGAGGAGATTTGTTCTCACACCATGTTCAGGTACACATGCTCACTTTCAATTTTAATCAAATAATTGTCCTATATTCTTTACCATCAGATATTTTTCACGTCGAGTATTTGGTTTCATGTGTGCAGGTACTTGTTCAGCAAGCTCAAAGTCCCTTCAAGTATATGTTCAACACTGGCATGCAGTTTCTCCCTCTGTTAACAATTGCATATCCCAGTCACACCCTTTGAAATTTTCCTTTAGCATACCTACATTTGGCTCTGTAGTATCTTCACCTCTACGACATTTTGGTACTATTATCTGATAACACTCTCCCCCACATGAGTTGTCCCATTCATAGTTCCCCTTGGAAACATTGACACTAATGCTGATTTCAGCCCCTAGGGATGGCAGTCCCGATAGTATTATGCACTTTCGAGAATGAACCCCATACTTATTCTCATCATATTGCTAACATTTCCAATGGACTCCCAAGTCATATCATCTTGGTTCTATTGACTGCATCTCCGCAGTTTCATTATCCCTCCATCTCATCCACCATCAGTTTTCCCATCTGCAGATTTTCCTCCATCCATTTACCTAATACAAAAACCCACCCATGGGCCCCCCACCCTCCACAAGTTCTCTTTCACAAACTTGCACCCTTAATCAGGCCAAGCCATATTTCACTTGGGCACCTGTTTCTTTATCTATAAACTGGACCCAAATTATTCTTTACTTATTTGGTAATTGTATAAAGCCTTTTTTTCCAGCATATACATAGATTTTTCATCGTCATCCTTGATTGCATTATTTTCCATGGAAAATAAACCCATGTCACTCTTGGTTGGGGCATCCACCCTTTTTTCACATTGACATCGTTAACAAACCCCGAGTATCCCAAGTCCATGTACCCATGATCTCTGAGTTTTCCCACTTTGTTAGCCTCTGGCACAATCTAACCTCATATCTAGTCGTCCCCTGACACTAGATCCAATTTTATGGTTGCTGCCAGTCATCCTTCAAAACTCCCCAACCAAGGGTAGTCTTGAATCCCACAACATCTTGACTTCGTTCATGTTACTCGTCAGTACTTGATATCACCTATTACTCAATGGATTTCAAGAATCCCTTTGCTTCTTGGCTTTGCATCTCCCTTTCTGTCGACATCAACATAGTTTCCAGAAGGGTAGCACTATCTTGACTCTCATTACCTTTTCAATGAGGAGTCTTGAATGACACAGACAAAATCATCATTTCTTTCTGATTTCAGTGACCCCCATAACATTCGAATTCAACAAACTCCCATGTTACGATGGGTCTTACTATGTGACTATTGTAGTTGCTTCATACCATCCAAAGACCTTTGATTTTGGTAGGCCATCAATGCCTATGAGTCATCGACAATTATGACAGTCATACTTGAATCACTTCAAATCTCGTTCACCATTTAGAACTGTCATTTGTCATTATCAACCACCCCCAAGGGTGCCACAGTTATCTACATCAACATACATCATCGGTTACAGTCCCACATTTTTGTTTCATGACACGAGAATGGGGCATGCCTGCCTTATTTGTACACATATTTTATTTTTTCTCCCTAGAGAAAGGTTTGGGTCCCACATTTTTCCCTCTCCCTCTGGCGAATCACTCTTGCAGTTCCTCTCTTCACTCTTCCTTACAATGGCACTCCCAGAAAAATAAACATTGATGTATTTTGGCTATATGTATGTTCCTAACCTCACACATAAGGGGGGATTTGTTATCACTGAAAAATCATCCGCAACATTGCGCACAATGGTTGAAGAAAAACATCAATGCCAGCAATAATTATCCCACCTACAACACCAAAATCCATCAAAAGACAAAAAACTATATACTTGGTTCAAAAATCAAAGTGCACAAATTCACCAAAGGGAGTGCACGTACAGTGCCTAGAATGCACAGGCCTCAATGCACATTTTGTGCAATATGCACAACTATCTATGAGAAAATCCACACACTCCTATGAATGACATATTTATGAATCTTTTCATCCCCTCGACCACTTCTAGTCCCACCCCCAACACGATTTGAAACTCATATCTGAGAGAAATCTAGCTTAGAGGTTGGTCAAGGGATAGGAAGTGCCCTAAAAGGCCCCTTGTTCACACTATGAACCAATTATATCTTGACATGAATAGATTCCATAAATATGTGCCATGGGTGTGCTAAGAAAATAAGAACTTCAAGGTATTGTCAAGGAAATATTTGAACACTCTATTCATTAGGCACAAAAATATAGTCGGTGCATTTTTCAAGTCAAATGGAACCACCACAAATTCATAGTGTCCGTACCTTGTCCAAAAGGATATTTTGCTAGTATCTTCTTCTTTGATTCTCACTTGATCATATTATGATCTCAAGTCAATCTTGGAGAATATATTTTCTCCCTTCAGCTGATCAGAAAGATCATCAATTCTTGGAAAATGATATTTGTTCTTGACTGTAACTTTGTTTAGTTGTCTTAAGTAAATACACAACCTCAACATTCCATCTCTTTTATTAAAAAAAATAACTGGGGATCCCCAAGGAGAAACACTTGGGTGTATGTACCCCTTCTTCAATAACTCTTCTAGTTGCATTTGCAATTCTTCTAGCTTTGGTGTGCTCATTTTGTAGGGAGTTTTGGACACTGTTGAAACTCCAAGAATTAAATCAATAGAAAAATATGTTGAGGAAAAGGTATGGAGAACCTTTCTCAAGAAATTTCAGATCTTGTCGGGCTAAGGAAAGATAGTTGGGAATGTCACCTGACATTTATAGCCAAAGAAAAACAATCACCTAATCTGCAAGTATTAACTACAAGGGGCCAAGGCTAGTTTGTTTTATATGTTATATGTAATTGTGCAAAAAAGAAATAAACTTAAACATAAATTACATAAGTGTGTACAAAAATCAAAAATTACATGAGTGTGTACATGGAGATAAAAACAAAAAATGAACCAGATCATCAAAATACATATGTGAGACCAAAATCAAAAAACTGATTTTTGTATCGATTTCATTTTGAAATACAAGACACAATTCTCTTTACAAACCCCTACGAGGGTAGGGACCAAAGTCAGATTTAGAAGCCTCCGATGGGAACCATACAAAAAGAATCTAACAGAAAAATAAACTGAAGCTAAAGATATGGATCAACTTTCCACAAAATGTTGTCACTTGACTCTACAAAATATTCTTTATCAGTCATAAAATTTAATTTATAAACAAACAAGAACACATAGACTGCCAAAGATAAATCATACACCTTTAAAAGAAGCTATTGAAATATATGATTCATCTTTGAATCATGCTTCCTTCAATAAGACCGTGTTGTCATCAAGATGGTTAAGCCTTCTAGTAAACTCAGAATTAACGAAAGATGAAAGTATCTCACTAGTATAGAGAAAACCTTATGGTTGAAGTTCTCCTTCTATTTTATCTTTGTTTGTCTCTTCATTTGATTGATCTTTTATTCCTTCTCAATAAGTTATGGTAGTTTAAATACCTTTCTTTAGTTAATCCTAATTAGCTTAACTTATTAGTTGAGACAAATAATAATAATACATATAAATAAGGGTCTAATTAAATAATAACTAAATAGGTGGGACCCCTTGTGACTCCCATTTATTTATTTTAATAATCATCAAACATGAAATATAAAACTCAATTATTTGATTCAAATATCCTCCTTGTAACTCTCGTTCGCATATTTATGATCAAATATTTAAATATCAACAAAATATAATATGACCATAACCAAAAATAGTTTTATATCCATGTTGTCCAAAAACACTGCCTAAATATATGCTTGTTGTCCAAAAAATTGTCAAAGAAAAAGATTGTCCTCAAAATAGAAAATAACATTAATCATCATTAAAAACTGTATTTACTGTGAGAAGTATTTGGCCTCTTTTCACTGTTGTCCTCTTTTGATATTTGTATTGCTGTTAAGCCCTAATGTTGGCTCATTACCCCTTAATTGGGGCATATTATATTAGTAATTTTATTTTATTTATGTCGGCTTAAGGCCATTAGTTGTAATTATACCTCCTAGTCTCCTATATATACCAAGGAGACATTTTCATTTTGATTCATCTTGTACTTGAACATTTAAGTGGGGTAAAAGGAGGTTGACCCCTTGAAGAGGCTTATTATCTGAAATTATCTCTATTTCAAGGCGTTGAGTACTTTTCCTGAGCTTTTTCCATGCTATATTGATGTTTGGTTCTTAACATATGGTATCAGAGCTCAAGGTCTTGGGGTTTCGCTGCTACATCTGAGACACCGTGGCATTTTCGCGATAATTTTTTTTCTACAATGTTTCATAAGGAACCTCTTGGAGGGTTTTTATTAGATGGATCAAGGTACGTTGGGTTCAAAATTAAGCTCACGAGGCCTTATACTTTTGGAGATAAAGCCTGTACAAGATAGGGTTTTGGAATCATCTTGAAATAAGTCATTGCAGAATTTTCGCTATAAACAATTTTCTGTAACGTTTCAGACCCTGAAATCTGGAGGCCATTTATAGAAATTAGTAACATATCTTTGGTAAATATTTCAGCTTCTGGGTCATCTTAAATTTGTAGATACCCCTTGTGTAAGATAGGGTATCTGACTAGTCCTATTGACTAGTCTTAAGAAGGTGTTCCAGGTAAAACAAGAATAACTTCTTGCTAGAGTATCCCAATCGAGTGGGACTAGTTGCATTGGATCGTGGACAGTCTGTAGTATTTTGGGTGCGAGTTTCAGAATTTGATATCAATTATTTTGTGCGGGGCATTCTATACAAGTGAGATATCCTGGAAAGGACAAAAATCGGCAAGTTGTGAGGAAGTTACCGTAAATTCCACTTGGCACATCCAATTTTGATCAGACCTGTGGCATTGCAGAGAAGAAATATCAGAGAACTACCTAAA
>ML779673.1:381046-456104 GCA_009831015.1 Picea engelmannii
TCATCTTGTACTTGAACATTTAAGTGGGGTAAAAGGAGGTTGCCCCCTCGAAGAGGCTTATTATCTGAAATTATCTCTATTTCAAGGCGTTGAGTACTTTTCCTGAGGTTTTTCCATTCTATATTGATGTTTGGTTCTTAACAATTGCATCCTTAGGCTGATTGGAACCTTGAGGCTGGACTGCACTGATAACATGAGAACAATCATCTTTAAGATGAAGACATGAAGACATAGATGCAGAGGACTCTTTAGATGATTTGGAGGTAGTGTCCACTCCTTTTCCTTTATCTTTCTTAGTCTTGGGAACATCAATTTTAATCCTATTACTAGCATGGGAGGACCGCACAGGTGAGACAACATGATCAAATTTGGGATTTTGATTTTTTTCCGGTGGAGGATGGGGTAATGAAAAAGACACAGTAGTCCAACCATGGTGATGAACAACATGCTAATGGAAAATATCTTTCCAACCATCATTGTAAGGTGGTTCGGGCTTCATAGACACATGAGGGTGAACGCGGATCCTAGAAAACTTTTGATGTGGTTGGAAGGGCATTCTCTTAGGTCGGGGTTGGAGGATCCCATGACCAACTAGGTTAAAGAATCCGACTTGAAAGAGATGGTTTAATTCTTGTCTATCAGCATCAAAATGTATTGAAAATCGAGGCCTTCTATCACCCTTCTGCCAATTTCCTCTGCCTCTATTGCCTCTTCCATTACTGCCTCTGCTAAATAAGCTCATCCTGAAGAAATATTCCAACATGTCATGAAAAAATATTAATAATCCATACATTAATACTCTACCTAAATAAAATGAAAAGGTTGGCTCTTTTATTCACCACATAAGCACATGCAATCCATCCATCAACATTTAAAACTCGACAATCAATCGCTATTTGAACAGGGAGAGATAGGGCTATTGGGAAGATGAGGGATTTATAATGTGCGAAAAAATGGTAGCATGGATGGAAGAAAACAACGAATAGTGTTCAAGAAATGTAGAAGTAATAGAGACTGTATCCATATTCAAACTTCAAACACCATTCATCAGCTAGCTTTTCTCTTTTGTCATTAATCACTTTTCTTTCCAAAAAGATTTTAAATTTCATAATAATAGAGCATGGAAGGTTATAAATGTATTTGGGAAGGCGAGGGGGATATAATGAGAGAAAAATGGTATAATGAAAGGGAAAAACAAGTATTGTTCTATTATATGCAATGATATCAAAAAATGTTATCACCATCAATAAAAGAATTGCTAAAACTTTTCTCTAATTCATAAATTAAATCCAAAACACAGTTGTTCAAAACTCCAGTAAATTTCCAAGAATGATAGTTGTACAACCTTTATTTCATTTATTCATAAATTTTTTATAATAAACTGTTAACATAGTCATTCCAACCATTAAAACCAAATAAATGAAGCGTGCAATGGGGGCTGAGATCACAACGCAAGCCAACAATTCTTCAATCTACAACGCTAGTATCACAATCTTAAATAAGTGTTGTTTAAACAGACTGGGTTCGAAACCCATGTGAAACTGTTGTTCATTTATTTTATCATTATACAGTTTTCAAAATCGACCAAAAACCCTCGTGGATAATCAACAAACGAAAACATATTTAATTCAATTAACAAATCTTCCCACTGTCAGGTTATTCTCTTACAACATAAATAAAAACCAGAGTTCAAAACTCATAATTTCCATACATAAATAAAAGAATTGAGGTCTGGGTGAACGCAAAGGTGAAACCTTCACAAAGGGTTTGTACCAAAAAAAAAAATTAACCATCTCTTAACACATCACTTTCCACAGACCCGTTCACAGACCTCTCATGGTTGTCGCAAGGAAAATACATGATACATCTACAAACATTTGGCAGGTAGTTGGAAGGAGCTACAAATATCCCATGACTATGTAATAGTACTAAGAAAACAACTAATTCTTGTTTCATAGAGAATAGAAACCCTTTAATTTTAGTTACCAAGTATGAGTGAAACCCGAAAAATATTTTCCATAATTATTTACTAACTAGAATAGCAACAGAGAAACACATATTCTGCATGCAATGCCATCCAAATAGAAAGAAAATTTTAACCATTAATCATCTTGAACACTTAAATGCCAACAGGGAGAAACTCGACTTTAAATTCCATTACACAGTTGATACCCACATGCATTCATTAAAACTTTGGAAAAACACAGTCTGTAAGCAAATAGAAGATCCAACCTCAAGACTTTATTCAGAGAGGAGTTATATTTTTATGTAGGATCATCACTCCACTTCACCAAATGCGTCAACACGCAAACATGCAATTGAGAAAGGAAGAGGCATTAAACCTCCCATCCTATACGTATTTTCATGTTGTAAGGTTGTAAATGTCGGGCCATAACTTTGTACAAGTAGTGGTTGGATTTCATTAAAGGGTTTCTTGTAGCAGGCCCATATCGTAGTCAGGTCTGGGCAAACATTTATGAAACTTCAACGTAATAGATGTGGTTAGGTGAGAGAGGACGAGCTCGCAGAACCCCTCTTTTGTAAAGGAGATCTTGTATCAGATTTTAGAAGGAGAATGATGGAGGGAGAATGATAGAGAGTCTTAGGAGACTCAAGAGGTAGAATAGTTCTGAGAGAGAGAGAGAGAGAGAGATCTTGAGAGAACTGGGACTCTGTTACAGTCCAATTTTTGTAAACATCTGTATAGACACACAAAGATAATAGAAAATATTTTTTTCCTGCATATAGTGTGTTTATGTATTTGTGTTTATTTTATGTTTTTATGCATTTTCATGGTTTGAATGCGTAACTGGTGAAGTATTGCATGAGTTTCAATTGTTTCTCATCTTTGAGTTTCCGAGTGCAAGGAGTGCACACAGTCCACAAAGAATGCGTTGACAAAGGTTTAACCTCAAGGGAAATCTCATGAGGGATATCATTTAACCTTCATCTGTATAAGTGCAAGGAGTGCATGGGAAGAACTCTTTATTGAGTTCAGAGAGAAGAGTAGTTACTGAGAACTCTGTAGAGCTTTTCCAGGTGAGCATTGAGCCAGTGCAAGTGTGCATAGAAGAACTCCGTGTTGATTTCAGGAGAAATATAGTTATTGAACACTCTGTGAGGAAAATATCTGGAAGGAGTGCATCGGGCAGAATAACACAAGGAGGGAGATAAGTACTTCTTGTTCAAGAAATCCTTCGGACTCAGATTTTGATGAAATCCCAAGAACGTAAGGTGTGCGTGGGAGGTTGAAATCTTTGAGGAGATCAATATTAGAAGGGATAATGGAAGAAGCGTGCATGAGATGGACTTATTCTAAGTCCATAAGCTTAGAAGAGATAACGCTTTCAGAAGTGTAAGAGAGACCCAAAGGATTCGGGTTCATGGAAGGAAGTTCAAAGGTTGAGACCTTTTGAACATTGATAAAATATTCTAAGTCGAGAGAAGGTGGAAGCTCAGGAGGAGGAGAGACAACAATCATATGATCAGTTGTAGTGAAGAACCTAGATCATTAGATCTATGTCCAACGAACAGAGGGAGCACAAAGGAAAGAACGGATCCCATCCATTGGATCTGAGTGCGAAGGGCCAACAATCGTCTGATCAGAGGAAGGTGCACGAGTCTTAACGCTTGTATGCATGGCAGAAAAAATATCTCAAGGTTTGAAACTTGATATTTCCAAAGTGCGGAGAGTCGAAGGGTCGAAACGGATCTAGACTGTTGGATCCAAAGGAGATATGTGTCAATGGTTCGGGAAATCCAGGATGAAAATGAAATTTTTATCATTGAAACACTTGATGTCCAAAGAGACGAAGAGCCCGGAGTCATCGATCTGTGAGGGGACACTTGTCACTAGATCGTGAGCTCTGGAGAAATTTATACAAGAGTTTTAATTTTGAGAACTGAAATAGACAAAGCCCGAAGAGCCAAAGAGCCGAAGTGTCGAAGTCCCGAAGATATTCTGGACCGTCAGATCCAGAAGGGGCACATGGCAAAAGATTTTGGACTCTGGGACAACATGAAGCAGAAGTATGAGATTCGGGATCATTGAAGCCCGAACAACCAAAGTGGACGATAGTTTTTTATCTGGGGTTGGACAGGTGTCACCAAATCGTGGACTTTGGAAGGATTTACTCCAAAGACTTGTGGTTGTTGATATTTGAAATCGCCGAAGGCCAGAGTCCTGAAAGCGACGAGAGTCGTCGATACAGAGATGGATACGCGATGTTATATCGTGGGCTCCAGGAAGTTTGTATTGAGTCTCTAAGTTGATATTTGAGATCTCAGAAGTCTGGAGATTCAAAGTATCTTTGAGCCGTCAGATTACCCGAAGTGAATCTGAGTCGTCGGACCAGGAAGGGAGACGTGGCATGAATCTATGAACTTCGGGTAAAGTCCCGAAGTGATTCATAGATATTGGATTCAGAGGAGACGTGGCATAAATCTATTAGCTATGGGTAAATTCCTGAAGAAATCCTCGATCGTTGGATCACGGGGGGACACACGTTAGTGGATTTTAGACCCCAGGTAAAAGACATTAGAAGAAAGAAGTTTGATATTTGAAATATCAGAAGTCCGAAGACCTGGAGGAAATATCAACCATTAATCTAGAAGAGGTTCATTGAATCATTGATCTAGGTTGAAAGGTCAAACACCCAAGTAAAGTCATGGTCATTGATTTATGAGACAAGTGTTTGTAGATCACCAGTTCCAGAAGTTTCGAGTATGGAAGAGAGATGAGTTTGAGATTTCAAACTCCTGGAGTCTGGAATTGCGAAGAGAACCTCAATCGTTGATTCAAGGAGAGCTTATCTGGTCCGTGGATGAGGAGGGTGCATATTTGAAGCGTTGATTGGACGTTATCATCAAGATCGTGAGATCAATGATCCTGTGTTATTGCGGGGACAGAAGTTGTGAGGAGGTTAAGGAATCGAAGGCGGGCCGCAATTTGAACCATGGTTTAGACAAGAGGATGTGTGGAGGTTGTAGGAGCATTACAGGCCCAAAAGTGGTTTAACTTTAGACCTCTTATGACTATGCCCAGAATCATGTGGTCATATCCCCAGGTCATATCAAGTGAGGGCTTATCCGAAAGGGAGATAACACCGACATTCTAAGTTTCTGCACAGAGTGAAAGGGGAAGGTCACGGGTTGTTTTCAGACCTGCACCAAGAAGCCGAGGGGGCTTGTGTTTAGATACATAGGGGGACCTTAAAGGTTCCATAGAGTCTTTTAACTTGAGAACCAGAGATACAAGACCAAGAGGTTGTGCAGCCCTACGGGGGAGTAGGGGGGATGCATACTATTTCATGAATGGAGAGGTGAGAGCTATCATACCTGTATGCAGAATGCCAAAAACCAAATAAGCAGGACTATTTTTTCCAAGGTTGAGAAAAAAGGAGGAAACACCAGCCAAAGAAATCAACCAAATAAGAACCAAGTGAGGGTAGAGACCTTGAGGTAGGGTCAGAGCAATGTGTAGTAATTGCACGTCGTATCTTACAATAACTCCATCAACCATATCCTAGTACGAGCACACCAACACCTCCAGCAGATAATCCACTATAGTTACCAAATAACAATTCAATATAAAGTTGGATATGTCACCTTCCATAACCCCTAAGTTTTATATGTGCGCTTAAAAATTAGGACAAAGCATATAATATGTCCCACATTCATTGCTAGGGAATCATTTCCACCCTTCAAAATTAACCAATGTCCATTATAATAACAAGAATTCATAAGTGCAATATGTCATAACCATATACAACCCATGCTCGAAGTTTAAATCAACCATTCAAAATATATATGCAGCAGAAAAAAACAAGATGCTCATTAAAAAAACACCTTTTCCCTTTCGTATTTAAATTAAATTGTCGATAAACCTATCATTCTCCCATTTCTCTTGGAAAGTGATTTCGAATAAAATTGTAGAGTCATTTTTCAGAATAGACATGGGTGCACAAAAACACAAGTCATCCTTCATCATTATTATTCACATAACGGGGTCCCACCTATTTAGTATATTATTAAATATATATAAGTAATAAGGCATTGCAACCAACTTTCATGCAAGGATTCCATGTTATGCTTTTGGGCATCAACAAACTGGCGAATCCACAGGGTAATCTATTCCCAACAGATTTAGAACTTAGAATGTTTGGTTTCGCAGACCAATAGAAGTAAATGATAGAAAAAAACTTTTGAAAAGAAAAATTATGCAACAGGGGGAAAAAAGATGGTTTAAGGTAAATAATGAGATGATACTTTGGGAATAACTTATCAAAAGTAATATGTATGAGGGGGTTTGGTCATGTATGCATAAAATTCGAACAATATGTAACACATAATGCTTCTTAGATTTTCAAGGAGAATGCTTCTGANGGGGGGCGGAGGGCCCATAGTTATAATAGTAGAGGCCATTCAATGTAAGGTGGACTAGGTCCATTATACTATTAAATAAGGCCCACTATGGTAGTTAGATATAATAAATGTAAGAGGACTTCTTAGAAGGTTATACTTCTAGAAGGTTCCTCCTCTAGACTGTAATGAGACATGAAGACAAGTATTGTATTTGGAGTTGAAGCTCATTAGGAGGTTTCCCCCTCGAAGAGGCAAGTGAACAGGAGAGGATCCCTTCCATAATATGATCCATTGTATGGTGTTTCCCTACCTCAAGGGTTTTCTATATTAAAATTGTGGTTCTTCTATATTGTTATTTGAATCTTTGTGTTGTTTCTGTATGCAAGTATTGGTACTTAACAAGTGGTATCAAAGAACTTTCCTTGGCAAGAAGTGTGGGATTTTTTTATTTTTTTTTGCAGATATTTTTGGGGAAGAAAAATAGGGTCGCGACATTCCAGACAATTTATGTATATTTTGGTGAAAAATTTGTAGAAACAGGTTCTATATCTGAGTTCCTCTTAGAAAAAACCCATTTTGAAAAAACAAATCATCCGAAATAGAGTCTGGGAAGTCAAGATATCGACATTTTAAAATCTGCAATTTTTCAGGGTTTTTTCCGTGGACAACGGCGCGATTTTGTGATTTATGTCACATTTGTAGGCCAAATTTTCTAAAACAAAATTACATATTTGAGTTCCTATTTCAAAAATAGTTGATTTCAAAAAAAAAATCATCCAAATCAGAGCTCCTAAATTGAAGATATCATTGATTTAAAATAAGCCATTTTGGGGGGTTTTCGTGATGGCGACGGAACTACAGAGTTCATAAATTTTCACAGGGTGATCAGATTGCTACCAGATTAGTTCCATTTTATAGAGTATTTTCATATATTTATTTTGGTATCTTATATGTGATGTTTCTCATGGATATTCACTTTCCATCCCTCATGGCCCTACTATGCAAACTGGAATCCTCCAACGCAAAATTTTAACATGATATGGAAGCTATTGAAGAGATCAGGCTTGCAGAACATGAGAGATATATTAGGAATCTCATGTACATTGAAATCACATCAGAATATACTCAAGAAATATATGCTTGGTATTATTACAAGGAATATTGTGAGGATTGGTATATGGACAATTGTAATCTTTGGGATGATAACTACTTTCATCTTTTATTTGATGACTCTACTCCACCTTATGTAGAGAACACTATGGAGAGAAATTCAGAGCCTTCTATGAATACTACTTTTCAGGATTCTCCAGTACTAGTGTTTTATTCAGATGTTTTTTTGGATATGGAGGGATCTACATATTTGGATTCCCATGATCAATGTATCTATTTGGAGCATCATTTTCAGTTGGTTCTTGAGTTGAGATATCTTCCATGTGGAGTTTAGATGAGCACTTGAACATGGGACCCTGGCTTACAATGGTGGTTGGACTACTTCAGTATAGTGGATTTCATTTATACATGGGACCCTAGTTATATAGTCTACTTCAACACTATGGTCCACACTTATCCATGGGACCTTGGTATATGGTTATACACCCTCATAGTAAGTGTTTAGGACAATTCTTTCATAAGGGGGGTGGAATGTTAGGTATCTAGAGAGGTATTGGGGGGCCTAGAGGGCCCATAGTGATAATAGTGGATGCCATTCAATGTAAAGTGGACTAGGTCCACTATAGTATTAAATAAGGCCCACTATGGTCATTAGATATAATAAAAGTAAGAGGACTTACTAGAAGGTTATACTTCTAGAATATTCCTCCTCTATAATGTTCTTAGGTGGTTGGTAGCACTATATAAATGGGTTCAAGCAATGTAATGGGATAGGAACAGAAGTATTGTATTTGGATTGATATCTCAATAGGAGGAATCCCCCTCAAAAAGGAAAGTGATCAGGAGAGGATCCTTTCCATAATAGGATCCATTGTATGGTGTTTCCCTACCCTAAGGGTTTGATAATAGTAAAGGAGGTTTTGCATATTGTTCTTGTATATCTACTATGGTGCTTTTGTATTCAGTCTTTGGTACTTAAAATCAATGATTTTTGGGGGGTTTTCGTGACAACGACGGCACTGCAAAGCTCATCATATTTCATACTATGCTCAAGTTTCTACCAGATCAGTGCCATTGGCTAGATAATTTTGATATCTTTATTTTGGTACATTATATGTGGTATTTGCAATGGATATTAGATTTCTCATGGAACTTCCACATAATTTTTCATCCCTCGAAGACATGTCTTCAAAAAGATCTTCAAAATATTCAGGCAATTGTTCAAAAGATTCAAACAATCACCCTTATAATGCAAGAGAGATATATGATGCAGGACATCAGGGATGAATATAGTCAAGAATTATATGCATGGTATGATTTGAAGACATTTGTGATGATTGGTATATGGATAGTTGTCATTTTTGGGATGACAACCACTTCCATTTGTTATTTGATGAATCTCCTTCACCTTATGTAGAGCACATTATGCAGAGAAGTCCAATGCCTTCTATGAACACTATTTTTCAGTATTCTTCAGTACTAGTCTGTTATTCAAATGATTTTGTGGATATGGATGGATCTACATATTTGGATCCCCATGATCAATGTAGATCTTTGGAGCATCATTTTTAGTTGTTTCTTGATTTCAGATGTCTTCTGCGTGGATTTCACATGAGCACTTGGACATGGTACCCTGGTTAATAATGGAAGTTGGACTACTTTAGCATGATGGTTTTCATTTCTCCATGGGACCCTAGTTCTCTAGTATACTTCAGCACTATGGTCCACACTTATCCATGGGACCCTGGTATATGGGTGTACATCAAGTGTTGAGGACAACGCTTTCATAAGGGGGATGGAATGTTAGGTAGCTAGAGAAGTAGCGGGTGGGCAGAGGTCCCATAGTTATAATAGTTGATTCCATTCAATGTAAGGTGGACTAGGTCCACTATAATATTAAATAAGGCCCACTATGGTAGTTAGATATAATAAATGTAAGAGGACTTCTTAGAAGGTTCTACTTCTAGAAGGTTCCTCTTATAGAATGTTCTTAGGTGGTTGGTTGCACTATATAAATGGGTCCATGTAATGTAATGAGACATGAAGAGAAGTATTGTATTTGGAGTTGAAGATCATTAGGAGGTTTCCCCCTTGAAGAGGCAAGTGAACAGGAGAGGATCCCTTCCATAATATGATCCATTGTATGGTGTTTCCCTACCCTAAGGGTTTGATAATAATAAAAGAGATTTGGTATATTTTTCTTGTATATATATTATGGTGATTTTGTATTGAGTCTTTGGTTCTTAAAATATTGAATATCATGATGGAGGGAAGAAAGGGATAGCAGAAACAAGGAAGAAGACAAAATCAACTATCCTACAATAGTATTGAAAGAAAAAATCAATTTCAATGATGTCTGAAAGGAGGACATCATGACAGTTGTGTGTATCTTATTTTTTATCAATCAAGAATATTTACATAATGACATTGTTCTAGAAAAAGTGATCTAGACTTTATTTCCTATTATTACGAGAAGCAAACAACAGAAATTAAAAATTCAACAAACCAAAGTAAAAAGAAAACAGTAAAACAAAAGACTATATACAACAATCATTTTTATACAATATTAACGATCAAGCTGGTTCCACATAATGTTTCAAGTGGGAACCATTTGCACTGTAAGAGAAAAATTGCTCTTCCATATCCTTTAGAAGGTATGAGTTCGTGCCTAGGATAAAATCCATTTTGAAAGGACCTAGCCATAATTATTGGAACTTAGAATGTTTTCCTCTTTTAGCATGATTTGAGTCCCATAGTAGGACTTTGTCAACAATATTGAATTCAACATATTTTTCTCATCTATTAAAATAATTTTTCGTAGTCTATTTCCTTCTTTTTATGTTCTCCAAGGAAAAATTTCTTTGTTCTTCCAGGGCTAACAATGCATTTATCCTTTCGAGAACATTGGAAGAATTTAATTCTTTGATCTGTAACATCAACCATACAGAGGAAAGATCTAGCTCAGTAGGTAGAATATCCTCTTGACCATATATGAGCTGAAAGGAAGTACATCATGTACTTTCTTTGATGTTTGTGTGATCTTCCCAAAGAGCATAAGAGAGAAGCATGTGCCACTGGAAAGGTTTGTCTTCTATGATTTTCTTTACGATTCTAACCAGATTTGTATTACCGGAATCTGATTTCCCATTTACCTGAGGGTAGTAAGAAGATGAAGTGAAATTTTAACCCCCAACTTAACCAGGAATTGAGTCAATTTTGCAGAAATGAAGGCTGGGCAATTTTCCTTAATGATCTCTAATGGAATTCTGAATCTGGAAAAGATATTAGATTCTAGGAAAGAAATTGCATGCTCATCTTGTGCATGTCTAAGAGGGAAAACCTAGGTCCACTTATTAAAGTAATCAGTGAATGTCAAAATAAATATATGCCCTACAAAAGACAGAGGATTGATAGGACCAATAAATTCTAGGCCCCATTTAGAAAATGGGAAATCTAGGAGGACAGGTTGTAAGGGCATGGAAGAAAGGTGTTCTTTACCTGCGAACTTTTGGCACTTATCACAAGATCTTATTAGTTTATAAGAATCATATAATATCGAAGGCCAATAGTAACCATTTCTTATGATTTTAAAAGCAGCATCCTTAGCAAAAAAATGGCCACCGATGTGAATGACAAAAATGATGATCCATAAATTTGATGTAACAATTTTTATGCTTCTTCATCATTTACAAATCGAAGTAACAAACCATATGCAGACCTCCTAAGAAAAAAGTATCCTAAAATGATATACTTAGAATCTTCCAAGCAGAGTCTCCTTCTCTGGTGAGGATCCAACTCATCTGGACACTTTTGATACTACAAATAATACACCAAGTTTTTATACCAAGGATGTTCGAATATAGAAAGATTTTGATTCTCAATATAAAACATAGTTGAAAGAGGATTATCTTGATTGTATTTGAAGTCATGATCATCAAATCATGCTCTTGAATTTTGGCAAGCCAATGTGCAAGCTTTCCTGAAAGATAAGTTTGTGAAAGCAGAAACTTGATAGAGGGCAAAGGGACTTTTACCTGTGTATGTTTTCCTAAAATAAAATGGTGAAATTTTTCTATAGCGTTGACAAGATAAAAAGCATGTTTCTCAATATAAGAGTAATTGATTTCATCATCTAATAAACATTGGCTCATGTAAGCCACATCTTTTTCATTGTTTTGGTCATCACTTTGTAAGAGGATAATAGAAAATGCTTCCTTGGTGGCATTGGTATATATGATAAAATATTTCTCAAAATTTGGTTTCTCCAAAACCAGTGTATAATTTATTGCTTTCTTAATCCTAAGGAAAGAATTCTCGACGTCATCTATCCAAGAAAAAGAACGATCTTTTTTTAGAATATTATGAATTGGTTTAACCATGACATCAAAATCAAGAACAAACCTATGGAAAAAATTAATAATGCCCATGAAAGCTTGAACTTCTTTCTTGGAGGTGGGGGCGGGAAGGTTTAGAATCATAGTAATCATTTCTGGATCACTTCCTAAATCATAAGCAATATAATCGAGGAGTTTTCCCTTTATGACACCGAAATAGATTTGGAATGATTTAAAGAAATGCCAAATTTTCTGCAACGGATGATAAATTTTCTAAGATGACCAAAATGATCCAACCAGTTATTCGAATAAACAGTCAAATCATCAAGATAAACTTGGATAATGTTACCGATCATATCATCAAAGGCTATCTGCATAGCTCTTTGAAAAGTGGCACCTGCATTAGACAAGCCAAAAGACATGCGTTCATAAGAAAAGTTGCCCCAACATGTAGTAAATGTGGTTTTATACCTATCAATCATTTTTACCTTGATTTGATTATACCCAGAAAAGCCATCAAGTAAGGACATCATTTGTGACCCTGCAACCTATTGTAAAATCCTTTCCACATTATGAAGCATAAATTGGTCTTTGACACTCGCTCTATTTAATGTGTAGAAATTGACACACAATATGATATGGTCAGTAATCTTTTGAACATGGACCATATTTGAAACCCATTATATTATCTTTTAACAAATTTTCCAATTCTTTTCGAATAGTATCTTCGAGTGCAAGGTTAATAGGTATTTGTTTTTTCCTAACTTCTTTTACACCTTCCTTGATAGGAATGGCATGTTTTATGAGAGAGGGATCAAAACCAAGAAGATCCTCGTATCACCATGCAAAAAAATCTTGAAATTCACAGAGTAGTTTTGTGAATATCTATTTTTCTTCATCAGAACATTGGGCACCTAATTTAATGATCTTTGGAGATTCGGGTGTCCCAATGTTAAAGGAAATGGTATCACCCACTTTATTTTTTTACTCCTCTTCCTTATGTGTTTCTTTGTTTCCTACATCACTCGATGAAAATGAACTTTCGAGAGGAGTCAAGCCTTTAGGAAATATGTCATATTCAATAGATATGATTTATTTAGGCTTAAATGATTCATTTTGTATGAAAGAAAAAATTCCTTCATCACTCGGGAAAACCTTCCATGATTAAACATTATCAGGAATGTGAGGGAGATATAGAGATTGGAATGTACAATCAGGTCTTTGAGGTAAAATTTGTCAGGTAGGAAATGTTGCAAATACAACTAATCTATCAGCCACGAAATTAATTTCCCTCTTAACATGAGTGATGTTAAATGATAACAGATTTGAAATGAGCATTCTAACCGCTTGGGTATAACGTTTAAGCAACTTATTTCTTGGAGAATCAATCTTACATACAAGGTTCACAATAAGTTCAGAATCACCAAAAGTTGTAAGGTGGCCACAACCCAGTTTATAGACATTTTTTATTCCTAACAATAATGCCTCAAACTCGGTGACATTGTCTGTGCAAGCAAATTCTAACCTATAAGAAAAATTGTGGATTTTACCTATAGGAGAATATAGAATGATGTCGTCCCCATTACCTTTGTTTGAGCATGAGTCATCGAAATGCATGTGCCACATGCCATCATCAAAATCAATTGGTTCAAGCATAGTTTCACCCTCATCAAAAAAGATAGAGTACACTACCAAATATTCTTCGAGATAATTTACGTTAGGTTGGGGAATGTTCTCTATATATGGTGAAATTATTCCTTCCCTAAGGACTATATTGTTCTTTCCATTCCGAGGGACAGATAAATGTATTCCATCAAGTGAAAGGTATCCACTCATTAAGGATTTCTAGTCTCTCCCTAAAATAATTGAATAGTTACTCACTGGTGTATCAATTACTTGGATGTTGAGGGTTGTTCTTATCTCAGGATGTGCGCACAGAACTAAAGTTACATATTTAATTTCACCTATAGTTGATTGTTGTAAACTGTTATACAAGAGCATGCTTCTAGAATTTTCATTAGTGCATGATAAGCCAAGCTCTTCCATGATAATTTTTGACATTACACTTGGACCAAACCTGCCATCAATTAGGAAACAATGAGCTATTTTGTCCAGAATATTTGTAGAGATATAAAAAGGGGTATTTTTTTACAGGGTTCCTAAAATTATTTACACCTATCTTATTTACAATTGAATCCTCTTCCTTTGACTCTTCAAATAGATTGGCTATGGTAGAAATTTTACATTCCATAAAGTTTTTGAGATGCTTTTGTTGTTCTAGGATGACAACCATGTCCAAAAGAGTAGCATCATCTTTGATATTATCCAATTGATTAAGGATATTATACTTAAAAGAGGGAAGAGGATAAGACACTCCTTGATTATCCAAATTTATGACATCTTGTGTATCATCACTTTGAGAAGATGAGCTTGGGGTGGAAGAAGTACGAGGAGGTTCATATTTTCCCTTGGTAGTGTAAGATTTATTCCTGGTATTGATTACCGTAACATCTTCTGGTTCAACCCAATCTAAAATAGTGATTGTGGTATCGAGCCTTTTGCCAAAGATCTTATCTCTGACATTTTTTTTAACTTCGCAAGTACTTTCTTCATGATTTATTTCACGAAATTACACCAAATATGAGACATAATTGAATTTGACTGAAAATTATTTTCATTAGTATTCCTAAAAGGCACTAAGGAAGACGAAGATTCCCCAAGGTCATAGGAAGAGGCATTTCATTTTTTCTCATAGGCTATCATCCTATTATTCATATCTTGCACGAGTTGTAGGAGGGGAAACATATCTATTTTCTTGACCAAGTCTCCCTTAGGTAGACTCGTTCTTTCGAGTAGCTCCTCATATTCTAGGCAAGTATGAAGAGTGGAACCAATATTGTCAATAGCCTTCTCTTCAAGTCTATGACGATAAGGAGAAGGTAATACATTATAATAATGCATGAAAGCAACCCAATTTTGAGGGTGGATTAGTTCAGGGATTTGCTTATATAATTTGGTGAAGTGAAGGTTAAAATACTTAATGGTTTCACCATATTTATAGGAAATATTGTTGTATTCCATTAACTACTCAGTCATACTCTTGTATTGTCCATAAGTGGACTTGAACCAATAAACCAACTCTTCCCAAGTAAAAAGAATTTTGGGAGGGAGATCAAAAAAATATGTTGCAGCTTTCCTTTCAAGGGAGTTGACAAAAAAATGCATGCAAGTGTCATTATCATTAGCCCCTATATTATGACAAGCATTAGACAGTGATACTAGGTGTTTGTTTGTAGTAACAGTATCATTTCCCGAAAATCTAGGTAAATGCTCCTTGGAATTTGGTAATGGGTGAGTAGTAGATGTCAGATTCAAGGGAAAAGATATGTGCCATGGGGTGGTCATAGCATCTTCCTTGAATTGGAAAATCCCATATTTATTTATAACTTTAGTAGGATTGGTAGTGGATTGAATAGGGACTTGATGATTGTATATACTACCAATTATTGATGAAGCAGAAATTTGTGAGGAGGAGGAACCTATGGTGCCACTACCACTACCCACATATGTTATATTGAAGGTGATAGGTATGGGTGATGAAGGTGAACTGGAAGAAGCAGATAAAGTTCTCCTTAGAGAACTTTATTGTGTTGATAAAACAATTTTCCTCCTTCCTATTTCAAAAATAGGAGTAGCTTCAGAGGACAATCCTCTTCTCCTTCAAGAGATGTGAGGGTTAGAGGACATGAAAAGAAAGACCAAAGAGGTAGTAAAGGGGAGGTTACTGTTGATTTTTGGGCTGTCTTTTATTGGCTTCCCAATGTTCACAGATACTTATGTCCCTTTCAATTACTTCCCAAGAGCGTTCAAGTTCAGTACAAGTACTGGTCGTTTCTAAAATAGTGTTGAATAAGGTCAATGCAATGCTAGTTTGGAAGTCCATTTCGAATATTGGGTTGTCTCGTAATAGATAATTTCATGGAAAAATCAATCAAGGAGTATTTAGACAAATTAGAAAAACGAAAGATAATCATGATACAATCAACTAAAGAGATATGGAAGATCTCCCCAGTATGGTTGCCAAATAAATCTTGAGGAAAAGGTATGGATAACCTTACTCAAGCATTTTCAGATCTTGTTGGGCTAAGGCAAGATAGTTGGGAATGTCACCTGGGGTTTATATCCAAAGAAAAAAATCACTTAATCCACAGGTATTAAGTACAAAGGACCAAGGCTGGTTTGTTTTATATATTATATGTAACTGTGCAAAAAATAAAATAAACTTAAACAAAAATTACACAAGTGTGTAAAGAAATTACATGAGTGTGTACATGGATATAAAAGAAAAAAATGAACCGGATCATCAAAATACATATGTGATACCAAAATCAGAAAATTGATTTTTGTATTGATTTCATTATGAGATACAAGAATGAATTCTCTTTACAAACCCCTGCAAGGGTAGGGACCAAAGTCATATTTAGAATCCTCCGATGGGAACCATACAAAAATACTCTAACAAAAAAAGAAAACTGAAGCTAAAGATCTAGATCATCTTGCCACAAAATGTTGTCACTTGACTTTGCAAAATATTCTTTATCGGTCCTAAAATTTAATTTATAAATAGACAACACACTGACTACCAAAAATAAATCATACACCTTCAAAACAAGCTACTGAAATATAAGATTTAGTTTTGAATCATGTTTCCTTCAATAAGACCCTGATGTCATCAGGATGGTTAAGCCTTCTAGTAAAATCAGAATGAATGAAATATCTAAGTATCTCACTAGTATAGAGCAAACCTTATGGCTGAAGCTCTCCTTCTATTTTCTCTCCTTTTGTCTCTTCATTTGATTGAGCTTTTATTCCTTCTCAATAAGTTATGGTAGTTCAACTACCTTTCTTTAGTTAATCCTAATTAGCTTAACTTATTATTTGAGACAGATAATAATAATATATATAAATAAGGGTCTAATTAAATAATAATTGAATAGGTGGGACCCCTTATGACTCCCATTTATTTCTTTTACTAATAATCAAACATGAAATATAAAACTCAATCATTTCATTCAAATATCCTCCTTGTAAATCATGTTCCCATATTTATGATCAAATATTTAAATATCAACAAAATATAATATGACCATAACCAAAAATAGTCTTATATCCATGTTGTCCAAAACAAATGCCTAAATATATGCTTGTTGTCCAAAAAATTGTCAAAGTAAAAGACTTTCCTAAAAATAGAAAATAACATTAATCATCATTAAAAATTATATTTAGCGTGAGAGACATTTGGCCTCTTTTCACTATTGTCCTCTTTTGATATTTTTGTTGCAGCCTTAGGCTGATTGGAACCTTGAGGTTGGACTGCACTGATAATGTGATAACAATCATCTTTAAGATGAAGATGTGAAGACATATATTCAAAGGAATCTTTGGATGTTTTGGAGGCAATGGCCACTCATTTTCCTTTATCTTTCTCAAGCTTGGGAACATCAATTTTTATCCTCTTACTATCATGAGAGGACTGCATAGGTGAGACAATATGATCATCTTTATAATTTTGATTTTTTGGCGGTAGAGGAGGGGGTAATGACAAAGATACAATAGGCCAACCGTGGTGATGAACAATAGACTGATGGAAAATCTATTGCCAACCATCATTGGTAGGTGGTTATGGTTTCATAGACACATGAGGGGGAACGTGGATACTAGAAAAAATTTTATGTGGATGGAAGGGAAGTTTCTCAAGTCAGGGTTGGAGGATCCCATGGCCAACTAGGTTAAAGAATCCATCTTGAAAGATTTGGTTTAATTCTTGTGGATCAACAACAAAATGTATTGAAAACTGAGGCCTTTTATGACTCCTATAACAATTTCCTATGCCTCTATTGTCAGTGCCATTACTGCTTCTGCTAAAGAAGCTCATCCTGAATTAATATTCCAACATGTCATGAAAAACTCTTAACAATCCATGCATTAATAATATACCTAAATAAAATCAAAAGGTTGGCTCTATTATTTACCACAAAACCACATGCAATCCATCCATCAACATTTTAAAACTCAACAATCAATTGCCATTTGAACAGGGAGTGATAGGGATATTGGGAAGATGAGGGATTTATAATGTGAGAAAAAATGGTAGAATGGATGGGAAAAAACAACGAATATTGTTCAAGCAATGTAGGAGTAACAGTGACTATATCCATATCCAACCTTGAAACACCGGTCATTAACTAGCTTTTCTCTTTTGTCATTAATCATTTTTCTTTGTAAAAGAATTTTAAATTTCATAATCATAGAACAAGGAATGTTATAAATGTATTTGGGAAGGCGAGGGAGATATAATGAGCGAAAATTGGTATAATGAAAGAGGAAAATGATTATTGTTCTATTATATGCAATGATATCCAAAAATATTATCACCGTCAATAAAAGAATTGCCAAAAAATTTATGTGTTTCATAATTTAAATCCAAAACACAGTTGTTCAAAACCCCAATAAAGTTCCAAGAATATTAATTGTACAACCTTTATTTCCTTTTTCTTTTCCTTTATTTGTAGATTTTTTATAGTAGATTGTTAACAGAGTCATTCCAACCATTAAAACTAATTACATCGAGCACGCAATGGGGGTTGAGAGCACAACATAAGACAACATTTATTCAATATACAATGTTGGTATCACAACCTTAAATAATTGTTGTGTAAACATACTAGGTTCAAAACCCATGTGAAACTGGTGTTCATTTATTTTAACATTCTACAGTTTTCAAAATCAACCAAAAACCCCCATGGATAATCAACAAATGAACCCATATTTAATGCAATTAGAAAATCTTCCCACTCTCGGGTTATTCTCTTACAACATAAATCACAACTAGAGTTTGAAACTCGTAATTGCCATACATAAATAGAAGAACCGAGGTCTGGGCAAACACAAAGGTGAAACCTTCACAAAGGGTCTATACCAAAAACAACATTTAACCATCTCTTAACACACCACTTTCCACAGACCTCTTCACAGACCTCTCATGGCGGCCACAAGGAAAATACACCATACATCTACAAAAAATTTAATGTTAGTTTGAAGGAGCTACAAATCTCCCATGACTAGGTAATAGTACTAAGAAAACAACTACTTCTTGTTTCAGAGAGAATATAAACCCTTGAATTTTAATGACGAGAGATGAGTGAAACTAGGACAATATTTGCCATAATTATTTGCTAACAAGCATAGCAGTAAAGAAATGGATATTTTGGACGCAATGCCATCCAAAAAGAAAGGAAATTTCAATCATTAATCAGCTTGAACACTTAAATTCCAACAGGGAGAAATTACACTATAAATGCCATTACACAGTTGATACCCACATGCATTCATTAAAACTTCAAAAAAACAAAATCTGTAAGAAAATAAAAGAGCCAACCTCATTAATTTATTCTTAGAGGAGTTATATCTCATGAATGGAGAGGTGAGAGTTATGTCGACGCCCGCAAACTACACAACCCACAGGTTGGAAGGTCCACGTCAGCACAGGATCTTTCCTTTCACACGGCCCGAAGAACTCCAAATGGTTCTTCTATTTCCCTATCAGGAAATTTTCACCCACAGAAATTCCTCATGGGATCCACCCTCTTTACTATCGGGAGATCGGACTTCACGACTTCGCGAGGTCAATGGTTGAGTGTTGGTCTAACAATTCCCCGAAATCCAATACAAGTCAATGTTCCTCCTTCTCTCCTTATTGGGTTTTTCCCTATCGAGACTTCAACACTCGTGGTGTCGAACAACTTGTCTCTCCGACTCCCAAACCCTGATTTTCCGAAACTCCGACACACGCACGAGTTCTGACTTTTCAATAGTCCTTCACTCCATCGGTATTTCAGAGTTCGTGATCTCGCGAGTCCTGATGCGATTATTTCGGGACTTCTCGCCATGAAAACCCGAAACAGTGTGCCACCTGTCCACCTCACTAACTCCTGTGGCCCCACACTGTCCTTTGACTTTTGGGATATCGTGTATTGTGATATTGCGATCCCTGTTGCAATGCTCACAGAACTTCAACCTACGAAACCCTGATGCACGTATCTATGTGAGAATCTGACGACCCTTATGGCTCGGATCTACGGTCCTGCCCCTCCTGAGCTTTGAACCTCTTGGGAATACTTCATCGTATCTCCCCTTCTCCTTCGTTAGATCTAACGGCTCACAGAAGTTCACGAATTCCCCTCGGAGAATTCCTACCGTCCGTCCTTCCTTGGCGATTTCTGCGAATGACCAAGTGTTCCTCTGCGGAACTCGTCCACCTGCGGCGTGAACTTATGATGCTTCTTACAGACTTCTAATCACAACTTCCCTGCATTTTTATTCAACGATTTCAAAGGCATTATTCTTCCTAAGCTTTCTTACAACTCTGATTCTTAGAGAAGACACTTGCACGCACTCCTTGCGACAACTTTCAGACACTTCCAAGCGCTGAATTTCCTTCGACCCAGCGCACACCTGCAGCAAAAATCTCTCTGTGCTTTACTTAGGTTCACAACCCTGAAGCTTCACCTGGCCTTCGCACTCCTTGCACGGCTTCTGTGTCCAAATGCACTTTTGGGTGAATAAGAACAAAAGTTAAACTATCTGAGCCCTTCGTCAACGCACTCCTTGCGGACACTTCAACTGCACTCCTTGCAGGAATTCTTTCTCAGATAGAGAAACAATTGAAACTCATTCCTTCTTCCCTTTCAGACTTAAAACTCAAACATGAAATCATATACACAACATATAAAGCAAATTTATAACAGGAAGCAAACATTCGTGAGCGTATCATTCAACATCAATACACAGAGAACAAACACGAAACCATGAATTTGAATCAATCTTCTTCTATTAATCCAAATATCTGTACATGGGTGTTCTTACACAGCTCTCTACTTCTCCTCTTCTATGCTCTTCAATTTTCCATCTAATGATACAATACACAAATGAGGGTGTCTATATCCTGTTTCCCTCTTGTGTTCTAAAACTTTCTAATCTAGAATTAAATTCTATCTACCTGCATTAACTACTTTAAATGCCTTCTACCTACTAAGGATGAGAGAAAATTTCTCAAGGTCCAGTTACATTATACAAGTGCACCTTCATTTAATTATCACATTTATGTTCAGCGCATCAACTTCAAGGTAATTTCAAAATTTGCGCTGGCACTTGTCCAGTTGTCTTCCGCTTCTGTGCTGGCTCGCTTGATGTTGGCGATGCTCCTGCATCATACTCCCTGGCTTGAAACTTTTCATGGGATCCTGTCCATGAGCTCATGCACTATGTGTTCATGCTTCTGGATCTCTGCTTCAGTCTCCCAGCTGGCATCTTCAATTGGATGGCCCTTCCACTTGACCAAATACTCAAATTACTCTTTCCGCTTGGTCTTCTTGCCAATTCTTTTGTCCAGTATGCGCTCCATCTATGGATTATCTGCAACTGGCATCTTCTTTGTCCACTGGATCACTGGCTGCTCATCTCTTGTCCCTGCTTCATCAGCCTTCTGATCCCATCGGGTAATTCAATCTCATAATCATTTGTCCCAAATTTCTTCAATACCCTACATGGCCCGATTTTCTTCATCTTCAGCTTATTATATGTTCCTCTCGGGAACCTTTATTTTCTCAAATGTGTCAGAATCAAGTCACCAACATCAAATTGAAATTGTCTTCTATGTTGATCTACTCTACGCTTGTACTCCTGGCTTGAATTCTGCAATCGCTCCTTCACCTGGCTATGAAGTTCCTTCATCGCTTCTGCGAATTCTTCTGCACTAGCGCTCCTAGTCGCAGTCATTTCTGAATCTCTCAGCTCAAAAAATCCTCTCGGTTGCATGCCATAGACAACCTGAAATGGACTCTGCCCTATGCTCCTATTAATCGAGTCGTTATAAGCAAACTCTGTCTGTGGTAATATGTGGTCCCACTGGCTATGGTGTTCTGTCACCAGGCTTCTCAGCAAGTCTCCCAGACTTATGTTCACCACTTCTGTCTATCCATCCATATGAGGATGATACGCTGAACTAAAAACAAGTTCGTTCCCAGCTTCTTCCACAATGTTCTCCAAAAGTTCCCTATGAATTTTGTATCTCAATCTGAAACTATACTTCTTGGATAACTATGAAGTCGAATGACCTCTTTGAAAAACAGATTTGCAATGTGAGTTGTGTGAATGGTTTTCTGACATGGAATGAAATGTGTCATCTTGTAAAATCTATCCACCACCACAAAGATCGAATCACAACCTCTTTGTGTTCTTGGCAACCCCAATACAAAATCCATGCTAATTGCATCCCACGACCTCTCTGGTATGGGCAATGGTTGATAGAATCTTGCATTTTGTCTCCTTCCCTTTGAATGCTGGAAAATTCTACATCTATCCACTAATCGCTTGACATCTGCTCTCATTCCTGACCAAAAATATGACTCATTCATCTTTGCAAACGTCTTTTTGTGACCAAAGTGCCCTTCTAATCCTCCACTGTGTTTCTCCTTTAACAAGTTCTCCCTCATGGAGCAATTCGGAATACACAGCTGATTGCCCTTGAATAACAATCCTTCTTGGATCATGTATTTGGCCCACTGGATTCTATCCCTGAGAACTGGATTCTCAGCTACTTCATACACTTCCTTGAAATCCTGATCATCTGTGTACATGTCCCTGAGATCATCAAAACCTAACGTTTTGACTTGGAACTCCTGCAACAACAAACACTTCCTGCTTAAAGCATCAACAACTTTGTTAGCAGTACCAGAAATATGTTTAATCACAAATGTGAAATTCTGCATATATTCCACCCATTTTACATGTCTCTGATTCAACTTCTCCTGTTGAGTCACAAACTGCAGTGCATGATTGTCACTGTACAAGACAAATTCTTTCGGGATCAAGTAATGCCTCCATTTCTTTAATGCCTGGATGATAGCATAAAACTCCTTATCATATGTGGAATATTTTACTTTTTATTCATTCATATTCTCACTGAAGTATGCTATTGGCATGTCTTCTTGAATCAAGAATGCCCCGATTGCAAATCTGCTTGCATTGCATTTCACTTGAAATGTCTTTCAGAAATCCAGCAACACCAAAACTGGTTGTTCCGTAATCTTCCTCTTTAACAGATTAAAAATTTTCTCAGCCTCTTCTATCCAGTGAAAAGATTTGTGTCTTCTCTTCACTGTATCCAGCATCATTGCGCTAATTCCACTAAAATTCTTGATGAACTTTCGGTAGAAACTAGCCAATTCGTGAAAATTTCTCACCTCAAAGATATTCCTCGATGATGGCCAATTCTTGATCACTTCTACCTTATCTAGATCCATCCTTAATTCATCTATAGAAATAACAAATCCCAAATAAATGAGCTCTGTCTTCATGAATGAGGATTTCTTCATGTTTATCAACAGCTTCTCCTGCTGCAATTTCTTCATCACTGTAGCCAAATGCTTCGGATGCTCTGCCACTGTTTTACTGAAAATCAGTATGTCATCCAAATACACAATGAAAATTTTTCCGATGAACTCCTTCAGGACTTCATTCATCAACCTCATGAAGGTACTCGACACATTTTTTAAGCCAAACGGCATAACAAGCCATTCATACAATCCTTCATTTGTTTTGAATGTTGTCTTCCATTCATCACCTTCTCTCATGCGAATTTGGTGATATCCACTTTTCAAATCAATCTTTGAAAAGTATTTTTCTCCACTCGAGCAATCCATCAGATCATCCATCCTTGGCAATGGAAATCTGTACCTGATAGTTATCTTGTTAATCGGCGTTGAGTCAGTACACATCCTCTAGCCTCCGTCTTTCTTCGGACTGAGTACTATTGGAACAACACACAGACTCAATCTTTCCCTGACCAAACCTTTGTCCAACAACTCCTGGACTTGTCTTTTAACCTCTTCATTCTCCTGTGGCATCAATCTGTACGCGGATTTATTTGGTAAACTGGCTCCTGGTATGAGATCAATATGATGACTCACACTTCTGATTGGTGGCAACGAATGAGGTAATTCGCCCACTACTATATCAGCGAACCCTTCCAGCAGTTCCTGAATTTCTTCTGGCAAATCATCCACTCTTGTGCTGGTCAAAACAATCTTTGGTTTCCTGACCACAAAGAACTGTGGATCTTCCTTCTTCTTAACCTCTGTAAGAAGTTCGTTCCCACTCATGAGAAGTACTATGTTGCTTACTTCTGGCTTCACCTCCTTATCTTTAATTGGAAGAAACATGTGACTTCTCCCATTCTTCTCCAGGGTGTATGTGTTCATTCTCCCATCATGAATCACATTCTTGTCATATTGCCATGGTCTACCCAGCAATAGATGACAAACATCCATAGGAATGACATCACATAATATCTTATCATTATATCCTCCTATCTTGAATTCAACTAAACACTGTTTAGTGACAGTTACCTGATGTCCTTTTTGTATCCACGAAATTCTGTACGGGCTTGGATGATCAATCGTCTCCAGCTCCATATTCTCTACCATCTCCATAGAAATGAGTTATCTATGCTACCACTGTCTACAATGACCTTGCATACCCTGTCCTTGGTCTTGCAAGCAGTCCTGAAAATTCTGGTCCTTTGGACTTAACTCTCCACCTCCTTCTCTGGTGTCAAAAGAGCTTTTCGCATCATCAACGATCTTCCGCCTTTAGTGTCTTCTACCTCAACATCCTGCCTCTGTGCTTCGGCAATGTGAGATTCTCCACTCTCTTTCTTTTTATCTAGACACTCGTAAGACTTGTGCCCATTCTTTCCACATGTGAAGCATGTGATTACTCCACCTCTTCCTCTTCCTCTACCTCTAGTACGAGGAAAAGTGTTGTTATTAGCATAATCTCCTCTCTGCTCAGTATGTTTCCCTCTCTGTTCAGCATATTTCCCTCGCTGTGAACTTCCACCTCTCTCTGTTTGAGTCTGAGGTTTCTTCCAGTCTTCCTTGGGCTTCTGATATTTGTCCTGGGCAACTGATTTTCCTCTTGGCTGATTTCTGCCTCGACCCCTCTAACTCTGCTTTCGGCTCAGCTTCTCTTCTGCTTTCAGAGCCATATGGTAAGCATCTTCCACCGTCTGGATGGTTACCATTCTCATCTCATCCTAGATATCATATCTCAGGCCATTCATATATCTGACAACCTTTTCATCATCGATCTCCCGATGACCTGCCCTGATGTTCAGCCTGTAGAATTCCTCGGTGTATTCTTTCACTGACATCAGCTTTTGTCTCAGGTTCTGCATCCTCCTGAATAGAGTAATTTGATAATCTCTAGGGATGAATTTCTCCTTCATCTTCGTGATCATTTTGTCCCAACTTTTGATCTTCTGCTTACCCTTGCAGCGTCTATTAGCTTGTAGTTCATCCCACAACAATGCTGCATGTCCCTTCAATCTAGTGACAGCATGCTTGATTTTCTTGTCCTCTTCGACATCTTCATAGTTGAAGTATGTGTCAAGAGCTCTAATCCAGTCTAGAAGCTCCTCTGCATCCAAGTTTCCCTCATAAATTGGAATGTCCATCTTTGCTCTTGCACCCATCCTTGCAATAGCTCTGATCAAATGTTCGTTTGATGCATCTTCAGCTAAAACTTCTTCTTCATGTTCAACCTCAATCTCACTTTCGAAATCACTTAGATCCCCAGCACTGACTGTATGCCTTTGTGATGTCTCCATGTCTTTGAGTCTAGCTTGTAGATCACGCATCTCTCTCTCCATGGCTAGATCTGTCATTTTCCTGCCTCTTCTTCGCGGGATTCCCCTATCCTCTGGATCGGGTGATTGTCTATCTCTTCTCCTTGGTGGCATGGTGAATTTTCTTCCTTCTCTGCTACAGAAAGAAAAGAACCTTACTATGCTTTGATACCAAACTAATGCCGACGCTCGCAAACTACACAACCCACAGGTCGGAAGGTCCATGTCAGCACAAGATCTTTCCTTTCACATGACCCAAAGAACTCCAAACGGTTCTTTTATTTCCCTATCGAGAAATATGCACCCACATAAATTCCTTGTGGGATCCCCCCTCTTTACTATCGGGAGATCGGACTTCGCGACTTCGCGAGGTCAGTGGTTGAGCGTTGGTCTAACAATTCCCCGAAATCTGATATAAGTCAACACTGACCTCCTTCTCTCCTTATCGGGATTTTCCCTATTGGGAATTCGGCACTCGCGGTGTCGAACAACTTGTCTCTCCGACTCCCGAACCCTGATTTACCGAAACTCTGACACACTCGCGAGTTATGAATTTTCAATAGTCCTTCACTCCATCGGTATTTTGGAGTTCGCGATCTTGCGAGTCCTGATGCAATTGTTTCGGGACTTCTCACCACGAAAACCCGAAATAGTGTGCCACCTGTCCACCTCACTGACTTCTATGGCCCCACACTGTCCTTTGACTTTAGGGATATCGTGTATCGTGATATCGTGATCCCTGTTGTAATTCTCATAGAACTTCAACCTACGAAACCCCAATGCACGTATCTACGTGAGAATCCGACGACCCTTGTGGATCGGATCTACGGTCCTGCCCCTCCTGAGCTTTGAACCTCCTAGGAATACTTTGTCATATCTCCCCTACTCCTTCTTTATATCTAACGGCTCATGGAATTTTGTGAATTCCCCTCGGAGAATTTCGACCGTCCGTCCTTCCTTGGTGATTTCTGCGAATGACCAAGTGTTCCTCCGTGGAACTCGTCCACCTGCGGCGCGAACTTACGACGCTTCTTACAGACTTCCAATCACAACTTCCCTGCACTGTTATTCAATGATTTCGAAGGCCTTATCCTTCCTAAGCTTTCTTACAACTATGAGTCTTAGGGAAGACTCTTGCACGCACTCCTTGTGGCAACTTTCAGACACTTCCAAGCGTTGAATTTCCTTCGACCCTGCACACACCTGCAATAGAAATATCTCTGTGCTTTACTCAGGTTCGCAACCCTAAAGCTTCACTTGTCTTGTGCACTCCTTGCACGACTCATGTGTCCAACTGCACTTTTGGGTGAATAAGAACAAAAGTTAAACTATTTGATCCCTTCGTCAACGCACTCCTTGCGGACACTTCAACTGAACTCCTTGCAGGAATTCTTTCTCAGATAGAGAAACAATTGAAACTCATTCCTTCTTCCCTTTTAGACTTCAAACTCAAACATGAAATCATATACAAATCATATAAATCAAATGTATAACAGGAAACAAACATTCATGAGCATATCATTCAACATCAATACATAGAGAACAAACACGAAACCATGAATTTGAATCAATCTTCTTCTATTAATCCAAATATTTGTACATGGGTGTTCTTACATAGCTCTCTGCTTCTCCTCTTCTATGCTCTTCAATTTTCCATCTAATGATACAATACACAAATGAGGGTGTCTATATCCCGTTTCCCTCTTGCGCTCTAAAACTGTCTAATCTAGAATTAAATTCTATCTAGCTGCATTAACTACTTTAAATGCCTTCTACCTACTAAGGACGAGACCAAATTGCTCAAGGTCCAGTTACATTATACAAGTGCACCTTCATTTAATTATCACATTTATGTTCGGTGCATCAACTTCAAGGTAATTTCAAAATTTGCGCTGGCACTTGTCCAGCTGTCTTCCGCTTCCACACTGGCTCGCTTGATGTTGGTGATGCTCCTGCATCAGAGAGCTATCATAAATGTGTGTAGAATGCTAGAAACCAAATAAGCATGACTATTTTTTCCAAGGTCGAAGAAAACAGAGGCAACACCAGCCAAAGTAATCAACCAAATGAAAACCAAGTGAGGGTGGTGGCGTCGAGGTAGTGTTAGAGCGACGTGCAGTAATTGTATGTCGTATCATACATTAACTCCATCAACCATAACCCAATATGAGATCACCAACACCTCCAATGCATAATCCACTATAGTTTCCAAATAAAAATTCAATACAAAGTCGGATATGCCACCTTCCATAACCCCTAATTTTTATGTGTGCACTTAACACTTTGCGCAAAGTATATCATATGTCCCACACTCATTGCTAGGGAAGCATTGCCACCCTTCAAAATTAAGCAATGTCCATGATAATAACAAGAATTCATAAGTGCAATATGTCATAACCATATAAAACCCATCCTTGCAGTTTAAATCAACCATTCAAAATATATATGCAGTAGTATAAACCAATATGCTCATTAAAACAACACCTTTCCCTTTCCTGTTTAAATTAAATCGCCAATAAACCTATCATTTGCCCATTTTTCTTGGAAAGCAGTTTTGAATAAAACTGTAGAGTAATTTTGAAAAATAGACATGAGCGCATAAAAATATGAGTCAGCCTTCATCATTATTATTCACATAACGGGGTCCCGCCTATTTAGTATATTATTAAATATATATAAGTAGTAAGGCATTGCAACCAATTTGCATGCAGGGATTCCATGTCGCACTTTTGGGCATCAACAAAATCTATATCCCTCTTTGGTGGAAATACTAGAAACTCCCCAAATACATCCCCATACTCTTTCAAGACTGGATAATATTCAACAATTGGATCTTTATTCTTCATTATCTCTTCCATATGGGTTTCATATATCTGACACCAATTTCTAAAACTTCGTTTAAGCTATAACACTGAAATCTCTTAGATAGATACATGCCCTATAATACCTTGCATTTTCCTTGAATTTCCTTCCTCATAAAGACATGTGAAATCCTTGTTATAACAATCTAAAACAACACAATTTTTTTCTAACCAATCCATACCAATCAAGCAATCAAAAGACCCAAGCGGTATGATGTTAAAAGTTTCCTTAGTGTTGACTCCATTCATGTTTATTGGGAAATTGTTCACAAACTCATTGATTCTTCTCTTGGTTCCAATAGCTAGTTGAACTAACCAATATTTTTCATTCTTACATTTCTTCAATTTAAATCTTTCAACTAGATTTGGATCTATATAGATATGACTATATATAGAATCAATCAAAATATCTATGGGATGATTATCAATCTTACCTTCCACTTCAATCATGTGGGATTGATAGTATCCTTTTCTATTGTCTAAGGTGGCATAGATACTTGGCATGATTCTTCCCATGTTATCTACTGTCTTTTGTTTGATTATATGCACAGTCCTCATCTTATATCCTCGGCGAGGACAATGTTTATACATGTGATATCCTTCACAACCCCAACACTTTATGGGATACTGTCTTGGTCTCTTTTCCAAGGAATATGTCAATTTTTTATCACCTCGAGATGTATTCCCTTGTTGATGTGCTTGAAAACTATTCCTTATGAAAAGTGTCTTGAATCATTTCTTCCTCTAATCCATCTTTCCTTTCTTATTTTCATCCCAATTCTTTTGGAAATTTGTCCTTCCTCTGTCTTTCTCATATAAATACTTATCCTTTCTTATGGCTTCTTCTTAATTCCCAAGCTCATTAAATTGAATCATATCCTTGTATAAGGATGGAATTCCACTTAGGAACCTAGAAATTTTTACCTTCTCATCCCTAATGAAGCTCACATACTTGAGAATTTCCAAGAATTTCCTCTCATTATCATCCATAGTCATGTTACCAAGTTTGAGTTCAAAGAACTCTTGCATCTTCTTGTCATAATATTGCTCTGACAAGTACTACTACTGGAAATATTTCTTGAACTGATTCCAAGAAATTCTCTTCTCATCAAGGTGCTTAGAATACTTAAGTAAATCCCACCACATAGATGTCATTCCTTGAAGGTGGTAGGCTATAATTCAGTCTTCTACATTTGATTAGTAATCATGAAACTAGAAATATTTCTTCATTCCCAGAAACCGTGCTTTTGCATATTCTCGTTTATTGTTTTCTCCATCAAATGATCGTGGCTTGATTTTCCTCAGATCCCCTTGAAAACTATATGATCTATGTCTCCTCCTCTAATGCCTGATAGGAGACATACTTGGGATGCTCTCTGACCTTGAATGTGCATATGCTCTTTTGGTCAAATGCACCGGGGAATGATGATGATGATCCTTGCTAACACTCCTTGATTGTCTAGATCATCCATGATCATCCCTCTTATCATGAGATATATCTACTTATGCTTTCCTTGCACTAGCTTCTTGTTGTGTGCAAGAGTATTTATTAACTTTCTTTTGCAACACATTCAAACTCTGTAATATCTCCTCATGTGTTTTCATGATATTTTCATTATCATCCCTATAGATTTGCATTTCTCTTTATAGGATTCTCATAGTTACAAGCTTCTTCCTATCTCTTCTTCCATTAGATTATGTCTCAACATTTCCCATGTTGTCATGTAAACCTTTGATTTCTTCTTCATGGTTGCAAGGCTCTTGTGCATCCTCCATATATATAGTTTTCATATTGTAACTAAAGTATTCTTTCATGTACCTCTAATTCTGCATGAATGTTCATACAATAATTGTTGTTAGAATTAAGCACAGTAAAAAATATTTATTAATTAGATTACAGGGCATTCTTCATTTCAAATTATAAAGATAAAAAATGAAATAATCCAAATTATGGATTATCCTCCTCAATACCTTTTTAGTGACTATTCCCTTGCTCAAATATGAGCTCCTAGATAAAATTTGTGGTCTCTAGAAGTTTAGAATGGTTTTTTATTTTATCCTTGTATGTTACATGTGTCTTCTTTCTCTTCTTGCACACATTCACATACCCAAATTCCAAATCTGGCTCCACAACTATCTTCTATGGTTCATAATATTTCCATATATTTCTCTTGTGTCCCAAACGAACCTATGAGCAAGGAGTTATGCCCTTCAGAAGTAAAATGGTGCTAAAAATATACCCTTAGTTGTTTCAATTGTAAGTTTCTCATATGAGCTCTATTTTGCATTCAAAATAGCTCATTGGAAAACTCTCTCTGATTTCTTTTATTTAAGTTGTAGAGTCAAGGTGTACCTTAGTACACTTTGTACACCCTATTGTCATGTTTTTTTCTACCTAAAAATGTCGATCATGTCCTCAAAATATCTCTGCAAGTTTATGACCTTCAAAAACCATAAAATTTCGTGGAAAATCGATTGTTTTACTATTGTAATTGGCCTTCAATATGTACTGTTGATCTTAAAATTGGGAGAAATCTCAATTGTTGATTCGTCAGACCTTTCCCAAGCACGTGGAAAAAATTCCAATGTCGATCTCCAGTTCGAATCAATCTGGACCATTACTTTTCCAACACTACATCGGTGATTGGTGATTAGATATTTCTTTGGTAAATCAAAATTACTCATTGATTTGCCCGAATATTGATAAAAAACCATCAACTATCGGTTGTTTCTCTTGGAAAACCATTTTTTCCCACAAATATCACCAAGCCCTAATCATCGATGACCATCCATTAAAGAATTTCTTTAGAAACTAACTTGTTACAAATTATTCCTAACCTCGATCATCGACCATCAGTTGGATGACATATAAACTATACTGACATGGCATGACACATAGATGTCAATGTGGCATGAAAAATGGATCTAACATGGAATTCTGGCTTACGTTGAATGACATATGGATGTTGACATGGCATAACATGTGGACGTTGATGTAGAAATACATGTCACCATCCTCCTTTCCTATATCAGTGATTGGCCATTTTTATTGGATGAGTTTAACACCTCACTAAATCTGCCAATCCTCAATCATTGACCATCGGTGATTGGATATTTCCTTTGGATGCACCAAACCTCTTGCCAAATTTTGTTGATCCTTGATAATCATCTATCAACAATTGAATATTTCTTTTGGTCTATCCAACACTTTTCTCATATCTCCAAACTGACCATTGACCATTGGCAATTTATTTTGGAAAACTAAAAACTCTTCACCAAACTTGTCGATCTGATCATTGTCCATCGATGATCTTTCTTGGAAAAATCCAACATTTAGAGTTTTTCGACCAAATCCAAAATGAATCTGGGTCGTTGATCTCCCATTCAAAATTATCTTCATCGTTGATTCGCCAAACTTCACCCAACTCTACTAATGAATCTTGATCGTCAATATACTCCATTTACCAACTGTTGAAAATGAATCTCTATCATTGATTCTTCAAATTCTCCCATATGAAAAAATGAATCTTGGTTGTCAATCTATTTTTTTTTTCGAGATGGCTGAAAATGAATCCATACCGTCAATTTTTCTCCTTTTGCAAAATGCCAAATTTATAAGTTTTTAATTCAATTCACAATGAATATGGGTCGTTGATCTCAAAATCAAATACAATCTTGGTCATTGGTTCATCAAACTCTCCCATATCATTTGGCCTCCATTAGAATGTGAATTTTGACCTTGTAGGTCAAATCTAACTTTGTGACCCGGTCAATTGATGCCAATAAACGTATTAAAAATTTTTGGGGAATTTGAAACTCGAATTTTCCCACCATTTTGGGGATTTCACTCTGATTTTTCACTGTTTTTCCCCAAATTCATCACAGATCAAAATTTATAACAATGAATTTTGCCCAAATTTGCACTACTTATTGGCCCATATGGGTCCAGTGCTGAAGTTTATCTATGATGCCACTCTATAACACACCCTAGACCAAATTTGGGTCACGCTACTGCTTAAAAAAACAATAAATTTTTTATACCAATTTTAAATGCATAAATAAAACACACTACATGGCATTCAATCTTATACAATGGTCCATGCTAATTAAAAATGTAAATGGGATTTCTTAATTGTGCATAGCAACAATTAAATACATACAACATCATTCAACCATAGAAACAGATATCTAAATGCATCATTCTATTCACAACAAGTAGTATTAACAAAAAAAACTCAGAGTAAAACGCAAAGCAATTATATCACCATTTAACATATATAAACACAACAAATAAGAACACTTATCTTATGAAAATATGCAACCCGTTGTAGGGGATGTAAATTCCTCCCAACTATAGACTTTTTGTTCCATTTCTCAATAGAAAATGACCCACAAGCTGGGGCTATGAATCCAAAAGATGCAGTGGTCTCTAAGGCTAGCTAAAGTGTCCCTCTCGACAGTCAATTCCCAAAACTAATTCCAATCCACTAGCTTGCTTCCCCAAAACCTTCACAACCCAAGGTATGGGATCTCCCTTCACTTCTAACAGTCCATCTGGAATTCCCACTCCTTTCCAGGGCTTCCAACATAGATTGGATAGGAAATATCTCTGTTGGGACCTTAGGAATTATATAGCTACAACATGAATTCACCTAGCAACAAAATTCTTGCTTCTCTTGAAAAATTTGAAAAAGGATATTTGTCATAGGCCCACATCCTCTCTTCCCATGAAATTATAGTTCAAAAAATATACCATACATTCCTAGTATGGCTTCCTCCATACTTTATCACTCCAAACTCTCTTGTTGTCTAGAAAACTCCATGTAAAAATTGTTGATCTGCATGCAAAAATTCGAATTGTGTAATTTTGCCCCTCTACCCATACAAATTTCTCTCTTTATCTTTATTGCTTGAATTACACTCTTCTCCAAGATTATTGTACTCAATCCCCCCATGCTCTCAATAAATATGGGATGTGACTTTTCACAACCACCCTGTTACATGAATTCAATGATTGGGATCTAGAACACTCAACATATATTAGAAGGTTCAAAGTAAGGATAATTTGGAAAGATATGGGTTTGGGCTTAATAGATATGGGTAAACTCTCCCCCTTGGACCCCTTCCCTCTCTTGTGAAAACTAAGCCCGAAAATCTTGGTATGTTTCCATCTGCAGATGGTGAAATTTTTTATTTATTATATTCAATTTTCATCATTTACATATTACATCGCTTTTCCCTTAGCCATACATTACATTTACAATATACATCACTAGTTTGGGGTTTGAAAATAGGGATGTTACAATCTATAAATGAGATCGACATATGAATAAGGTGACTAGAGATAACATATGAGATTAATATTTAATTTCATAGGTTTTGATCAAATAATCATAGAGGGCGCAACAAATAGGTTAGGCATGACTTCTCTATAAAGTGAAAATTCATAAATTGTGAAGGTTTCTCCATCAAAATAGATCACACTAGTATAAGTTCACTGACATATCTAATAGATCCACAAACTATCCACCATATAAAGAAAAAAAAATTCTTTTGAAATCACTCGATCCAGATCGGTCAAACTGAAATGGTTAAATTGGTCCATCAATCGGTTGACTACCTATTGAAAGGTTCTTACATGTGAATTATGGTACATTCATAGCTATCCATATGCATTAATGATTTCACCAAAGAAAATGGTTCAACTAGTATGATTATGCCAGGCCCATGTTTGAGTAGCCAAGGTTGTTTTTTAGATTTATTGAATGACAAAGTTGACCTGGAATCGGCTTAAGGAAGAAAATGAGGAATTCATCCAATTGATTATGATTATTAGTTCCAAATAATACATAGAAAGAATGGATCATGTCGGATCATTATGGATGCTAGCTTGGGATAGAATTAACTTGATTTCCTTAACTATATATGAAGATTAGGATTTGTAGATTAACCAAACCCAATAGATTTGTTGAGGTTTTTTATTTGAAAAGGGCATTAAGATGACCTTGTACACATTGCCCAGGTCTTGATCTGATGGTAATTATAAGTCCATAATGCACATTGTTTGATATGTACCGAACCTAGTTTTAAAATGTAGATATATCCTCAAGAACTCTAGGTAAGCGCTACCATATCTATATTTTTAAGGATCAAATTCCCAAAATACAATGAATTTCCATGTAAGAATACTTATGTATTTATTATTTTCCATCTATTATCAGATCTACAGAAAAAAAATTCTATTTAGGTAGGTCCATAAGCCTTGAGGGTTGAAACTATGATATGATACCATATCTCATAACACAAATTTCAGTAAATATAAACACATAGATAAACACCACCACTTGCAACCATTAGCTAATAAAAGTAAAGATACATGAATTAGGATTACAGAAATAAGAAGTAGCATATGGTGAGTAACTTACTTCAAAGATGAAGGAATTAACTTGTTGATCCAGGTGGATCTAAGAATGCTAAAAAATTGATAGTCTCAAATGTTGGTGGAAATGACTCCATTGTGTAGATATTGACGAGATATTTCCAACACAACTTTAACGGACACAAATGGACGTCGTATGAGAAAGATATGGTCTTCTGAAGTTTTGGGAAAAAAGGTAAAAATGGAAAAATGATAGATAACACGTGGCATCAGTGGAAGTATGACATGTGGAACTGTACAGAAGGACACATGGACTGTATGAATGTTGATGTGGACTGTATGGATGGATGAAGTAGAAATATAGATGCTAATGTGGTAGTTTTGACTGGACTGTATGGACGATGACATGGTAGTATGGTAGGATGATGTGGCAATACGACAAGATGATGTGGCATGATAGGTGGCAGTACAACATGCTGACATGGTGTTGAGATGGTGTTGATTGTGTGTTGACATGGTAGGTGACTATATGTTGAATATGCTCCAAATGGCCAAATCAAAAGGTTACACATGGCCCAATCAGAATGTGACATGTGGCACCCTACATCGGGATAAAAAGGCCTTATCCTTTCAAAATTGTCTCCAAAGGGAATTGAACCCTTGACATCATCGAGAACAAACCGAACAGTTTAAACCAACACGCCCGAATTTTGCACTAACAATGTGAATTATTATGACAAATAGATCAAATTATATTTAAGTTTATATTATTTCAAATGGTTCAAAATTTCGATGGGAATGTGATTCGACCCCGCAACCTTTGGCTCAACAAACCAACGAATTTACCAATGCGCCAAGCCATTAATTTGTAAAGACCGCCAAAGAATTTTTCATTTGAGTTTTGGTTAATGCCCCAAATAGAAATATAACAGTGGTCAGGCGGGTTTGAACCTCCGACCTCCACTATAAAATCCCAATGCCTTTGTCATTGCAACACATAGGGTCTATGTGCATAGAAGACAACAAAAATTGTTTTATGTAGGGTCTATTCTATGCATTTTTGTAAAATATTTTGTATAATCTTTCTAATGGGAGATTTTTTATGAATTTTTTTTAGGATCTTTTTTACAGGAGTTCTTGGAGATCCTTGAGATAATTTTGTAGAGAGTCTTTGTAATACCATTGAGAGAGAGTAATAAAGGAGTTTTATTACAAATGTGGTATTTTTGTGTGTTGTAAATCAGTTCCATTGGGCATCCATGGGAGTCATAGGGTGTTTATAGTCAAAAGTCTTAGTTTTCTGAGGTCGAGCTGATGGTGATAGTTACACCTGAGGTTGTACAGTAGAACAGAAATTTAGTCCCACGATGGGTTAATCTGTAATGTAGTGTTATTAAGCATCTATGGAACTATAGAGTGTTTACGGTCAAAAGTTTCAATTTTCCGAGGCGAAGTTGATAATGACATGCACACTTGAGTTCTCTATAGAAAATCAGAAGGTCCTTATTGAGAGATCCTTGTAAGTCTCGGGATGGGAAAATGAGCCACATGTTGTGAAATATTTTTGAGAAAGAGGGTAGCCACTTTATGTGAGATCCTTTTTCCCCTTGTAGACTAGTCCCAGGTTGGGAGAATGAAGTCTTTGCAAAGAAGAATTATAGAACCGGTGCATGGATTAAGAGATCCCAGAGACGTAGCCAAAATATTTGGTGAACTATGTTAACAACTTGTGTAATGTGACATTTGACTTGTTGTTATTACTTCACTTCATTTCATCATTTTAATTCTACAAGTTTACTGTGAAAATTAATGAAGTTCGGTTAAGTGCGTGGATTCACATGATAGATGCAAATAGTAAGTAATGATCATAATTATCGAATTAGGTTGGATGTTAATGTATGTTTATGATTTAAATTGGCATCTAAGTATTTTTGGATCAAGTGGTATCAAAGCAGGTCTCACAAGTATTTGTGAGTGAATCCAAGAAAGGTGAAGGCATGCTTGAAGAATTCCAGTTTGAAAGTGCATATCTTGGTTGTAAAAGGACAACCATGGGAAAAGCATCAAAGTGAGAATGGATTCAAGAGATGGAAGAGATCAACCAGAGTATTCAGGAAGAGAATTTTGAGTTGAGAAGGTTGTTACACATATCGAAAGATGAGAAGTAAAAGTTGAAAATTTAGTTACAAGCCACATAAGAGGCTTTGGTAAAGTTTCACAGTGCAGAAGGATTAAAGAAACCATCCTTCACACCAGATTCAGACATTGTTTATGAGGTATACAGTAGAAGTAATTCTTCGATTTCACATTCTTCTCATCAAGATAATTCTTTTGGTGCATTTGAAAGGCACGCTAAAGGTGTTGGGTTGAAAGTTCTAATAAAAATGGGATATGAAGGAAAAGGCCTTGGAGTTAATGGCTAAGGTATAGTTAATCCCATAGAAGTGGTAGAATGAACTCATTATGCAGGATTGGATTATGGTAAAGAGGAAGTTGGAGAATTCTCCAAAACAATGAAGGCAATAAATTCTTCAAGTGACGAGTCTAATTTAGTGCAGAAAGAACACTCACAAGTTGGTAGTGCATCACACCATGACGGTGACAGTGATTGCAAGTCATCTCCAAAGAGAGATGATAATTTTGAAGGAAAAGCTAATTCAAGTTATCCTCATCAATTCTACACTAAATAAAACCATGAAAGGTATAAAGGTCATGATGACTTAAAATCTTTCTTTGATTATAAGAAGAATAATCATGCAATTCAAACCTTGTGAAATATGTACCCTTGCACTTTTTGTCGATCACCTAACCATTTTGTGGCCAAGTATAGAAAGAGGAAATATTTGAAGATGAATTTGATCATGTCCATTGAAAAGGAGGTAATACATGAATAATACCTTCCAAGTCCACATGGAAAGAAGGGATCGTTGTCCAAGAGAATGGGAAATAATTATTGCACTCATTGTAATATGAGTGGACACTGAATGGTGAAGTGTTGGAAACTTCATCCACAACTTCATCCACAACTTCATCTGAAGTGGTTCAAGGAAGTTGTAAAGGAACCTACAAAGAGACAAGTAGTAACATTAGCTAAGGTTAATGATTTTGCTGAGAAGTTCGAGAAGGAATTCTCTCTTATGGATTGTCTTGGTAGTATAGTGTATGAGAACATTGAAGCATGGTTTGTGTACAATGACTCCTCTCTCCACATGATGGGAATGAAGTCAGGTTCTTTATATTTTTCACAGATATATTTAGAATGCTATGTGGATTGTGGGACTAATACCTGACATGCAATGAAGGGGGTTGGATGTGTGAGATTCCATATAGAGTCAGAAGGATCTATGGAGATGGAAGAGATGTTCTATGTTCCAGAGTTGAAGGTAAATTTTTTATTAGTATCAGCTTTGGAGGATGAGGGATATGGAGTTACTTTCTTGCATTGATAGGTGTCCATATATACAGAGAGAGAGCTACACAGGACACAAAATTATTTCATGGTGTCAGATATGAGATGTTATACAAGTTGCTAGGAAAGCCTGTGATTGGATCTAGTGGGTTCTTGGATTCAGATTCAATGTCAATATCAGAGACAGAAAATTGTGAGGCTTCTTCCAGTACTTTCAGAAGAATAATCCCACCTATCCAAGGAAGATCCCATTAAGAGGAAGCAATTTAAAGTGGAACATTCAAATCATTTTTCCATTTTTGTAAAGTAGGATAGAAATAATCTTCTTTGTATGAAGTATGGAGGTAGAGTACTTATTAAAAGAGTGAAATAAGTAGAAATGGTTGTTATTTAATTCCATGTCCATGTAAGATGTATATATTAATTCCTTGTGAGAGGAAAGTCAAACAACAAATTTAGCGAGTAAAGGAGATGAACAATATGTTTTTTAAGATACTCCAACAGATACATCAAGAAGTAAAAGGACAGTTAAAGGAGTGCCAAGCCAAGACATGCAAGGAATGACAAGCACTAGAATGATTAGTTCCAATATGGAGATCAGTTTGAAGTGCATATCATCAAAGTGGATAGAGACCAGAAAAGTGAAGAAGTTGATCCTTACTTAGTTGTTGAGTAATCCAGACTTTTGGAGGTCCAAAATTTCTTCTAGTGGGGAGGTGTGATCCAAGTGGATTTAAGAATGATAAAAAAATTATAGTCTCAAATGTTGATGGAAATGAATACATTGCATAGAGATCGATGATAGATTTCCTATGGAACTTGAATGAACTGAAAAATATGTCGTATGAGAAAGATATGGTCTTCTGAATTTTTGGAAAAATAGGTAAAAATGGAAAAGGAATAGATGACGTGTGGCATCACTAGAAAGATGACACATAGCACTATATGAATGGACACGTGGATTGTACGGATGATGAATTGGACTGTACACATGGATGATGTCTCAATATGGATTTCGATCTACCAATGTTGAATGGACCATATGATAGGATGATGTGGAAAAAGAGGTGGCAGTACGACATGCTAAAGTGGAATTGAGATGGCGTTGACTATGCGGTCATGTGGGAGTTGACTATATTTTAACAATGCTCCAAGTGGATGAATACAAAAGTGACCAATGGCCCAATCAGAATGTGTCATGTGGCACCCCCCATTGAGATAAAAATGCCTTATCCTTCTGGAATCATCGCCAAAGGGAATCGAACCCCCAACCTTGTCGGGTTGAATCGAATGATTTAAACCAACGTGCCCAACTGTTGCACTAACAATGTGACTTATTATGGAAAACAAATCAAACTATATTTAATTTTTCATTCATTCAAATGGTTCAATATTCTGACATACACGGGATTCGACCCTGCGACCTCCGACTCAAAAAACAAACTAACAAAGTAATGAGCCAAGCCATTAAATTGTAAAGTCCTCCAAAGAATTTTCATTTAAGTTTTCGTTAATGCCCCAAGAGGAAATACAACGGTGGTCGGGCGGGCTTGAACCCCCTACCTCCGCTATAAAATCCCAACACCTTTTTCACTGCACGACACAGAGGTTATGTGCATAGAATCCAAGAGAGAATTGTTTTATGCAGGGTTTGTTCTATGGATTTTGGTAAAAGATTTTGTATAAGATTTATAATGGGATCTCTTTTATGAATTTTTTTGAGGATATTTTTGAGAGGAGATCTTAGAGAACCTTGAGATACTTTTGTAGAGATCCTTTGTAATCTCGTTGAGAGAGTGTAAGCAAAGATTTTTCTTACAAATGTGGTCTTTTTTTATTTTGTAAATCAATGTCATTAGGAATATATGGGATTCATAGGGTGTTTATAGTCAAAAGTATCAATTTTCCGAGGTAGAGTTGATGGTGACAATTACACCTGAGGTTTTGAAACAAAACTGAAATTCGGTCCCAAGATGGGTCAATCTGTAATGTAGTTCCATTTAGAATCTATGAAACTATAGAGTGTTTACAGTTAAAACTTTCAGTTTTCCAAGGAAAATTTGATAGTGACATCCACACTTGAGTTCACTATAACAGATCAGAAGGTCGTTATTGAGAGAGCCATGTAAGTCCTAGGATGGGACAATCAGCCACATGTTGTGAAATGTCTTTCAAAGTGAGGATAGCCATGACATTATGTGAGAGCCTTTTCTCATTGTAGACCAATCCTAGGTTGGGAGAATGAAGTCTTTGCAAAGAATAATTAATGAATCGGTTTGTTGATTAAGCGAGCCTAGAGACATAGACAAAATATTTAGTGAACTCTGTTAACAACTTGTGTAATGTGCCATTTGACTTTTCGTTGTTCTTACTTCACTTAATTTCATCATTTTAATTCAGCAAGTTAATTGTGCAAATTAATGAATTTCGGTTAAGTAAGTGGATTCACATGATACATGCAAATAGTCTGTAGCGGTCATAATTCCTGAATCGGGTTGGATTTTAATGTATTATTATGAGTTAAATTGACATATAAGGATTTTTGGATCATCTGTGCACTCCAATCCTTGATATTTCATGTCGCAATAGAGTGTGGGGGGAAACTATCCTCCCAATGAACCCCTCAGTCATCACAAATGAGAGCCCCTGAGCCCTCAATCCACTACTATGCCAACAATTCTTAGCCTTGTCCTCAAATTGCCCAAGAAAAAATGAGATATCATTTTCTCCTTCTTCTTTGTCCTTATATAGGATCCATCCATGGTAAAGAAAATGACCTCTAGGATCCATTATTTAATTCTTTATTATATTTTATGGTTTCTCCATAAATTTTCATTATGTATTTTTTCTACGAGGAAAATCTCTCTATGGCTAGGATGAACCACAACAGATAGGCATGACTTCAGAAATGAAATCAATTCCAACATATACTAGATAAACCAATGTGCAAGCAAGGTAAGAAACAGGCCTACCTCGTCCAAACGTTTGATGTTGTCCATCGTTGAGAACTTTGACCCAAATCTTTATACCTGCAACAAGTTCTCAACAAAAAATCAGAGCAAGCATATAGTGATGATAAAAAAGGTTAGCACATTAGATAGAATAATCTATTAATATACAAAACAAACATGCCCATGGATAACAATTCATATGTTTGCAAGATATCAATTGGATGGGAAAGGAGTATTTCTATTAATAAATGATCAGCAGAAGATAAAACATTACAGACTTTCGTGTCATCACGGTTCAGAACCAAGAAACCGATTGCCTTCCAATTGGGCCTCCACCACTTCAATCCTCGACCAAAGGAAAGCTCATATAAGGGAGACAAAGAGGTTCTCCATCAATAAGGGAAGATATTGGGGGATGAACACTGTGTTCAAACTTAAAGGACAAAGGGATGCAGACTCAATAATGAAGTAATAATTTCTCTAGAGTAACTTTTCTCTCGAAGTTGAATTCTCTCCTCTTTTCCATAGCTCGGAATTGGCTTTTTTATAGCCTTAAAAATGCAATTGAAGGGTCGATTCGAAACATTTCTAGCATATGGAAGGCCAAGGATCAAAGATCTCTTGTCGTGACATGGAAACCTGACATTAAATTTTGATTTTATGGAACAAATCCCGATGTACATGGGTTGTAATGGAGAAGCCATCATATACACATGTTGTATATCTTGTAGGGTGCATACAAGTGGAAATTTTTGTATTTTTGTCTATGGATTCATCAATCAGGGAAATTAAGTCTACATAGGGAAATGGAGGAAGGCCCTCTCTGCAAGATTGCATAGGGTGAGGAAAATCTTTCTCTAATAGATGCCCCCTAATGTGTGAGGTCAGAGAAGAATCTGTGATGGCCAAAATACATTATAAATAACCCAGAAGTGGAGTGGCAGAGAACCGGTTGGACGAACTTGATTTCTCATTGCATTCTGTACTGAATTTTCATACATGGCTGCCAAAATTACACTGCAGATCCATGTGTAAAATATATCAAACAAGTGTCTGTGGCCATGAATAGGCAAATACAAATGTGGTTACATGCCAATAGTTGTCATAGTCATGAACAAGGCCCAGTAGAAACAATCTCAAAACCAATCTGGAGATATCTGTATACCATGGAGTACAATTTGATCTCCCATGATCATTGAATTCATATAGGTACTGGTCCAATGAAAAGGAAGCAACAACCTAGGAAAGTTGCGGCCACATAGTGATGTCTTCAAGTCTTCTACACAATCGACCAAAGGTGCAAATCTACATCATGTGAATAAAGGAGTTGAGGTCGAACAAAATGAGACATCGTTTGATTATCGGTCAATGATGTATACCATTAACAAATGTGATATAGCCTACCGATAATTAAAGTAGGTATCAAGGAACCGAGTACATTCTTACAAGTGTGAATAGAGGAGTTGGTGTCGAACACATGAAGACTCCATCGATCATGAGCCATTGATGTATTCTCAACTGTCGATGGTGAGAGAACCTACCACTAATGACTGTAATCCTCAAGGTACTCATAAGACTCTAGGTCCTGTTTCCAGATAATGGGTTGATGTCAATGGAAAGAGACTTGCTAAAAGGAGAGAATTAAGGAATCTCTCATTAGTCAGCACGAGGTACAAAGTAGGAGCTTCATGATTTGGTGGAAATTGAATGAAGAACAAGTTCACGAACCAATGACCCTGTGTCTTTCGCCTGTGCCAAGTGAAATCGGTACACAAAAAAGACCCTCTAAATAATAGCCAATGATGAAAACTGTTGACAAAGGTGAGGAAACCACCAATAAGGCTAATGGCATCCAATACACTGCATGAATCCCAATGTGTGATTAGATGTCTTTCTTTCGAACAAAATGGAAACCACCCAGTCAATGACCAATGATGAAATGTCGATTGTTGGGTTCAAGGTTACCTACGAATGATGAAAGTAGGGCCATGGTGCATGATAGGACTAAATTATCATGTGATTCTGAGACAAATTGAGGGTATGGCCGACATGCAAAGTCAAGAGTTCTAAGGAGTGGTTGACATAGGTTGATAGACTTCCTTTGAACAAGAGCATGAGACATATGGTAGACTCTAGCAGCATAGACCCAATGATAAAATCATGAGATGCAGGAGGCATCAATGAAGTTCTTTGTAGTGAATGGAAGAGTAACCAATAGGTAGAGAAGACTCAATAACGAGCTCAACTTCCGAAGGCCATGCTAAACCCAAAATTATGATGACAAATGGACTCAATAATTGTGTGCTTTGTTCAAAGGCGACACGACTTCTACCAATATAAGATAACACTCCCTTCCCGCCTGTCTTTTTTTCTTTTTCATAGAAAACGAATGCTATGATACAAAGGAAGAAACAAGTGTCGCAAGTAAGAAAAACTAGTTCCAGCAGTGGAACATACCTATGCTCAATGTAGGGAAGTGCATGCGGGAGATGGAAACTTGGGGGATGTTCCCTCCTAGGTACAGGGTGTCAAATTGCGAAGGATATAAACAAGGCTCTGCTTGGTTGAGGATGAAAAACTACTGAGGCAAACGGTTTATAACGCAAAGCCAGAACCGGCTATAGGCTCAATACTGCAAGTAGGGGCATGAGATGCAATCACAACATAATGCCAAAAAATGTCCTTTTTTATGTCTTTTAGTATACTTGGTGTGAAAAAGGGATAAACTTGTGCCAAGTAGACGTCTTTTCAAATCCAATTTAGGAGTGTGAAAATGACAAGTTCACTCGACGATCTTTTCTATTTTTGGTAACAAGTCAAAAAAGAGCTTGACTAAGACTCATGATATTTCAAATCTGAGTTAACGAGTGTGAAAGGGACAAATCACTCGACAATATTTTCTTCTTTTGGTAATGAGTCGAAAAAGAGCTTAAATTAAACTCGTTTGGGAGTCCATGGAGTAAAAGGTCACATGTGTATGAATGAGAAATGAGGCTCAACATAAAGTCAAGTACGAGTTGTGAGGGACTCTCAGTCCTGATGAAAAAATATCTGCATGGGAACCAAATGTAGCAGGGGATATAACTAGGGCACCCATGTTTGGGAAGTCTCTACCACTTGATAATGACACAAATTTATAGAAGATGGAAGGTTCTGTGTCACAACAACTTGGTTTGTACCTAGGGCATAAAGAGCGATAGTTTTAGGATAATGCAAAAATGCATAATGGAATAGATACCTATCCTATATGTTGGGTAATGAACATACCTACCTAAGGTGATGAATGGTCGACCAAGTACTGAAATCTGCAGGAAACCCAAGTTAAAATTGCAAAAACCAGCTCGATCCATGTTTGTATTAGTCCATTAGGTGCAAAAAATGGTTTAAACTATAGAAAGTGGGTAAAAATGATTTATAAATAGTAATAAAATAAAAAAATTACCATACCATTTTGATTTTTTACCCAACTAGTGCAAATTGGACCAAAATTCCTCCACTATTCAAACGACGATTGCAGGAGCATTCGGTAACGAAATCACGAGTCGTCTGGATCAGATAATTCTGGATCTCTTCCTCTTCAATTTCAATGGATTACATTTTTGAATTAGGTTTTAAATTTTTAGTTATTTGAAGAGAAAAGTGTAGATTTCAGTGTACGCGGGTTGTTTGTGTTTAGGTCACATATACGACGAGGTATATGCGCCTGTATTAACTACGAGACACGTATATTGATCCCTACATGCGATTGTGTGCAAAGGAAGCCACGTACAAGCATGCAAATGACCAAAATGAGGGTTTATAACTCAAAATTGTGGTTTTATTTGACAGGATGGTGCTTAAATGGCGAGAAAGGTAACATGAGGAGGTTGATGCCATTGTATATCGAGATCTGGGGGCCCAAATGGCCTTAAAATGATGTGGTTTGTATAATTTTTGGGTGCTCAAAGGGATGAGAGACCATGTGAGGTTGTTGGAGATGTTGGTGGGTTACTGGGACCCCGATAGCGAGAGATTCAATCTCGATGGGAAACCATTGAGAATTGAAGTGGAGGACATATACTTTTTGACTGGTCTATCACGTCGGGGGGAGGTTGTGAACCTGAAGTCACGGGGACTCCTAAGGTAGGGATTCGAGTCCCTATCCGGGAAATAAACAACCTCAGTCTAAAAATCATTGTCCTGGTTTTGACCAAGATCACAGGTTTGACCTCGTTGTACCAGGCATCGAGGCCACTCATGTTATATGCAATGCAGTGTGCGAGACCCACAGTGTACGACTGGTGTACCTCACTACTGGCCAATATGAAGAGTCAGTTGACGAAGAGTAAGCAGGGGGGTAAAAGAAATTTTGGGTTTGCCTCCATCTTGTGCAGTTTCTTTTTCGAGAGGGTTCCAGGATTGGGACCTAGAGTTGAGATTCTCCCGAGAGGACCTTGCGATCCAGCCATGGCATGGTGGACCGAGGTGATGAGGTGACAGGGAGGAGGTAGGGTGCCTACACCCTACAATGAGGAATTTTTCTACTGGGTGCAGCGACAGGTCATTACTCTAGATGACTATCCTTATGAGGGGATCGACTTCAGAGAAGATCCATACATGCCACTTCCACCAGGGGCTGCTTATGGTGACATAGGTATGTCAAAATGTTTTTACATATTTCATTTTTTTTATTTTTTGTATAATTAGGGAAAAAATATTTTTGGATGGTGTTTAAGTATTGACTAGATATTATGTGTGTCGCAGATATGGGTCCATGACAGCCAGAGGGTTTTCCTCAACATCGACGAAGGAACCGGGGAGACGAAGCAGCGGGAGGAGAATCCAAGAGGGTGCTACAAAACATGCAGGAAAACCTGCCGCGTCTGACTCATAGGATACCCATGGTTCAGGTAGAGGATATTCCTAAAGCCATGCATTTTCAGGTGGTTGGGGTACCCAGGGCATGGGTACGACTCTTCCGACGTCTCGCAAACGTCATGGTTTGCTACCATGATACACATCCAGCGCCACAGGCGTAGATGTCGTGGGATATTATGATATCGATTGTATATGTATATTGAGGGTGTTAGCCCCATTTTGTACTATAAACACCATATTTTTTGAAATATATAAACAAGGATCTTCGGCTTTACTTATATTTTACAATGTGTACATTGGTTAGATGGTTTTCTTTGCTTTTAATTATGTGAAAAATGCCAATCTAAAATAAAATTAGCATAAGCATCAGATACATGATTAGAACTCCTAGGAATATGATAATATGTAATAAAATCAAATTTTCATTCTAAAAGACGTACCCGTAGGAATCATCGAAGTAGAGTAGAATCACGTATGTGGTAACGATCGTTCAACTGACGTATTACTAACTGGGAATCCAAACAAACTTCTAGTGAATGAATGCCATGTGAGATAGCATTGTGTAAAATTTCTATAATGGCACTATATTTGGCCACATTATTTGTGGATGGCCCTAGGAATACGCCTCCTAAAGACACCAACAGAACTTTGGGTGAATAAACCACCCAAGAAGTGGAAGCCAAGTTCCATATGTAACGACTGGCCCTGTCTATGAATCCTAGGTAGACTGACAACTCTGTTGACATCTTTCAACCAAGTGAAAACTTGATAAGCAATCCAAAGACGAAAAATAAAAGAGATATATACACTGAATTACATTAGTATACAAAGAGTTCCGCCCAAGCCTGGGGCTCAAGCGTAATATCGTTTCAAGTAGAGCCCATTTCTGGGCTCGGCCAACTTATTCCCTTCATAATATTCTAACTCCTAGGATTGTTTTTCTATAACATGTCGTACGATGTAAGGATCGTGTCACATGGGTTTAAACTTGCCTACCCCCGACGGTTCTTTGTCTTGATCATATAAGAGGACCAAGTCACCCTCAACGTACAACCAAGGATAGACAGACTTATCGTACTAGACCTTGACATGTTGTTTGTTTGCCTCGATTATCATAGAGGTGTCTCAAAGCTTATCATCAAGACTCTCTAGGTATATAAGGCATCGATCGAGATCGGAAGTGTCAGGTAGGAGCACAACTGCCAACTTAAGAGAAGGGATTTCGCATTCAATGGGTAGTATCAACTCCACACCATGTACTAACTGGAAAGGGGAAAATCTAATGGCAGTATTGACCGAGGTTTGGTATGCCCAGAGTGCAGGGTATAGCATGATGTGCCAATCATATTTACTCCGACTAACATTTGTTTTCAAAATGGTCTTGAGAGACTTGTTGATGGCCTCTACTTGCCCATTTTTGGGGGGATAATAAGGAGAAGAATGAGCATGTTTAAACCCCACCTTAGCTTCTAGTTATTCCATCATCTCATTTTGAAATTGATTGCCATGGTCAGTGACAATCTCACTCAGGATACCGAACCAGACGAGAATCTGATTGAATACGAAGAAGGTTGCAGTATTCTCGTTAGATTTAACTGTAGGAATGGCCTCAACCCACTTAGTAAAGTAGTCAAAAGCCACGATAATGTGTCGATGCTCCCCAACAGAAGTTGGGTTGCAATCAATTAAATCTAACCCCCACTTGGTGAAGGGAACAACGGTAATGATTGGGTGAATGGGGCTAGATGTGAGCGCATTTTTCGAGTGAACACCTAGTAGAGGTGACACTTCTTAACTGCTTCAATACAATCCTTAAATATAGTAGGATAGAAATAATCAGCTCGCAAATTTGTTTGGGTTGTCACAAGCCCAGATAGATGACCACCACAAGCCCAACTATGGAAATCGTTTAGTACAGACTCAATTTCTCTGTGATTTACACAAAGATGCAAGATATCATGTATTCCTTGGCGATACAAGGTTTCACCAATAATAGTATATTTCTTAGCTTGATATCTTATAGGTCATCGATCATCTCGTGAGAGATGCTGAGGTAAATTTAAAGTTTGTAGATAAAGAACAATGTCTCCATACTAGGGGTTATACAACGAGAAAAGAAAAATGTGTTCATCCGCAAATGAATCAACACGGATAACGTCCTCATCTAATCATGGAAAATTGGATATTAACTCTATGAAGACTAGGGATTTCGCGGATTTCGCAGAAGCAAAATCAAGATCAAACTCATGTAAAATGAAAATCCATTTATTATACTTTCCTCCTATGATATGTCGGGTAAGGACGTATTGAAATGGATTGACATCAGCAACCACTGTAGTCTTACAAAGTAATATATAATGACGCAAACGTTGGAATGCGTGAATGTCAGCCAAAGCTATATTTTCAACGTGAGCGTAATTAACTTTAGGACTGAGAAAAGTTCAACTAAGATACTAAATGACGTGCTCATGGATCTCATCATCCTCCTAAACCAGAACCATACTAATCGTATCCTCGGACGCAGTGATATAAAGAAAGTAAACTTTACTTTAGTCGGGATGCTTCAGTAGAGGCGTCGACATCAAAGCTTTTTTCAAAGCATTGAAGGACTCTTGGGCTCACTCATCCTAGATAAAAGGGGTTTCCTTCTTCAACAGATGCATGAAACCTTTAGTGATGGTGGCATAGTTCACTATAAACCTACGAAGAAAGCTAGTTTTCCCTTGTAGACCCTGAAGTTGTCTAATCATGCGCGGGGGAGGCAACCGAAGTATTGCCTCAACCTTAAGTGGATCTACCATGCTCCTAGTCTCAGAAACTAGAAAACCTGAGAGACGACTAGAATTAACGCAAAATATGCACTTGTGAGGGTTTAACCAGATTCTATAAAAACGACATCTTTAAAAAACAAGACGAATATGAGTAACGTGATCCTCTCTCTTGCAAGAGAGAGCAGCAAGATCATCAAGGTAGGCTTAAACTATGTGCTTAATATCATGAAAGGCAAAAGTCATGGCACACTGAAAGGTTTCTCCGATGTTTTTAAGGCTGAAAGGCATCTTCTGGTATGAAAAAGTACCCCAAGGAAAAATAAATGTCATCTTGTGTTGATCCTCAGGTTTAATTTGAATTTGATTATATCCTAAAAATTTGTCCATAAAAGAAAATACTTCACTTCCTACACAATCATCAAGAATCTGATCAATGAAAGGTGTGGGAAAGTTATCTTTAGGATAGGCCTTGTTCAAGTCATAGAAATCCATACATACGCGGATGGTTCCTTTCTTATTATCTATAGGAATGGGGTTGGATACCCATTCGGTTAAAGGAATCGGGTAGATGAAGTCAGCATTAAGTAACTTCTCCACCTCTGCCTTAATAGCAGGGGCCTTTTGAGGGTTGAAAACTCTAAGACATTTTCGAATAGGCTTAGCATCTAGATATGTTTTAATTTCATGTTCAGCAATACGAGGGTCGATCCCTGGCATATCTTCATAGGACCAATAAAATACGTCTCGGAATTACTTTAAGATCTCGGTGTAGATCATAATTTCTTTTGGCGAACAATCTTCACCGATATTTACATTTTCAACCTTACCAGGGGTATGAGAGATGTCGATTAGGATGGTAGGAGAAATGTTGGCCATATTTCCTTCAGCATAAATTCTGTGTGTATCAAGTGGAACTACGGCGTGACCGACTATCTCACTCAAAGTAGATTGAAAGTCATCTTGTTTGATTCTTTCAAGCTCTGGGAGAAAATAAGAGCGGTGATGCATATCATCCCAAGGGTTGTTGGAACCATTCATGAATTCGATGATTTCTTCATCTGAAGGAAAATTTCCATCGAGGCAATCATGTGAACAAGACAACGAGGTGGCCCACATGGGCCTGAATGTGGGAACCTCCTCATCTGTCGGTGAGGGAACAAGATCAGGATCGGTAGAAGAGTCAAGAACAACCTGATACATGATCTTTGTTGTTGATAGTGGCATGGCCATCCCTGCATGTGATTGTCCTTCACAAGACAAAGCCGGGGAAGGTAGGGTCCATGGATAATTAAAATAAGATGTACAGAAAGGAATGGACCTCCCAGTCGAGACAGGCCTATTGGACATGGCATAAACATGATGGTTTGGTGTTGAGAAGTCAAAAGTACCCATAAGGGAAGAATACATTCTGACACTGATATTCTCAGTTTTCGGCTGAGAATTGTCGATCACAGGGATCTACTGTCCAAGAGATGCATTAGGACTAGAGCACGCAAAGGAAAACTAATCGATTTTCATGGTCTTCCCTTCGTGAGGAAATAAAAGAGCACGGAAGACAGACAACACGATGACGATCATAGCATAAGTCCAATTGCGACCTAGTAACAAGTTATAATCAAGATGCACATCAACCACCTCTACCTCCACCTCTACCATCTTCCCACCTAATTGGACCAGAAAAGAAAGGAGAATACCATGAGGGTGGAAGGAATGACCACCAAATGAAGTCAACATGTTCGATGACTTGGAAAGAGTCGGAGAACCGATAGCTTTCCAACAGACCAGGGACATCACACACATAGCATCCCCTTCATCAACAACCACATGTTTGATGGTATACTTTGAATACTCCACATGGATTTGGAAAGACACACGGTAAGGAAAGTGAGGCTTAACATCTATGAGATCAAACTTGATAACCTTTGAGCCATTGGGTTCTAGAGCTCCTAGATCATAGATTAAGGCATTCATATGTGAGGGACACATCTAGAGGACCTCCAAATCTAACATCGCACAAGGGGTTTGGCCCAGGTCCTCAACAATAGAGTATTTTTGGGTAGCTCTAGCATTGGGATTATTGGTAGAGAAATTCAATACTCCTTTCAGAATACGAGGTGGTGGCTCTGGTTTCTCAAATTGTAAATTCATCTCGGGAGGAGGAGGTGGAGATTCTAGACCATGAATAGTTTGTTTATAACTATAGTCTCGAGATTGAGTGGCTACATCAATTTTTGCATTGACCATATTGATACATAGACGATCTCCATCTTGCGAATGCTAGTTTTGACCTCCCCCAGCTGCATTTCCAGCGTTTGAGGAGCTCGAGGATAAGTGTTGATTATGTGGCAATGTATTCGTTAGCATGACGGGTGATTGAGCTAATAACCTCACATCTTCTGCAATTTTGGGGCATAAATGTGTAAGGTGATCATTAGTGTAAAGCTTGCAGGGAAACTTCACCTTACATTTTTCTCGTTTTCCCTCTCCAACATTATTGCTTGTCTTCTCATTATTATTATTGTCCTTGGGTTTACTACCATTTTTCCCACCCTTACGATTATTGTATCCTTTCTTCTTATTCCCTCCTGGTTGTTGGTCACCATTCGAGTTGGTCGACGATTGCACAGAGTGTACATCCGCGGACTGAGTGGGGTTGGATGATACAGACAAAGTTGCCCCTCCTGCAGACTGGCTTAAAGACAACTCTTTCAACTGGTTTGTCACCGATTCTGTGGACTTTACATTGGTATAACCTACAATACCATCGACATGAGGTCCAAGATTTTTCCTAGGGTCATAAGTAGACCACGGTGCATTAGGAAGAAGGTGGTATAACATCTTAGACTGAGCATAAATCAAATCTAACTGTTGGGCCCTAAATATTGCTTCATCCTCAGTGGTAACCCCGGAAGTGGCAACATCCTTCAAGATAGGAGGGTGAAAAGACTTAATAAACCATTCTAAAATAAATTTCGGTGGTATAGGGGTCTTAATACACCTCTTCCGTCTATGCCACTCCTGGATATGGTCTGAGATATGAGTGGCGGTATCCTAGAGTAAAGTTGAAAACAATTCTAATCCATCATCATAACGAATAGGCAACTGGAAGTGATTAAGAAAAACCATCACCAACTGACCAAAAGTCCCATATGCCCCCTTGGGTAGCTCAATATACCATTTCACAGCAACTTCAATGAGGGTGTGTTGAAATAATCTCAAATGAATACGATCATCATAAAGGGAGTTTGATGAGCACCAAAGGTGGAAGGTAGTGATGTGATCACCAGGATCCTCTCCATTCTTACCCTTGAAATTTGGGATGTCCGAAGGAAGTTTGGTGGGGACCAAGGGCCATGTAGGATCATGAGTTACAGGGTCATTCATTAACTTAGAAAAATATTACAGATTAAGCGTGGCCAGAAAATGGGGACAGGGTTGTGACATCTGGCCCCAACCTCCCAGGAAATATTGTGCTAATGGATTTGAAGGACATCCAGGGTTCTGGTAAACACCATGGCCCTGTCTGGCATTATAAGGCCCTCTTCTGGGCTGATTCATATTAGGTTGGTTGGGCATCATTCTGGCTGGAATGTTCTATTGAGGATTATAGAAATTGCCCCCAGCCGGATTAGATCCGGGTTGGGGGTTTCCCAAAGTGTGAAATTGACCTCCCCTAGGTTGTAAACCAGAGGATAGAGGTGGATTCGTCATTCCAAATGTATTGGTCAGAATCTGCACCGAGGAGGTAGGATTGTAGGATGAAACTTGAGTCAAATCTTGTCTGTCGGGTTGATTATTCCACCCAGAAGTAGGAGGATTGGACCCAAGGTTAAAAGCAGGCATACCTCTCATATTAGGAGTCATTTGAGGGATTTGAGATCCACCAAATGAAAAAGGAGTGTAAGGAGGTGTACTTCCCCCAATCCCAATGCTAGAATTAGTGCCAACAGCCAGGATGGAGATAAACAAATGCGAGGTGAAGTTAGGCATACCATAAGAAAATGGACTAGAAGACATAGGGATGGAATGAACATTGTAGCCCAGTGAGTGGACAAGAGACCCAAAGGGGTTCGAGGTGGTAGCATGAGAATTAAATATAGGCCAGGCTATAGTAATGATAGGTGCTTCCGGTACTACAACCATGGAGGTTGCAAGAGTTGAAGGTGTGTCGTTAACTATAGTGGGTATGGGAGTCAAAGGGCTCCCAGAATTCTACAGACCAAGTTCAGTACTCATCCTTGTAGAATCACAAGTCTGGACAGTGGATGTGTGTGTACCACGTATAATGACTCTACGCCTTTTATAAGGCAAGGACACGAAATCTGGTGGCAACTGTAACAAGCGACAGGACCGGAGGGACAACTGTTCTGACTCCATGATGACTTAAGACTCTAAGGATAAAAATGATATCCTAAGGCCAACTGGTAAGAAAAAAGCACACCAAAATTCAAACGACCAATAAGCATACAAACAGGCTAAAGTGGTTGAGTGGACTCCCTCCCTAAAGAAGGTATGTCTCGTCTAAGAGGGACCTGAGACTCCCTGCTAAAGATTGGAGGTAACACAATCAGTTATAAGGGACCTCGTGGGATTAATAACCAGTTGGTGAGATCCCCCCAGAGAGGTAATCCTCCATAAAGGTTGTGTGTTGTTCAACCCTTATCTGACCTAGGGTACTTGCAGAATAACCCTTGCAAGTAACCAATGAGATATCTAAGTCAAGAAACTAATCAACCACTGTATAATCGATGCACATGCAAGTAGTCATAAGTATGGATCACTGTTTAGGTAGGGTAAAAAATCCTGAAACCTTGAAAGCACCGCCTCTCACAGAGGTATGGACACTAGCAAGATCCCCAAATACGAATAAATCCATAGAAATATCTCTGATGCTAAGTGAGTATCTGGGGGATATCCCTTCAACCAACTCTTCGTGACCTCATGATTAACTCCGATGTGAGCGGAGCCTCCTGATCTTACCAATTATATAATGGATTTCGCCACTCCCTGACTCAGACACATATGTTGATTTAATTTCCTTGGAGAAGTTTACTCACAAAATCCTATTCCAAGGCACTAAATCCTAGGCTAGTTTGTGCACCCTATAAAATAAAATCATCACTAATAAATGTTAAATTATAGCGTTGATTTTATGGTCGTGGTTACTCAAAAAGGTATATGGTGATGAAACCAATGGTGTTATGACTCTGCAAGGAATGTAAATATGAAAGAAATGCAAAGTCCTAACTTTAACTTTTGATGAATGATATACTCCTAAAAATGATGCAATCTTCAAATTCAAATCTGTGATTCAGAAGTAAAAATGGAATCTTTCACTATATGCACTAAGCTAATGATAGAGATTCAAAGACAAAAAATTTCAAACAATGAAAAATGCCTGTTTTTTTTGTATTTTCAATATATCGAAACTGAAAATGCATGGAATGAAAAGTAACTTGATATATAGACCTACTATGTATAAAAAAGAGATAACTCAAGAAGGATATCAAGCAATGAAATACCTAACCCAATGTACAAGGACAATAAAAATGAAAAGATGAAGAGAAAAACATCGCCCAAAAATTCAACAAAAAGAGGGTTTCTTGTCATTCCACAAGCACTCAAAAGGCACTACAAATACCTAAGAAGGATCAACAAGCATCAAATCCCACCCAACAAACACCAAACCAAGCAAAAAGGCAAGGAAAAAAAAGGTGTATGTGATTGTTTGGGAAAACAGTGCATATATATGTAGCTTGCAGTGAGACAGACCACATATGTATGCGACTGTCAAGAAAAAAGGCCTGTATATGCTTTGAAACAAGGCTAGGCAAGAGAGAAAGGATGAAAACTCAGACCTGGAGTGAACAAGATCTGTCAAGCAATGACACAACAATAACCACATTAGAAACGAGAGAAATCTAAGGAGAAAAGTACTTCAAACCCTAAGAAAGAAGATTATCCCCAGTGGAGTTGCCATTTTTGTTATGAGGAAAATCTCTCTATGGCTAGGGTGAACCACAGCATACAAGTATGACTGTAGAAATCAACTCAATTACAACATATTCTAAATAAACCAATGTGCAAGCAAGGTAAGAAAGAGGCCTACCTCATCCAAACGTTTGATGATATCCACCGTTGAGCACTTCGACCCAAAGATTTATACCTGCAACAAGTTCTCAAAAAACAAGAAGAGAAAACATATAGTGATAATATAAAAGGTTATCACATTAGATATCACAATCTATTAATATAGAAAAAAAAACATGCCCATGGATAACAATTCATATGTTTTCAAGATATCAATTAGACGGGAAAGTAGTATTACTATTAATAAATGATCAACAGAAGAGAAAACATTACAGACTTTTGTGTCGGCACGGTTCGAAACCAATAAATTGAGTTCCTTCCAACTGGGCCTCCGCCACTTCAATCCTCCACCAAAGGCAAGCTCATATAAGGGAGAGAAAGAGGTTCTTCATCAATAAGGGAAGAGCTTGGGAGCTAAACACTTTGTTCAGACTTAAAGGACAAAGGGATGCAGACTCAATAATGAAGTAATAATTTCTCCAGAGTAACTTTGCTCTCAAAGTTGAATTCTCTCCTCTTTTCCATAGCTCATAATTGGCTTCTTTATAGCCTTAAAAATGCAACTGAAGAGTTGATTCAGAACGTTTCTAGTATATGGAAGGCCAAGGATCAGAGATCTCCTATCGTGACATGGAAACCCGACATTAAATTTTGATTTTCTGGCACAAATCCTGATGTACGTAGGTTGTAATGGAGCAACCAGCATATACACATGTTTTATAGCTTGTAGGGTGCATACAAGTGGAAAAATATTTATTTTTTTCTCTGTATTCATCAATCAGGGAAAGTAAGTCTGCATAGGGAAATGGAGTAAGGCTCTCTCTACAAGATTGCATAGGGTGAGGCAAATCTTTCTCTAACAATTTTACCATTTTCTTTTATTACCCAAATATTTATTTTTAGTACATCTTGTGATCCTTTTAGGTTAATTATGAATATTTATTATTATTACTATTTATGTATATTTTAATAATAAGATGGGGCATGGCACCTATTACCCATGAGCGGTTTCTAGTGATGATATAGAATGTTTTTTTGTCACTTGAGCATAATTCTTGTCAGTATGTTTTGGTTGTTTATTAACTAATTAAATTAGGTTATTGATATATAAACATTTATGACTTAAGTATAATTGCACAATCTATAACTTGAATGTAATTTCTTGATCTTATTCATGTTGCGAAGATTGACTAAAGTTAATTTCCACACTTTGCTTAATTGTGCAATTGACTCAATCGAAAGGTTAACATCAGATTTGGTGTTACATGATACTAATTAGAATGAAAAAAAACACATATTTTTTTTAACATAGATGACAGTTACAATTGATGTGCCTTTCTCTGTAAGTTAAGGAGACAAAAATAGATTGTAAATACCAATTAAAATATCATCTTCCTTATTGATATACAGATATGGGATTTGTGGGATTAAAATGAGAATACATTTACCAAGGCACCCTTATTCATGTCAATCTCACAAGCAAACCAATCTAAAAGAGAATCTTAACAAGTGTGCCTGATGTAGCTATCTTGTGGGAGAAAATGTGATGGGAATATCGCAAATGGAAATGCTCAAGTTCCAGTTGAATGATGATATATCAAACTATTTTTATATTAATTTTGACACAATGAATAATTCCAACAAAATTTTGAAATGGAGTGCCTCCCTCAAGCTAATTCACATAACTATTGAGAACGTGGGCCCAGAATCATATAAATTGCAACACAAAATAGTTGCAAAGAAATAACATAAAATATAAAACAAGAGAACATAATCACATTCAATAGGACACAAAATTTACATGGTAAAACCCTGACAATATGCCAAGGAAACATCTATGGGACAATGTATCAATATTCTTATTTCTCAAAGGTAAAAATTACAACCTTCCCACAAGAGGATTACAAAAATTGCAATTTCCTCTCAGGGCTATGCAAATATATATATTCTTCAACATAACTACCACCGTTACATGAACTACCATCAATTCAAGAAATGTCACCATTACATGAATCACCATTGTTCACCATCTTTGATTGTTGTCACAATTCCAATGATATCCACCTTGATTACCCGATACCTTGCCCAAGCCCATTCATCACCTTTTTTGCAAGCCAAGAGAAGCCAAACACGACTACAACTTCCCTACATTACTAGTTTTGCAAAAGTGTCTGCATAATTTTCTTGAGTATGGGTTTTTTAAAGATTTACTCCACCTCCATCAATAACTTCTCTTACAAAATGGTATTTAATATAAATATGCTCGTTGTTATCGTGATAAGTTGTATTTATATCCAAATGAATAACACTTTAAATATCACATAATAAATTCACTCTATCCTACACTCTTCCAAACTCACCCAATACACCCTTTAACCAAATTGTATCCTTTCATGCATGTGAGGCATCTATATATTCCACCTTGGTAGTGGATAAAGAAACTATGTTTTGAAGCTTTGACATCCAACAAATAGGTCCTCCTGTAAGAGTAAAGATATAACTTGAAGTAGATCCCCTCTTTTCCAAATCACCTACAAAATCTGAATCAACATAATCACAAATTAAATCACTACAACCATTATAGGTGATATAATAAGCACTTGTTCCTCTAAGATAATGAAGCCCCATTGCATTGTTTCCCATTGATTTCTACCTGGATTTTCCATGTATCTACTAACAACACCAATTGCATGTGAAATATTTGGTCTTGTACATACCATCGCATACATTAAACTTCCTACTGAACTAGCATATGGTACAAGAGACATATAATCATTTTCTTCTTTATTACTAGGACATAAACTCGAAGAAATATTAAAATGGGAATCCAAAGGGATATTTATTGATTGCACATTATTCATATTGAATGTCATAAGTATCTTCTCCACAAACTTTTGTTGTGAAAACCAAATCTTACCAAGTGTCTTGTCTCTGTGTATTTTTATGCTCAAACTTTGTTGTTTTACTCCTATATCCTTCATATAGTAGACAGTTTAAATGAAATATTTTATCCAAAACACACATATATATCATTTCTTCAACACTCTAGCAAACATAGAATTTTTATTTTTGGAGTGCCAAAATCTAGGTAAGCTAGGTAAGTTATTCCCACACGTGGAAACTTTGGGTGAGGATAAGTATTATTAAATGTTGAGAGGACACTATGCGAAGAAGGATTTAATGCACTCATATTTTACATGTGGCATTGCTCAGTGCACCGCATATAGCGAGACATAAAATTCTCTATGGAATCCTTCTTGATGTTGTTGTATGTATATAAGTGGTGTCACTTCAGGGGTCTTGCATGTAGGGAGACATGATAACCCTTATGAAATCCATCTAGTTGTACAAATGGTGTTTCTTTTGATGTACTATTGATCCAAAAAGGATCCAGATAAGGCTAAGAACAAATCAGAACTCGTAGAGGCAACTCAAGACGCTCAGAATGGCTTCAGTAGACAGAGAAAGGGAAAAATTCAAAGTTTCCAAAACCCAGTGAAAATGGCATGATCGTGAAGAACACGTAACAAGATTTCTAACGACATAAATGGCTCGTCAAACAGAGTTATGGATTGAAATATATTCGTTGTCAAAGTTTTGGTCAACCTAGCCCAGTCAGTAGGGATGAGTCAACATCCGTACTACTGACATCAGCATCAGTATAGATTACGTCATTGTCCATACAACATATGTGGCAAGCGCAGAGGGAGACACATGTCATGATGATGTGGCAGCACGAGAAGCTGCCACATGTCACTCATTTTTGGACTTTTTAGGCCGACATTTGGACCAATGAAAATGTGCCATGTGGTAGTCCGTACAGGAAACGTGGCATCCGTACACTACATGGAAAGCTGACGTGGAATCTATATGACACATGGTAAGGTGATGTGGCAGACAGGTGACATGGCAGGATGACTATAAAACAAGGTGAAGTGGGACGATAATTGACTACCGCGTGGCAATGGGAAAATTCCCAATCATGCCTAGCAACCGAATTATTAAAAAAAAATATAAATTATATATACTTCCAAATCTGGCGGTGGTTCCTCCATATTGGCGACATATTCCACTAGTCCACCATTTTAGTAGACGCCCACCAAACTTAGCAGTCTCCAAAATATTGTTGTGGCAATATGTTAAAAAAGGGGAGGCCTGCGGGTTCGACCCCGAGACCTCTGCCTAAACCTCCGCCAACCAACGAATTAACATAGCCTCTAATAACCATTGCGCCAAATGGTCTCATTATTACACATTCACCCAGATTTTATATATAAAGCGGGTCTCCGCCAGTGTACGGAGAGGAGAGGAGAACCAAGGGCATGGTCGTATGGAATTGGAATGGACTTTGAGATAGAGTCCATTCATTAGTTGCAAGTGCATGCACGAAAATCGAGGCGATATTTTTCTTGGGTCCGAAAGTGTCAGACTCAGATCGAGGCGTTGAAACAATCATTTTTAGGTAATTCGACGCCATGAATGCAATGGTGATGTTTTGTGTGTGATCTGAGAAAATGTTTTGTAGCTTAACTCCATAATCAAGTATACTTATGTATTTTTCCCAATTCTTTTGTGGAGTTAATAAAAAGGCCTACCCATTTGAGAGCAGGACTTGGAGACGTAGTCCACCAGAGACAAACTCTATGATCAAGTTTTTGCATTCATATTTCATGCTTATGTCTCTTTCCTTTTGATCTTTTCCTTCTTTATGGTACACTTTATTTTATGCTCATTTAATATAATTCTTTAATAAGTCACCGAACGAAAAGATACCAGATCATGTTGGTATCAGAGAAGATGTCTTTGACTTGAATTGTTGAGTATGAATGCTTACTAGGGCCAAGCATAAGCAGGGTGAAGGAACTCTTAATACTTTCAATCCCAAAGTTGGTCGTGCATCCTAAAGGAAGAAAATGGTAGAAGAGGACAAGCATGATGAACAGGAGAAAAAATTTCACATGGTCTTTTATCGCATGTCAGAAATGGTTGAACGAATGTATGGAGATTACGAGAAGAGAATGAAGAATAAAGAGAAGAAAAAGGAAGCATATGCAGATGATGATGCTTCAGTAAACCAAGGGGTTGGAGGCAATCCTCCTGAGCCTCCATCTTCATCTTCAAGTTATAGTTCTTATTCCTCTGATCATTCCAATCATTCTCATCATTCTAGCCATGAAGCCTATTTTAAGAAACCGTTATTAAAGCTTGATGTAAAATTTGATTTACCTATGTTTAATGGAGATGTTATTCCTAAAAAGATAGATAATTGGATCTGATAGGTTGAAGTATATTTCCGTGTTCAACATATTGATGAAGAGGAAGTTAAAGTGCAACTGGCTTCTCTTCGATTGGAAGGAACTGCTCTCATATGGTGGGAGAGAAATCTTCAGGATGGGAGTAAGTGTGGTAATCTTCTTTCGTCATGGTCGGAATTCAAATCAGATATAAGGAAGCATTTCTATCCATTAGGGTATTTACATAAAGCAATGATGGAATGGAAAACTTTAAGGAAAAGTAAAAGTCAGATTGTACCAATTTTCACAGAAGATTTAGGAAGAAATCTCTTGCATTGAACATTCCTTTGGATTCTTATGAAACTTTAATGAAGTATATTGGCACACTTAACAGTTATATTTGTCATAATTTTCTCTTGTTTAACCCCACTAGTCTTGAAGAAGTTTGTGTGCAATCCACTCACCTTGAGAATAGGGGGAAACATATTCAAGAATATCCCACGAAGAAACCTTTCAATTTCCCACAAAGGAATTTCAAGCAGTTCAAAAGGAAGGACAAGAAGACCTCTATAGTAACAAGAGAATGTGGAAAACCATCTTGCACTCATTGCAAGAAGAGCGGTCACGATGAAGAACACTGATGTAAACTGCATCTAGAAAAGAAACTGAAATAGTTCAGTGGAAAGGGGAAGACAAAGACCATTGCTATAGTGCAACAAGATCTTGGTTCTGATTCAGGAGATGAAGGAACGATCACAGTGGTTGGAGTACAAGGTAAAGATTATATTCATGATAGTTCAAGTTCCAATGATGAATCTCATGTTGATGAATGAAACATGAATGAGTTATTTCATATAAGAGTTGTATCTAAACATACTAAGATAGATACATTATTTGATCTGGGTTCCCAAGTAAACTTAATATCTGAAGCACTTGTCAAGTAGATGGGTATTGTAACAAAACCACATCCAAATCCTTATCCTCTTGGTTGGGTATGTGATAAAGAAAAACTTAATGTCACCAAACAATGTAGGATCAGATTTTTTATTGCTTCAAAGTTGATTGATGAAGTGGATTTGGATGTTGTACCACTTGATATATGTGGCATAGTGTTGGGGAGTCCTTATCTTTATGATATAAAAGTAGTCTTATTTTTTCATGAGAACAAATACCACCTTACTAAAGGGGGATTGGAATATATTGTTAGAGCACACAGTATGAGGGTAAATACGACACTTGTTAGTGTGGAGCAAATGAAAAGTCTCATAAACACTAACAAAAGATATGTACTCATGGTCTTCAAAGAGAAAGATGTTGGGACATCCGATGCTTTGCAAGGGTGTGATCCATCTCATAAAAAGGAATTTATTGATATTGTTTCTAAGTATGATGATATTTTTCAGGAACTAGATGGATTACCTACTAAGAGGGAAATCCAACATGAAATACATCTTCAACATGATTTTCTTCTTCCTAATGTGGGCATGCACATGATATCAGTTGTGGAGATGACAGAGATCAAGAAACAGGTACATGGATTATTGGATCAAGGGGTCATCAGGTCCAATTCATCTCCTAGTGGATCTCTGATCATGATGGTGCCAAAGAAAGATGGCACATGGCGAATGTGTGTCCATTACCAGGCCTTGAATAAAATCATGGTGAAAAATTGATACCCTCTTCCTCATATAGATGATTTACTTGATCAATTGAAGAATGTTGTTTATTTCACTAAGTTGGATTTGCGTAGTGCATACCATCAAATTAGGGTCGCAGAATAGGATGCATGGAAGACTTCCATTAAAACCAAACATGGATTGTTTGGGTGGTTAGTTATGTCATTTGGGATTTGTAATTCTCCGACAACTTTCATGCATGTGATGAATGAGGTATTCAAGCCTTTCTTAGATGACTTTGCATTTGTGTATTTAGATGACATTCTTAGTTTTAGCAGGACTTGGGATGAACATGTAAGGCATGTAAAGTAGGTATTGAATACTTTGCAAAGGGAAAAGTTGTATGTGAAAATGTCTAAATGTGAATTTGTCAAGACTGCACTTGTATACTTAGGTCATATTATAGGAGGAGAAAAATTGAAAATTGATCCTTCCAAAATTGATGTAATTGTAAATTGGCCTGAGCCAAAGAGTGTAACCAAAGTCTGAAGCTTCTTAGGTGCAGTCCAGTATTGGAGGATATTCATTCCCAACTTATCCTTTATAGCAGCTCCTTTGCATTCCTTAACCAGTGTGAAGAACACTTTTCAGTGGGAAGGAAAGAAACAAAAAGATTTTGACACTTTGAAGGATAAGATCAGTACCGCACCAGTATTAGAACTGTCGAATCTTCAACAACCTTTTGTGATCGAGACACATGCTAGTGAATATGCCATGCGTACTGTATTGATGCAATATCGTAAGCCTATATGTTACCACTCTGAAACTTTTAACCAAGTTTTTGTTAACTATCCTACATATGAAAAAGAGTTGTATGCATTAGTTTAAAGCGTAAAGAAATGGAAGAACTAATTGTTAGGGAAGGAAACAATCATACATACAGATCACCAGCCCTTACAATATCTCCATGCATAGACCAAAATGCAACAATCTCAACACTACAGATGGATGGGTTTTCTACAACAATTTCATTTGGTAATCAAGTACAAAGAGGGTACAAGTAACAAGGTAGTTGATATGCTTTCTAGACCTCCTATTGTTGCTTCTATTATTTTGAAGAATACTTCTTTATCTCATGATATCTATGTAGAGCAATATGCCATCGATGAAGATTTTAAAGAAGTATATGAGAAGCTAACCCATGGTGCACAGGTAGAGAACTATTGTCTGCAGGGAAAACAACTCTACCATCTTGAGAAGTTATGTATTCCTACAAGTGAGCGAGTCCATGTAATACGAGAATCTCACACTTCTCTTGTCTCTGGGAATTTTGGGGTAGGAAAAACTATGGCTCATTTGCAGAGGTTTTGTTACTAGCCTCAAATGAAAGAAATTGTAACTAAATATGTAAAGGGGTGTGTGATTTTTTCTACTTGTAATCCCACTAATAGAAAATTGGGGCTATACTCACCACTTCCTATTCCATCCCATCCATGGATTTTATAGGGGGTTTACCAATGACCAAAGGGGGTCATGATTATTTGTATGTTGTAGTGGATAGGTTCAGCAACATGTGTATCTTGATGCCATGTAAAAATCAAATCACTATTGAGCAGACTGCTAATCTCTTCTTTTAGTATGTTTGGGTTCACTTTGGGCTACCCACGTCCATTTTCTCAAATCGAGATACTCGATTCCTTGGGGAATTTTGGACTATATTGTGGAGAATGATGAACACCAAATTGAAGAGGAGCACTGCTTTCCATCCACAGACTGACGGACATACATAGGTGGTAAACAGAACAATGGTACTTTTTCTTCGAGGCTACTGCAACAAGCACCCCAAGTTATGGGATGAATAGATACCATATGTAAAACATGCCTATAATCGAGCTTTACATTCAGCCACCCAGAGTTCAAATTTTGAGACATGTTTTGGATACCTACCCAAGGTTCCTTTGGAATTAATGTATGGAAGAGATGTTGATGTGAATGAAGAACAAACAGAGGACATAGCCTGCAAGTTCATTCATAAGATCCAACAGATACACCAAGAAGTCAGGGAACAATTGGAGAAAAGTCAAGGATAGTATAAGGCTTTGCATGACAAGCACAGGGTTGATCATCAATTCCAGGTTGGAGAGAGGGTATGGCTTCACATCAACAAGGATATATTGAAGGGTGAAGAAAATAAACTCAATCCCATCTGTTATGGACCCTTCACTATCTTGGAGAAAAGAGACACTAATGCTTTTCGTTTAGATCTTCCACTGTATATGCAAATTTACTACATTGTGAACGTAGAGAACTTGAAACTTTTTTAGCCTCCCATGATCATGGATCAGGATGAGGAAGTTTCAATACCTTCAGTTGATGAGTTTGCACCTGAGTACTTGGATGAGTTACATGAAGATATCATCCTAGACAGAAGGAATGGACTCCGCGTAGGGGTGATGTTGGTTATCTTCAAGCAGGCTTAAAGGGCACACATCCAAGCAAAGAAAATTTGATTGAGAAGGACAAAGCGAGGGGACTCTTCCCTCACTTATATGTTGATTGATGAAAGATTTTGGTGGTCCAAAAAGCTCTTAGTGGGAAGACCTGATCCAAAAAGGATCCATAGAAGGCTAAGAACAACTCAGAACTCAGAGAGGCAACTTAGGACGCTTAGAATGGAAGTTCCCAAAACCTAGTGAAAATGGCATGATCATGAAGAGCGCATCTCAAGATTTCTAACGACGTAAACAACTCGTCAAACATATTTACGGATCGAAAGATATTCGCAGTCAAAGTTTTTTCAACCTAGCCCAATCACTAGGGATGAGTCAATATCTGTACTACTGACATCAGCATCAGTACGAATGAAGTCATTGTCCATGTTGTGTTTGTTTCATTACTTGGGTGAGAAAAACAAGGGCACTTGCATGCCTAGTTGGGCCTGCTAGACAAGACAGAGGTTAGTGCATGGATTAAACAAGCCAAACACATGAAATAAACAAGTAAGCAAACTAAAAAAACTAAGGAAATAAAAACTAGAATGCATAAGAAACTTTTAAAACCATAAACAATCAACCAATGACCAATATTAGGCCACCAATGGATAACTATATTAGTTGGAAAAACATCGTAGAGAAAAATGAGGACTTTTGAGTCCCCTCTTCCTCCTTGGGAGGGCTCTTGAGTTCCCTAATGGAGAGCTCTTCTTACAATGGAAGAAAAATGACAAATGATGAATAAAATCAATGCCTATTCCCTCAAGAGATGAGTGGAATGGCCTATTGGAATGATGCTAGAATTCTCCTAGGAGAAAAAAGGATTCTCAAGGGAGAATTGAGGCAACATAAAATTATGATGAAGATCTTGATTTTTTAGTGCACCCATGGCCTCCATTTATAGCATTTCTTCAAGGAAATATTCAATTGGTTCTTAGTGTGAACAAGGGGCCCTTTAGGGCACCCTTTGGTCCTTGACCAACCCCCCATTCGGATTTAGCTCAAATTTGAAGGTCAAATCAAGTTGGGAGCTGGTCCATAAGTAGTTGAGGGGCCGACAAGAACCATAAATGTGTCGTTCACAGGAGTGCGTGACTTTTCTCGTACACAGTCAGGCATATGGCGCATTGTGTGCTCCACGGGCTTCGTTGGCCCGCACACTGTGGGCATGCTTCCTTTAGTGAGTTTGTGCATGTCAATTTTTGTCCAATTGTATAGTTTTTGCCTTTTGAAATGCATTTTGGTGTTGCAGGTGAACTAATAGTTGTTTGAAATTGTTGTATTTCTGTAACCATTTGCATGCAATGTTGAAGATGAAATTTCAGTGATAACAGTCCATACAACATACATGGCAAGCACAGAGGGTGACACATGTCATGTTGAAGTCAAGGAGAATACCATATTCCCACCTAATTGGACCAGAAAAGCAAGGAGAATACCATGAGGGTGGAAGGAATGACCACCAAAGGAAGTCAACATGTTTGATGATTTGGAAAGAGTCGAAGAACTGATAGCTTTCCAACAGACCAAGGACATCACACACATAACAACCCCTTCATCAACAACCACATGTTTGATGGTATACTTTGAATACTCCACATGGATTTGGAAAGACACATGGTAAGGCAAGCGAGGCTTAACATCTATGCGATCAAACTTGATAACCTTTGAGCCACTGGGTTCTAGAGCTCCTAGAGCATAGATTAAGGCATTCCTCTGTGAGGGACACATCTAGAGTACCTCCAATTCTGACATCGCACAAGGGGTTTGGCCCAGGTCCTCAATAATAGAGTATTTTTGGGTAGCTCTAGCATTAGGATTATTGGTAGAGAAATTCAATACTCCTTTCAGAATACGAGGTGGTGGCTCTGGTTTCTCAATTTGTAAAGTCGTCTTCGGAGGAGGAAGCGGAGATTCTAGACCATGAATAGTTTGTTTATAACTATAGTCTCAAGATTGAGTGGCTACATCGATTTTTGCATCGACCATATTGATACATAGACAGTTGCCATCTTGCAACTGCTAGTTTTGACCTCCCTTAGCCGCATTTCCAGCATTTGAGGAGCTCGAGGCTAAGTGTTGATTATGTGGCAATGGATTTGTTATCATGACGGGCGATTGAGCTAATAACCTCACATCTTCTGCAAGTTTGGGGAATAAATGTGTAAGGTGATCATTAGTGTAAAGCTTGCAGGGAAACTTCACCTTACGTTTTTATCGTTTGCCCTCTCCAACATTATTGCTTGTCTTCTCATTATTATTATTTCCCTTGGGTTTACTACCACTTTTCCCACCCTCATGGTTATTGCGTCCTTTCTTCTTATTACCTCCTGGTTGTGGTCACCATTCGGGTTGGTCGACGATTGCATAGAGTGTATGTCTGTGGACTGAGTGGGGTTGGATGATACAGACAAAGATGGCCCTCCTGTAGACTGGCTTAAAGACAACTCTTTCAACTGGTTTGTCACCGATTCTGTGGACTTTACATTGGTGGAACCTACAATGCCATCGGCATGAGGTCTAGGCTTTTTCCTAGGGTCATAAGTAGACCGCGGTGCATTAGGAAGAAGGTGGTATAACATCTCAGACTGAGCATAAATCAAATCTAACTGTTGGGCCCTAAAGATTGCTTCATCCTCAGTGGTAACCCAGGAAGTGGAAACATCCTTCGAGATAGGAGGGTGAAAAGACTTAATAAACCATTCTAAAATAAATTTTGGGGGTATAGGGGTCTTAATACACCTCATCCATCTATGCCACTCCTGGATATGGTCTGAGATATGAGTGGCGGTATCCTGGAGTAAAGATGAAAACAATTCTAATCCATCATCATAACGAATAGGCGATTGGAAGTTATTAAGAAAAACCATCACCAACTGACCAAAAGTCCCATATGCCCCCTTGGGTAGCTCAATATACCATTTCGCAGCAACTTCGATGAGGGTGTGTTGAAATAATCTCAAACAAATACAATCGTCGTAGAGGGATTTTGATGAACACCAAAGGTGGAAGGTAGTGACGTGATCACCAGGATCCTCTCCATTATTACCCTTGAAATTTGGGATGTCCTAAGGAAGTTTGGTGGGGACTGGGGGCCATGTAGGATTGTGAGTTACAGGGTCATTCATTAATTTAGACAATTATTATAGATTAAGCGTGGCCAAAAAATGGAGATGGGGTTGTGACATCTGGCCAAAAAATGGAGATGGGGTTGTGACATCTGGCCAAAAAATGTGAGATGGGGTTGATGTAATTATAAATTGGCTTGAGCCAAAGAGTGTAACCAAAGTCCGAAGCTTCTTAGGTGCAGTCCAATATTGGAGGAGATTCATTCCCAACTTATCCTTTATAGCAGCTCGTTTTCATTCCTTAATCAGTGTGAATAACACTTTTCAATGGGAAGGAAAGAAACAAAAAGATTTTGACACTTTGAAGGATAATATTAGTACCGCACCAGTATTAGAACTGTCGAATCTTCAACAACCTTTTGTGATCAAGACACATGCCAGTGAATACACCATGTGTGCAGTATTGATGCAATATCGTAAGCCTATATGTTACCACTCGAAAACTTTTAACCAAGTTATTGTTAACTATCCTACATATGAAAAAGAGTTGTATGCATTAGTTTAAAGCGTAAATAAATGGAAGAACTACTTGTTAGGGAAGGAAACAATCAGACATACAGATCACTATCCCTTACAGTATCTCCAAGCATAGACCAAAATGGAACAATCTCGACACTACAGATGGATGGGTTTTCTACAACAATTTCATTTGGTAATGAAGTACAAAGAGGGTACAAGTAACAAGGTAGTTGATATGCTTTCTAGACCTCCTATTGTTGCTTCTATTATTTTGAAGAATACTTCTTTATCTCATGATATCTATGTAGAGCAATATGCCATCGATGAAGATTTTAAAGAAGTATATGAGAAGCTAACCCATGGTGCATAGTTAGAGAACTATTGTCTGCAGGGAAAACAACTATACCATCTTGAGAAGTTATGTAGTCCTACAAGTGAGCGAGTCCATGTAATACGAGAATCTCACACTTCTCTTGTGTCTGGGGATTTTGGGGTAGGAAAAACTATGGCTCATTTGCATAGGTTTTGTTACTGGCCTCAAATGAAAGCAATTGTAACTAAATATGTAAAGGGGTGTGCGATTTTTTCTACTTGTAATCCCACTAATAGAAAATTGGGGCTATACTCACCACTTCCTATTCCATCCCATCCATGGATTTTATAGGGGGTTTACCAATGACCAAAGGGGGTCATGATTATTTGTATGTTGTAGTGGATAGGTTCAGCAATATGTGTATCTTGATGCCATGTAAAAATCAAATCACTATTGAGCAGACTGCTAATCTCTTCTTTTAGTATGTTTGGGTTCACTTTGGGTTACCCACGTCCATTTTATCAAATCGAGATACTCGATTCCTTAGGGAATTTTGGACTATATTGTGGAGAATGATGGACACAAAATTGAAGAGGAGCATTGCTTTCCATCCACGGACTGGCGAACAGACATAGGTGGTAAACATAACAATGGTACTTTTTGTTCGAGGCTACTGCAACAAGCATCCCAAGTTATGGGATGAATAGATACCCTATGTACAACATGCCTATAATCGAGCTTTACATTCATCCACCCAGAGTTCAAATTTTCAGACATGTTTTGGGTACCTACCCAAGGTTCCTTTGGACTTAATGTATGGAAGAGATGATGTGAATGAAGAATGAACAGAGGACATAGCCTGCAATTTCATTCATAAGATCCAACAGATACACCAAGAAGTCAGGGAACAGTTGGAGAAAAGTCAAGGATAGTATAAGGCTCGGCATGACAAGCACAGGGTTGATCATCAATTCCAGGTTGGAGAGAGGGTATGGCTTCACATCAAAAAGGATATATTAAAGGGTGCAGGAAATAAACTCAAGCCCATTTGTTATGGAACCTTCACTATCTTGAAGAAAAGTGACACTAATTCTTTTCGTTTAGATATTCCACTGTATATGCAAATTTGCTATGTTGTGAACGTAGAGAACTTGAAACTTTTTTAGCCTCCCATGATCATGGATCAGGATGAGGAAGTTTCAATACCTTCAGTTGATGAGTTTGCACCTGAGTACTTGGATGAGTTACAGGAAGATATCATCCTGGATAGAAGGAAAGGACTTCACGTAGGGGTGATGTTGATTATCTTCAAGTAGGCTTAAAGGGCACACATCCAAGCAAAGAAAAGTCGATTGAGAAGGACAAAGTGAGGGGACTCTTCCCTAACTTATATGTTGATTGATGAAATCTTTTGGTGGTCCAAAAATCTCTCAGTGGGAAGGCCTGATCCAAAAAGGATCCATAGAAGGCTAAGAACAACTCAGAAATCGGAGAGGCAACTCAGGATGCTTAGAATGGAAGTTCCCAAAACCTAGTGAAAATGGCATGATCATGAAGAGCGCATCTCAAGATTTCTAACGACGTAAACAACTCGTCAAATAGATTTACGAATCGAAAGATATTCACAGTCAAAGTTTTGTCAACCTAGCCCAATCAGTAGGGATGAGTCAACATCTGTACTACTGACATCAACATCAGTACGAATGAAGTCGTCGTCCGTGTTGTGTTTGTTTCATTACTTGGGTGAGCAAAACAAGGGCACTTGCATGCCTAGTTGGGCCTGCTAGACAAGACAGAGGTTAGTGCATGGATTAAACAAGCCAAACACATGAAATAAACAAGTAAACAAACTAAAACAACTAAGGAAATAAAAACTAGAATGCATAAGAAACTTTTAAAACCATAAACAATCAACCAATGACCAATATTAGGCCACCAATGGATAACTATATTAGTTGGAAAAACACCGTAGAGAAAAATGAGGACTTTTGAGTCCCATCTTCCTTCTTGGGAGGGCTCTTGAGTTCCCTAATGGAGAGCTCTTCTTACAATGGAAGAAAAATGACAAATGATGAATAAAATCAATGCCTATTCCCTCAAGAGATGAGTGGAATGGACTATTGGAATGATGCTAGAATTCTCCTAGGAGAAAAGAGGATTCTCAAGGGAGAATTGAGGCAGCATAACATTATGATGAAGTTCTTGTTTCTTTAGTGCACCCATGGCCTCCATTTATAGCATTTCTTCAAGGCAATATTCAATTGGTTCTTAGTGTGAACAAGGGGCCCTTTAGGGCACCCTTTGGTCCTTGACCAACCCCCCATTCGGATTTAGCTCAAATTTGAAGGTCAAATCAAGTTGGGAGCCAGTCCATAAGTAGTTGAGGGGCCGACAAGAGCCATAAATGCGTCGTTCACAGGAGTGCGCGACTTTTCTCATACACAGTTGGGCATATGGCACATTGTGCACTCTACGGGCTTTGTTGGCCTGTGCACTGTGGGCATGCTTCTTTTAGTGAGTTTGTGCATGTCAATTTTTGTCCAATTGTATAGTTTTTTCCTTTTGAAATGCATTTTGGTGTTGCAGGTGAACTAATAGTTGTTTGAAATTATTGTATTTCTGTAACCATTTGCATGCAATGTTGCAGATGAAATTTCAGTGATAACAGTCCATACATCATACATGGCAAGCACAGAGGGTGACACATGTCATGTTGAAGTCAACATGACATCAACATGATGATGTGGCAACACTAGAGACTACCATGTGTCACTTGCTTTTGGACTTTTTAGGCCAACATGTGGACCAATGAAAACGTGCCATGTGGTAGTATGTACATGACACATGGCATCCGTACACTACATGACAGGCTAACGTGGCATCTGTATGACACATGGCAGGGTGACACAGTAGGTTGACTCTACAATGAGGTGACGTGGGCCAATGATTGGTTTCCATGTGGCCCAGTCATGGGATGCCATGTGGTAGTGGGAAAATGCCCAATGACGCCCAACAACCAAATTATTAAATATATATATAAATTATATATATCACCAAATCTAGCGGCAGTTCCGCCAGATTGGCAACATATTCCACCGGTCCACCATTTTAGTAGCTGCCCGCCAAACTTAGTAGTCCTCCAAAATATTGTTGTAACAATATGTTAAAAAATGGGAGGCCCATGGGTTTGACCCCGTGACCTTCGCCTAAACCTCCGCCAGCCAACGACTTAACATAGCCTCCAATAATCAATGCGCCAAACGGTCTCATTATTACACAACCGCCCAAATTTTATATATAAAGGGGGTTTTTGCGAGTGTACGGAGAGGAGAGGAGAACCAAGGACGTGGCCATACAAAATTGGCATGGATTTCAAGACAAATTCCAGTCATTAAGTGCAGGTGTAGGCACGAAAACTAAGGAGATATTTTTCTTGGGTTTGAAAGTGTGGATCAAGGTGTGGAGACAATCATTTTTAGGTAATTCAATGTCACGAACGCAGTGGTGATGTTTTTTTTCTAATCTGAGCAAAGCTTATGTAGCTTAACTCAAGAATGGGGTATACTTATGTATTTTGCCCAATTCTTTTGTGGAGTTAATAAAAAGGCCTACCCATTTGAGAGCAGGACCCGGAGACGTAATCCACTAGGGACGAACTCCGTTATCAAGTTTTTACATTCATATCTCATGCTTATGTCTCTTTCATTTTGAGCTTTTCCTTCTTTATGGTAGACTTTAGTTTATGCTCATTAATACAATTCTTTAATAAGTCACCGAACGAGAAGATCCTGGATCAATTATATGTATGGAAATTGTGGAATCCATGTAATAGATTTTTCTATACAATTTTACCTATGTGGAAGAGTTCATGCCATTATCTAGAACGCATATCACTCTAAAGTAATTACATATTGAATGATGTTTATCCTTTTTTTGGAAATTTCAACTACCAAATATATATATAGTTGTTAGTGTGTGGAAGTGTTCATGTCATTATCTAGAACACATCACTCTAAAGTAATTACGCATTGAAAAATGTTTATCCTTTTGTCGGAAATTTCTAGCATTATCTAAAACACATATCACTCTAAAGTAATTACACATTGAATGATGTTTATCCTTTTTTGAAAATTTCAACTACCAAATATATATATAGTTGTTAGTGTGTGGAAGTGTTCATGTCGTTATCTATAACACATCACTCTAAAGTAATTACACATTGAAAACTGTTTATCCTTTTGTCGGAAATTTCAACTAGAGTGAACATATATAAAGAAAGAGTGAATATATATAGAAAGAGGGGGAATAGTCAAGTTTGGTTAACTTGAAGGTTTAACATTAGCTCTAAGAGCAAGCACTCCAACTTTTCAAATGAAAAGTGAATCCACCACCTGTAATTTTTAAGGCCGATTGACCATTAGTAACATTACAAGAGAATCTAGTGGATTCAAACCTTTAATATCTTGGAAAAATACCTTTAAAACAATCATTTCAAAATAATAATGAAAACCCTAAAAAAAATTAGCTCACTAATGTAACCATTTACTCAAAACATGTTACCACTCAAAATATATTAAAATATTAATATATCAACAATAAAGAAGAAATACCTTAAATTTTTCCTTTCGACCCATTGTCATATCTTAAGATTACAATGATTAAAAAACCTTAATTTTTATTATCGCAACGCGACCATAAAAGGTTTTAAAACAAAATGCAGGAACTCAACCCGAAGCAACAACCAAACACTGTCGCCGCAGAGCGTTACTCTCTGTTCACACGATCTTTCTCGTTTCCCTGGTAATTATCAATCGCTGTCCCATGTTAACATGGCGGCCGCCTGACGAATAAAATATGAAGGTTCCGGATTTGGATGCCATGCCATTTATAAAAAGGAAGCACATGCCCTTTGTGTTGTCAAGCGATAGAAGGCCAGATACAAAATTATGGGCCCTTCTTAACAGGCTATCATACGCAAAACCTACCCCTCCAAATCATCTTAGTAGGTATATAATCTTAATTGTGATGACAGAACGGCATTGGTTTGAACTTTCAATCCCATCACGGCCAGGCCTGCTTTGTTCCATCCTTCATCTTTTTCACAGGTCTGCATATCTCCTCAAGGGCCCTCTCGGAATTATTCCCTCTGAGAGGAACAGTTGTCGATCTCTTTTCCCACTGCCTTCCCTTTGCCTTTGCCTTCCTCATGGATTTGTATATATTTATATACACATTGTGTATTCAATGACCACCTATGAAGCCTACGTTATTGAATTAGAGCCCTCAGAGGAGGCAGCCGAATTGAGAGCGCAGAGATCAGATCTTGTTTTAGCGAATGCGGCAGCTGCACGTAGAGTTCGAAACTCTGCTGAACGACGGAGATAGATATTTGAATGGTGTTTTCTCCAGCCAAAGTCGCTGGAAACACAAACCGTTGGCAAGATTTATAGGAATTTTCGGGCACCGCGTACCTGCAGAATGATAACTCTGAGTCATTCTGGGACGGTTCCGGGCCGGACGGAGACTGCGAGACGGATAGTGTTGGAGGGGCTCCATGCGCTTCCGGCACAGAAGTCGGCCGCGGGGTCGTCGCGTGGCCTGTACATGGGGGAGAGCAGCTTCGACACCGACATGGTTATCATTCTTGTGTCGTTGCTTTCCCTCCTCATTTGTGCGATGGGACTCAACTCTATCGTCCGTTGCGCGCTCCGCTGCACCCGCGCGCACGCGGTGCTGTCCGAGTCCGCGGAGGACGTGGAGGCAGCGCGGGTGGCCAACACCGGAATGAAGCGGAAGGCTCTCCAGGCGTTGCCCAAAGCGGTCTACGGCGCTGCCGGGTCGAAGCTGCCCAGCACTGACTGCCCCATCTGCCTGGCCGAGTTCGTGGAGGGCGAGGAAGTGAGAATCTTGCCCAAGTGCAATCATGGCTTCCATGTCCGCTGTATTGATACGTGGCTCTCTGCACATTCGTCCTGCCCGACCTGCAGGCAGAACCTGCTGGAACTCTCCCGCTGCAATAATAACGGGGGGAATGTGATTATGAATGTGAGTCTCTCGGCACCGGCAGCACTTCATTTACAAGTAGAGGATCGCTGAAAATTCATGTGGTAGGTGGGGTTCAATACATTTCTCTAACTTTCTCATCCCCTGAGCGACTTATATACATTTTTCCTAAATATGGGTGTATTTCTTTAGAATTTTAATGTATATATAATTAGCACAGCGGTTAACTCGCGGCTGAGAACGCGTATTTTCTCAATATACTGATAACATGTGTTTCTAATATAAAACGTTTGTGGTAATTCTGTGGTAATATGAAACGTTTGGCTGCAGTAGGTTGATAAATGGAACGTGGCAATTACATATCTTTACAGTAATTTTTTAATGTGATTAGGTAAATGTTAAAAAGTAAACATGTTAACGGATACTTTGATAAATGCAAGAAAGTTATGAACAATAACTCTGATCCATTGATTTTGGAGGATGACTAAGAATATGCCAGCATCTTTAATGCATAGCCATCAGATTAGGGTTTAAGGTTAAATAAAATTAAAAGATCATTAATTGTGCCCATTGTCAATAGGTGTACGCCTTTCGACGTAAATATTGTGATATGTTTTTAAAAAAAATTAATATATTTTTAAAAAATTTAATGTGATAGGTTTTTATACATATTATTTATTATTTTTTAAATGTGAATGTATTTTTTTTATATATATTTAATTGTGAATGTATTTTTTTAAATTTTTGGGAGTTTCTTGTTTCATAAACAAAAAATCTTATAGAATATAGAGTAATTTTAAAAATAAATTATTATTATTAATTACATCATTTAATAATAAAATAGTACTAAATTCTACACACCATAAAGCAATAAACTATTATATTTGATTTATTTATGCATTAAAACATTTTTGGTGTTTATCATGTTTAGCTTAATCTAC